>JAABKJ010007545.1:11470416-11783409 GCA_011634705.1 Andricus grossulariae
ATTCAATTAAAATATATCGACAATTGAGGCATTAATTGAAAACTACACTTTGAACAGTACGATTTAAATATGAATTTGTTCATTTTTTTAAATTAAAATTTGAAATTATTCGATTTCTGACGTTTCCAGCTTTAAAATATCTAACCATTGAGGGCTAGAAATTATATTGGTAGAATTTAAAAAATTTTTTTGTCGCAATAAATACGAAAATGTACAATCAATGCAATAATAAGAAGAAAATATTTTTAAAAAAAACATGTTATTGCTCAAAAGTGGAAAAACGATATTTATCTAAAAACTTATGATCCCTCTTGCATTACTTCACTCATGATAAAACTAATAACTTCAATCCATGTGCTTTAAATTAAAAAGATGCCAAAAAAGAGTCTGGAAGATTTGAAAACAATTGTTTTTATTTTGCCAAATTTTTCAAAATTGTAGTAAAAATTCTCGAATAATTTTTAAATATATTTATAAGTTTCAAAAGTTTTATAATTATTAAAAAATAGTTTAAAATTTGAAGAAAAAAAAACACATTTATGTAGCTTTTTTCAGTTTTTGGCAACTATCTCGAGAACCGTTTCATTTATCTCAAAAGAAAGTGGTGCATTAGATTACGCGTTCAGAAATGCACTGAAATAATTTATATCTTGAAAAACAATGTTATACATCGATTTATAAAGCGAAAAGTAGTTTTTAGAAATTTAGGAACAATAAATATTCCGGATTTTGATTAAAAGTATCTACATGTTTTAAAAGTCTCAATTACAAAACGCGCGTGGCAAAAAAAAGCTTCTTCTAAAAAAAACTCACAAACATGACGTGTAGGAAAATAATAAAATGAGAATAAAAGTTTCTTATCAGATATCAGTGTTTTAACACAGTCGAGTGGACCCTTATGGGTAAAAAATGTCAATAGAAGTGATGTCAAGATGTTAAACATTAGTTTTATGTTCTTACATGGCACTTTCAAATATCTAAATCATAACATTGTTGATAAAGTCTGATAACATACTAATTTCAAATCTTTTAAATTTGTACATTTTTAGATCGAATTTTGTTATTTTTCCTAAGTTTCTTCAGGCTTATCAGTGTTTAAACAGAGTTATAAGCATATGAAAACATATGTAGAAGTGATGTACAGATTTTTAAAATTAGTTTTATATGCTTACAATGTACGCAATTAGAAAATTTCAGGCTTGATGAGGATGATCACGACAGTACAGATCTATGTATTTTCGAATTCCATTGTCCCAGTCACTGATGAATTTCAGGGTAACATTTGCAAATCCGGGACCACCATCAACAAGTTCAATGCGGCCTCCTCGGCCTGCAAGATAAGGTTCATTATCCATTTCAGAAACACGAACCTGAGAAATTATTTCGATGTTAGGTGTCTTGTAAGTTCTCACATGTTGAACATATCTAAATGATCTTTCCGATTCAGATATAGCAAATCTACGACAGAAACGGTGGATTTCATTTGGACAGGTTATTCCTGCTCTTCCTGTTTTAAACGTGCCGCATCCATGGAGTAGTCGTACGGCACCCTTAGGTAGTACACGAACATTACCTGGCAGACAGCTGGCTGATGATGTTGCAAACAGTTTAGTAATAAGTATTAATCCGAAAATCATCTTACACGACGTCATTTTGACTTCAGAGTGTCTCAGATCATATGACCAGGTTATGTTACTCTAAAATTGTTTTTGAAGCCAACTATTTTCGCGAATCAGGAATAAGCGATTACAATAATCTAATGATTGTGACGCAACTTTATATAGAGGCAACTGCGGACAAGCTGCTTATCATAGTTTAAACAGAGTCGATAAGACTTACCTATATTACTTCAAATTTTTTCCCCCTGTTAAATTATTCGGCTGATTTTTATAATAGGTACAATCCTTGTTACACTACTAAGGACATATGCAACATGAATTAATAACTTACGGGGTAGATTTTGGACCGATCGAGGAATTGCATGTCGTCGTTCAATTATACAAACAACACACTTAAAATTGACCAATGACATCCAACTGAACTCGCGTTTGTCCAAAGTCTTTCGTTTCTAGCATCTATCACAATACTAAAACTTTTCGTCTCAACCTTTTTGTCCTTATAATCAATTTCTTGTCACACATCTCTCTATCCAGGAATATAAACATCTTTATCGCCCTCACTATGCACAGATCTTTCATGCAAGCCCTTCTATTCCTTTGGCTTTCAATATATTTTTGGTTTAGAGTCTCATTCCTCTACTTCCATCATACATTTCTTGGTCTACCTCTGCTCAATATTTCACTATTCCACGACATCTTCCTCCTGCTCAATTTTCTCTTCGCTTGGTTTAATATTACATACAGTTTTCTCAATCCCTCTTTCGAACACAACAATCTTTGTTTTATTTACGTTTTTTATTATTATTGTTAACTTTGATGCCACAAGAGCCTCTGACGTATGGGTAGTCCCGCTGCGTCCCCTTGTAGGCTTAAGCATGACCCCAAAGCACTATCCATACGGCGAAGGCCGCAGCAACGCTTTGGGCCGTATGACTGACTAACTTATGCAGTTACTGCCCCTGAGTACCAGACTCATTCCCGCAATCGCAGTGCAGTGACAAAGGATATGAATAGCTGTCTCATCAACCTTTCCGCACAGATGACAGAGGCGAGCCCTATCTTCTACCTGTGATAGCCGAGGTTTTTATGTCCTATAAACATATCTGTTGGGACCTTGACCTCGTTCCTACCGAGCTTGCGTATTTCCTCAGCTCGACTTGGGTTTAAATTCAAGCCAATAAGTGTTTTGGCCTGTCTGCAGCCAGTGTCCATTCTCTACTCTTTCTGATGTTCCTTGGTCACCAAACTGTTGATTTCTTCAATGACTAACCTACTGGAAATGCCTACAACTGGTTCGGGACCAGTGAAGTTTTCTCTTGCTGCTAGTTTTGCTAGCAGTTCTGAGACCTCATTGCCTTTGATGCCACTGTGCTCAGCGATCCAAAGTAGAGTCACTCGATTTTCTATCGCTGGATTGTTCAGTGCCTCAAAGAACTCTTATCCTAGGGGCTGGGACCAGTATTAGTTAGCATCGCACTCCTTACCATGCAGTACTTATTACGGGGTAATGCTGAGGGGGAAAATTAGGATCTGGATTACCGAGAAGAGGGTTGAACACAATGAAAGAGGCCGTTCTTTATATTCAAAGGTAGTGGATATTTATTACCACTTACATAGTCGTTACGACCAACGGCCCGTGGTCAGGTGCCAGCGGCTTCGAGGTTTTGGCAAGGTGTCCGTTGAGGAGACAAGAGATCAACGAGGGTTGTCGGAAACGCAGAGTTTCTTATCGAGGTTGCGATCCAAAAGGGTGGTCTGAATCGCCAGAGTTTCGAGCTAGGGAGGTTACGTTTTCCCAAAGAGGCACCACAAGTCACTCACGATACAGGAATAGTTCAAGCTACTAGCGACCGATCAAGACTGAGCAACTGCCATGATGTTAATCGGGACTTCGGATCCCCTTCAGAAACTTTACCTGAAATTTATAAATAGTTTCGTAACATTCCTAAATGGTAACAGAATTTTTTGAAACATATGACTGAAGCTTTATGCAGTTACCGTTGCTGAAATTTCCGTTACAGTTTGGGAAAATTTAGAAACGGTTTCTGCATGAAGCTTAAGTGACACGTCTCTGAAAATTCCTACAAAAATTTCTAACCGTGCACTTATAATGCTTTTTACCTTACTTCACTCATGATGAAAATAATGTCTGTAATGCATGTGCATTAAATTTCGTGTGTATGTATGTATTTTATTACTCTCCATTTTACGGGTTTGAGGGCTCCGTTCCCTTTACATCGTTTACAGTTTCACTTAACCACTATGCCTTATGCTTATCTTGACCTTATCGCCTTCTTATTATTTACAAGTTCTTAAATATTATCCTACTAACTATTAACTATTATCTATAGCAAATGCGCGAGACCTTCCAGGGCTTCCATTTGCTCTTAGCATTACTCTTCAATCTTTTCCAAGACACGCAACACTAATTTTCCTTATACATATTTCAATTTCAATTTTGGATTGCTCCTTCCCCATGTATTCTCTCTTCCCTTTTCTCTTCTAAGCTCTTCATCCGCTTTTCCCCTTGTCAAAAAAGAGTCTGGAAAATTTCAACGCAATTTTTTTATATTTGGAGAGTGAAACTCACTCGTACGCGAGGTGTTACATAGTGCTTGGTAACACAGATCCCTACAATGCTGACGTGTGATATAGACCGCTAATTTCGAATCTTTCAATTGGTAAATTTCTTGATTTAACTTTTTCATTTTGTCTAGATTACCTCAGGCTTGTCAGTGTTTAAACAGAGTCGATTGAAAGCATATGGAAATATACATAGAAGTGATGTGGAGATTTTGAAAATTAGTTCTATTTGCTTACATTGTCCGCAAAAAGCACATTTCAGGCTTGATGAGCATGATCCCGACAGTACAGATCTACGTGTTTTTGAATTCCATTGTCCCAATCACTGGTGAATCTCAGAGTAACACTTGAAAATGTGGGACCACCTTCAACCACTTCAATGCAGCCTCCTCGGCCTCCAACATGAGGATCATATTCCGTATCATAAACACGAACCTGAGTAATTATTAGGTTGGCAGCTACTTTGAAAGTTCTCTCAAAATCCAGAAACATCTCTGATATGACCGGTTCAGATACCACAGTTTCTAGACAAAGACGGTCGATTTGGTTTGGACAGATTAATCCTGCTCGTCCTGCTGTAAGCTGGCCCTGTCCATGAATTGCTCGTACGGAACCCTGAGGTAGTATACGTTTGTTACTACTACTACTACTACTACTACTACTACCACCACAACCTCCGAAACAGCCGGCTGATGATGTTGCAAACAGTTTTATAATAACTACTAGTGTGAGAATCATCTTACATGATGCCATTTTGACTTCAGAGTGTCTCAGATCATATGACAAGGTGATATAACTTCAAAACTATTTTTGAAACCAACTATTTCCGTGAATCAAGAATTAGCGACTGCAATAATCTAATGATTCTGATGCAACTTTATATAGATGCCACTCTGAGGAAGCTGCTTATCGTAATTTAAACAGAGTCGATAAGACTTACCTGCATTACTTTCACAACATTTTATCTTCGTTAAATAATTCGGCTGATTTCAACAATATTCTTTCTTAATTCATAATGTGTCCCTTGGTGCTTACATGACCTCCGTTTATTAGAACAGTATCACCTAGATATTTCATATCACCTTAAACTTTCTATTTTTTGTATCTGAAGTCAGCAAAGTTTATACACGAAAATACAATTTTTTTTAATTACTCTAATCATCTAATCTAAATAATCTCTAATCTAATCTCTAATAATCTCTGATCTAAATAAAATACTAAATAAAATTATCCTTATATTAAAAAGCGCATGTCGCCATTTTCGATTATTTCTCGATCCATCTCGAAATTAATCGAAACAATTTGAAATTATTGTTGTCGAGAAACCCGTGCTCGCTTATTGGATGAAGCTATTGTTTCTTTTTCACGTTTGAAATAAAAAGTCTGCTAAATTCAGGTTTATGAGAAATTTAAGGTTATTTTATAATATATTCAATAAAAATAATAATAATCAATGGAACAAAGTTGTTCAGCACTTTAATATACAAAGCGTAATATGTAGATTTTTGAAGATTTCAAAAATAAAGAAACTCTTTAAGAATTTTGGATGGGTTCACGATAATAAAAAATTTTTCTTAGAATTCATGGGAAAATTTGAACTGATTTTTCATTTTGAAAAATTAATTTTAAGAGAATGTTTAAAAACATTTTGAAAGATGACAACAGATTTTAAAAGATTGCAAAAGATTTCTAAATTCGTTATAACAGAGTCTGGAAGATTTTAGGGCAATTTTTGTAATTTTTGAGAATTTTAAGACAATTTTTGGAAAAAATGTAGTAATTTGAAAAGATATTTAGAAGATTTAAAAGTTTTAGAAATAGTTAAAAAAGAATTTGAAATTTGAAAATATTTCAAAAAATGTAAAACAAAATGTAAATTTTTGAAGATTAGGAAAAAAATTTCTAAGCTTTTTAAGAAGTTTAAAAGCTTCAAGAAAATAAAAAAACTTTTTAAAATTCCTGGGAAAATTTAAACTGATTTTTCATTTTGAAAAATTAATTTTAAGAGAATGTTTAAAAACATTTGGAAAGATGACAACAGATTTTAAAAGATTGCAAAAGATTTCTAAATTCGTTATAACAGAGTCTGGAAGATTTTAGGGCAAAGTGGCCCGAGGAGATTAATCTGAATCTTCTAACATGGTTCCCTTGGTGTATCGGTTATTACCATTGGCATTCGCTTACCTTTTCTAAGTACCTTACTTCGCATGCAATTTTTACAAGTACCTGATATTGTCTCCACATCAAATTTCATATTCTTCCAAAAATATTTTCCCCTGATACGCCGATACTTCTTACTAATTCCCTTATGAACACCTACCACCGATTCATGGAATTGTTTCATTATTTCGTCTTTCTGCTGAATGGGAGGAATAATAATTTCACCAGAACAAATAACCACGTGAGGACCAAAATTTTCAAAATGCCGCTTTAATATTTGCTCAATTGAAAGCCAAGCTTTGAAATTCAAGTTGTGGCCCTTATCAAAAATTTTGATTACTTTGATATCCAATTTTTCCATGGCATTCCTTAGTGCTGAAATAGCGCTACCTTTTCATCTTTAAATGCATTTACATCAAATAATCGATTTTTAATTAACTCATCATTATTTTCTGATTCTAACAAGCCGTCAAAAGAAACAAAAAAGGCAATTGGACCCTTGCCCATTATTACTTTATCCTTCGTATAAGAAAAGCAATTCAAAATTTTTATTACTGGATCGGATTCAACATGGGTTACCTTACCCAACTTATTCAACTTTTCTTCTGAGTCAGAGATAAGGCTCTTTGGTGGTTTTTCGGGCACATGCTCGTTGAATGTTCCAGAATTGTTAGGAGAAAGCTCAGAGTCCGACTTAACAGCACCTGACGACCCATCAATCGATTCCACATTGATCCTTAACTTCTTCCTAATGCCTTGAAGGCTAAAGGATCCCTATCCCCACATTTGGGAGCTTGATTGGTTACTGCTTCCCTCCTGACATTCAGGGTCCCTAATTGTCTGACCCAGCGGATGTCCCAGGAGCAATTTACTACTGTTATGGATCCCGTCCCTGAGTGACCTTGTGTGAGACGGCAATTTCATCATCTCACTTTCAGAGAAAACGTCGTCATTACTTGTCTAGCAAAACTAATATTGCTTACATTCGTCTGGGCAAAATCAACATTACTCTCGCCTCCAGTTTCAGGGTACCCTCCACTTAGAAACACTCAACCAAGCAGTTCAGAGTAGCGGAACTTCAGAACACGACCATCCATCAACTGTACAGAGAAGGGGTCCTCCTCCTCGAATTCAGGACGATTTTGTAAAAGTGCATCAGCATTTAAAATTATTTCACCATGCTTGTAAACGATGTCATACTTATATTCAAAAAGCTCGATACGCCATTTTGCAAGTCTTGAATTCTTTTTATTAATAGGGCGATACCAAAGGTCGATGATCAGTGATCATGGTAAACTCACGTCCATAAATATAAGGTCGAAAATATCTAACACAAAAGACTCTTCCTATTAACTCTTTCTCGACTGTTAAGTAATTCAATTCAACATGTAATAAGACTCGTGATGCGAAAGATATTGGAAGATCTTGTCCTCTTGTTCCCCGACTCAAAACTGCTCCCAAGGCTTAATTCGAAGCCCACTGGAATGGAATATCTTTCTTCAATAAATGTGTTGAGGGTTTCAATATATTTGCAAATTCTGAAATGAATCGACTATAATATCCGACTTAACCTGAAAATTGTTTTATATTTTTCCTTGTTTTAGGTCTGGTTTCACTCCTTTTCGATTTATTATGTGGCTTAAATAACCAATTTCACGTCTCAAAAAATGCCATTTTTCGGGCTGAAGAGTTAACCCTGCATTTCTCAAGTGCGATAATAATGCCTGATTTTTCCTATCGTTATCTTTCAAATCAGAAGCATAAACAACAATGTCGTCCATATAAACAAAGAGTTTAATTCCCTGAAAACCAGTGAATACTTGATTTATGACTCTTCGAATAGTTGCCAGAGCATTATTTAATCCGAAAGCCATACGAGCGAATTCCAAATGACCATAAAGAGTGGAAAAAGCCGTTTTCACTTGAGACTCTGGAT
This sequence comes from Andricus grossulariae, assembly GCA_011634705.1. NCBI lineage: Eukaryota > Metazoa > Arthropoda > Insecta > Hymenoptera > Cynipidae > Andricus > Andricus grossulariae. The sequence continues at coordinate 11,478,715 of JAABKJ010007545.1, forward strand.
CCATAGGGATCTGATGAAACCCAGAAGCAAGGTTACTTAGTGAAAAACATTCACTTCCTCGAAGCTAATCTAAAATGTAAGCAATATTAGGAAGTGGGTAAGCATCCGCAATTGTTTTTTCATTTAAGGAACGATAATCTTTGACCGTCTACCATTTCTTATTTCCTTGAACATCAGCCTTTTCAAGTACAATCCACAATGGTGAACTGAAAGTTGGAACAGACAGCTAAATTATTCCAGAAGTGAGTCATTCATTGGTCTGTCTCCTGATCACATCTTTATGAATATGAGGATATCGGTATTGCTTTACATGAACTAGTTCATCTTCGATTGTAAAAATTTTATGTTTTAAAACTTTCCTTCATTTAAATCATCCATTTTCATAACTTTTTAAATTTCTGATAATCTTTTAGCTTGTTCCCTTTGTTCACTTTTCATATCCCTTTTGTGTTGAACTGAAGAAAAATGTACCTCCAGTGGTTCATATTATTTCAGTTCGATAGCCGGTATTGTTAAACATTTTCATTATTGCTATTTATCACAAATATTTTTGCAATTCCTGAGCTATTAGTTACTAGACATTCTCTAGCAAAAATACAGGGACCGCAAGAAAGTCAAGTCACATAACCTTCCTTTAATAATGTATTTCTTATAATAATTTGAACCAAAGTCTTCGATCATGCTGTTAATGTTATGGTAGCATGAGTTAAAAAAGAAAAATCTATATTCCCTATATTAAGAAAATCATTCAAAATAAAATTTTAAACCGCATGATGCTGTCTTGGAGCTTTAGCTCTCAAAATTTCACTTTGTTGAATAGGAAAATTCTTCAAAACAATTCTAAAAGGTGTTTCCATCTCTTTTATTTTAATTTTTACATCCCCAAGAGTGTTAATCATATGTGAAGCGATCCCTATTAAATTGTATACACGCCTTCTATTTATCTGTACCCGTGGATCTAAGCTTTACCTTTATTCAAATTCACGCTAGAGCCGGTGTCTACTAACAAGGTTGCCTTATTTTTTTCCAAGATATATTTTCTAAAACAATCATTATCATCAAACTCGTTTCTTTGTCTTATTTGAAATGAAAGATGATCCACTTTGAACCGAATTCTAATTTTGGATAGCCGAGTCTTTGTCTGGGCGATCTTGTTTCCAGTTTAAAGAATTTTCGCGTTTTCTTTTAAAAAATTCCCTTTCTTTGTCATTCTTTTCCTCAATTCTACAATTCTCTAAACTGATTTTTTAAAAAGCAATAGGTGCATTCGCCTTTCTCTCTTCCTTCAGCATTATTTACTAATTGTGGACAATATCGCTTAACATGGCCGTATCCTTTACATTTATAACATTTTACATTCTTAGGCCCGACATTATTATCGGCTTTCCAAATTCGTGTATCTTTAATGTGGACCCGAGCTTCACTAGTTATTTTAGTTTTGTTCAACGTTGTTAAATATGGTAACTCCTGCGGTCTAACCATTGAAATGGAGACGCGACAATGTTCAATAGACATTTTTATTGACGTATCCCTACAGTTAGAAGAAGGAATAAGGTAAACGGCGTAATATAAGAAGGAGAATAAACTTTAAAAGAGTTATTATTCATTCTTGCTTCTCTGTATCAATTTCGATTCTTAGTTGTAGACCTTCCTAAGCTAACAAAGCTATTACAAGTGGACAGAATTCCCACTTTACTTGGCGGCAAATCAGGCACATCTCCTGTACGCAAATTACGGATATTCACATTGTCATGATCAGTAGTGCCAGACGGCACAGCTTTTTTATTAACATGACGTCCCGTGCCTCTGCCTCTACCAGCTTCCTGGCTACGCAAACTAGGCATTTTGGAGTGCAAGTTTTAGTACTTAAAATTTATAGTATAGTGTAGTCCGTTGCTGCTCCACAGCCACATTAATCCAATATTTCACAAAGTTTTAATACACTAATTTTATTAAACACGCGCGTTCACGTCAGTTTTAATCGTCCTTACTTTAAAGCTAAATTTACTTGCTAAATGAAAAGTTGACTCACTTAAAGTTTAAGTTGATTCCGCAAATCAAATAAAATGCTCTCTGGAGCTGACGTGAAGGATTTTTAATCATTAATATTCCAGAAATATATTTTAATAATTGATTGAAATAGAATCTAAAGTTAGTCCAATGATTGCCTCAAATTGTGCAAGAATTCTATAAAAGAGTTTGTTCGAAGTTCGATGAAGATTTGAAGGGCTGGAAGGCTTTCTTCTGACGTTTTGAATGCACGCGCCTATATTTATAACTTAAATCTAATGACGTAGGAAGGATCACGTGCAGCATGTCGTCACTACTAGCCAATAACAAAATTCATTTTATTTCGATGTCGACACCATCCACCAATCAGCCTGTGGATGATTTCACCCTTGACGTCACAGATTAGGAAGAAGATCGGTCCAAGCTGACTCATGGATTGCATCCCGTGAGTCAACCCTTCCTTCCTGTTTATCACATATTTTTGGCGCCCTTCTGTCGGGGCTTTGTCTCGACCGGATATCCTTAACTACTATGACTAATATCTAAAAGACATTTTTACCTATGAGCAAGAGAGAGAAAGAGAACATTTTTCACTATTGCACCATTCATGATATCTAATGTTGAATTGATTCCTCTAACCATCTCTCAATTTTACCATTGAATTTCATAAAATAACTAACTGAATTTATATTATTACTTATAATAATAATAATTGATATTAATCAATTCCTTATCAAATAACTATCATTTGTATACTTATAAGTATTTATTCTAGGTGTAACTTCTTTTTATTATTGAATTCAAATTGTTCCCGCCTAAAGATGGCGTCGCCCGACCTTCCGAAAGGTCGCACGATGTTACATCATGTAGAAAAATGTTGACGTAAAATACGAGGTAAATTACCGTAGAAAACCAAGTAAATTACTACGAGTATTTTTCTTTCTCATCCCTGGTCAAGATTGGTCATGACTGTGAAAGACCGAGCAGCGCCAATCACTAATATCAACCCAACGATGATTGGTTGATTTCTTTTGTAGATTGTTCGCTTCTAACTTGCGCCGGTTTGAAAATCGACTAACGCGAAACTAACACATAATTTAAAAGGAGAGTAAAGAGAATACACTGAATTTGAGAACAATTTTAATGCTGGCCTCACTCAATTTTAGACCCAAATAACCAATCATAAATGGGGTCACTTTAATCCTCCTACAAATTTAGGCAATTAAAGTGATTGACAGTTCAAGGATTTGGGTCCAAAGTTCGACTTTTTCAACAGGACACACGTCAATCAGTTTGAGTGACGGTTTCCTGTTTGAAAGTCCAAAGATCGCTTTTTATGGCATCTGGCTGGCGTCATGGCCCATTAATGAAACTAAAAATAGCTCAAGGTCTCAAGTTTCTAACCTCTAAATCCATCTTAGGTACCGAACAGTGCAGTATTTTTAATGAATGTATAACCCAGCGGATATAGGATACGATACTTTAACATAAATATCTAACGCAATTAGTTCATGGTTTCGCAGAATTATAATTACCTAATAATTATTAGTCATAACATATATAATCAATTTATCATCTTATGCCATTCGAATCTTCCTGCCATGGAATTCACTGTTCCCGAGAATTGACGCCGCGCCGTGGGTATGGGTGAGAGTAACTACGGAGGGTTGCGCGGTGTTCACCCAGGTTTGACAAAACAGGAGCGTTGCGGTAAGGCGCTGTATTCTAACGGCCTACCTGTCTAACTGCGTCATGACGTTGCGCGAGTTGACTCAAAGCACGATGGCAAGCTCGCGTCGACCAGCAGTGGGTCTCCGATGCCTCAAGCCAACTGAAGCCGATACGATGGGACCGATCGGATTATCTCGTGCGATAAAATGCGCCTGTCTTCGACACTGACAACAGCGCCATCTGACACGCGAATATGTATTGCAAAGTAGTATCTCGAAGTGATTGGAGCAATCTTTATGGAAAATAGCAGTGAATATCAATTCATTTTAATCAAAAATGTTATACTATGATTTAAAATTAATTATTTACTGTAAGATTTATTGTTTATATTTAATTGAAATTCATATTTCTTCTGAATTGGTGGCGCTGTCGTAGCTACCCCAAAAGCTCTACGTTTCGACAAAGAAAACAAAGAAGAGTAAGAAGTATTAGATAGAGAGGGAGAGAGTATGATTGTTTCGAAACGAAAAGTATGAGCTGTCATTGGAACACAATCGGATCGTCTTTGTCTATCACACATGGTAGAAAGGGAGGTCCGATTGACTTCAAGCATCGCAGTCCCACTGTAGTGTTTTATATCCTCCAACTGTCAAGTGTTCACATGACAAGTGTGAAAACTGTGTTTTTCGTAGAAAAGGTGTTTTGCTCATGCATACATAATTGCAAGAAAAGTGATGTGCTTTTGGATGCTGCGGTCTCCGAATGGTTTAATCAAGTGAGAGACAGAGTATCTGGACCGATTATTCAAGACCCTCATTTTAAACGAGATGCTCAACGGCCTGGAAACATGTTAAGTACGTAAGCAGGAAACACATTTATTTTCACGTATAACAGCAAATTTTCTTCCTCATTTCCGTTCAATATTTCATTTACCCTTGTCTCCGTATTAGAAAAACATTTCTCAAACTAATTTTTACCACGCAATAATATTCACCGGAAACGGTACACACGCCCCTGACTGTTTACGTTCGGAGAGCCTGGATTTAATGTCACCTTAAGTCCCAAAACCGAAACTAAATCCAGGTTTTATTGTATTTATCTTGTGGATTTGTAGAATCCTCAGCTTGACCGTGCTTGGCTACCATTCGTTGGTTAAGTTAATCCTTCCGTAAATTTTATTTTATAAGAATCAAGAGTCACGAAAAGGGGGTTTTACTCAAATAACAACACAGAACTTTAAAGAATACTCAATGTTTATTTAAATATTGTATTATTATTGTTTTTGTTTAATTGTTCGCAAATAGTTTGTACAATATTCGGCAGTTTCTCTGTTGGTAATATTCAAACACACGTTCTCAAAGAAAATCACAATTCACATTTTTAATTCGCAAACATTGTTGTAGTTATACATTTAGTTTTAAACTAAATTTCAGTTCTCTATTTAAAAAAAACTACCACATTAAACGAACTTGATTATTAACCAGTAAAAACAAGGATCGTACCAGAGAGACGCAAATTTTTTATTTGAAGCTAGTAGAGAAATCGACGGCGAACTGACGCTTCAAGGCTCATTTACACCACTGTTGGAAAAACTCTCTTTCTCTCACTCCTACATGCAACAATAGCACAAATTATATCTCATTCTAGAAATGCTACATATATTTTCCTCCGAAAGTTTCTAGAATAAGATAAGCTTATACTTACACTATTGTCACATGCTAGAGTGAGAGGAAGAGAGTTTTTATTAAAGAGATGTAAATGAGCCTTCACTCCCGGGTGCTCCTCGGGAAAAACAGTCGATCCCTCGGCGAGAGCGAAAATCTTGGTGAGAGATACGGTAATCCAGTTGTAATATAGAATACAATTTTTTGAATATCTTTTTTAGCCAATAGTAAATCAGGTCAAAGTACAATATCTACGCCTGCGCGGGTTTCAAAGTCCAAACTCGTGTCCAATAAGTGCTTGCATGTAACCCGCAGACGGTCTCATGATTTGAAACTTCATTTAAAACTATGACATGTTTATGAGCGCCGAGCTCGCACCTTCAAAGGTTCCCGCCTCGACAACTTGGCGCCTGCCACATAGCCGCGGCCTATTAACTTTGAACTTTAGCGGCTTTTAGCTTTTCCGTTCTTTACTGCTTAGAATCTAGATCATGCATTTTTTATATCCAGTGCATTTAAACCTCCTCTAGTTTGGAGATTAATTCTACGCTTAAATATAATCAATATATTCTCCTTATATTATTAGTCTTGTTTCACCAATATTCAGGTTAAGAAGATAATAAGGCTTTGCCTCTTTTGTTTAAACCGTTCGCGCGAATATTTGAATTTGCGGCCATGATTTAATCGACGCCATCACTACCTGTTCAGAAAATATACTGCAAAATGCATTGCCCTCATTTATAAAAGAAAGTACGATAGCGTATCGGTTGTTGGATTTATTAGCGGGAAGAGGAATAATTTTTTATGTAGTTATGTGGTGTTTTAAAGTAATGACGAAGTAAATTTTATTGATAAATTGTTTTCAAAGCTGTTTGGCATTACGTTCTCGTTATAAAAAATTATTGTAAATATCAGCACAATTAAAATCTCGTTTGTTTTTCATATTTAATTTCGGAATTTCTATTTTTTTAATAATATTGTCACAGTGTTCAACATCTAATTTTGTCGACATACCATAGTTTCAAACTTAACATTTTTAAAATAATTTTTCAATCAAAAAACAGTACTGCACTAGTGTATTTCACAGATTTCACATTTGATTACTTGTCAAAGTTCTAGATAACCTCTGCCATATAATTTTCCGTTAATTTTTCTAGCCTAATTTAGTTTGCCATTACTTCAAAAAAGCACTTAACTAAAAGGAGGATTTTCCGCGAATAATTCAAACAACTAATATTCTTTCATATTTTATTTTTAAATTTCTTTATTAATCATTTTTATAAGGATAGCATAGTGCTCCCAATTCTGGTATATTTTGTGCTGCGCATGCGTCGTGTAGCGCGCTTATTTTAAATGATTAATTTTGTTTCGTTTTTGTTTACAACGGATAATAATTGTAAAGTGCATAAAGATATTAAAAATGATTTTAAATTCATATTTGTGATAAATAAGGCATTCCTTCCTTCAAATTCAAAATCGATTATTTATTTTTAAAGAGTAAAATCAATTAATTATTTTACCTTTCACTTCATAAGTCTATTTTGTGATCAAAGAAGAAGTTTTTATAATTTAAAAATTATTATTTGTTCCAAACAATTTTCTTGCACATTCAATCATTTTAAATAAACGCGCCAACGGTAAACAATCTGTTTCAACGCGACGCATGCGCAGTGCGGTGATATGCCAGATTTGGGAGCACTATTTTTAAATAATCTTGCTTTTGCGCGCTAGACGTCTTTTCAGAGGTGGGAAAGTAAAATTGTACCTGGAGCAACATGCAGTGTTATCAGTGTTGCCAATGACCGGAAAATTTCTGGGTTTTCTGGGAATTTCGATACTGTGGGGAATTTTTCGGTAAATCGAAAAATGCTGGAACGGACTGGAACGATTCATTTTAATTAGATTGATTAGAGTAAATTATCTTCGAACATTTTTCAGAAAGTAATATCCAAGAATAATGTGTTTTTGCTGTAGATGATGATTTTACAGTAAATCAATACAAATTATACAATCAAACATGTGTAAAACTATTTTGTTTGATTATTTAACCAAACTGATTTAACCTGATTTTTCAGTTCTAAAATGTCCGGGAAACGTTCTGAGAAATTTTCAAAGTTGTTCAGGTAAAATTCGTTCCTGCCGTTACAATGCGCTGGAACATCGCGTCGCCTCTCTTTGGCAACACTTGGGAGTCTTATTTACGTATTTGTTCTCTCAACAATGCAAACAGAGTGGGAGTGGGAGTTTTATTCCTCAAATAGGTTTCTTTGCTTCACGTGAAACCCGTTTTTACACGTAAAAAATTTCTTTGAGTATACGCGCGTTCACACTGTACTTTAAGAAAGTTTGCCGTGGTAGGGATTGTTCATCGACTTTGCTAAACACGCTAAACACTCTTTGCTTGACAGATGATTGAGACGACGACAGTCAGTCTGCTGCATAGATCGCATTTAGCACGTCGAAATACGCAGAAATACGAGAAATACGTATGTCGTATGTAACCAATCAAACTTGCGGCTGACAAGAGCGGCGGGACATAATGTGGTTAATTTGCACCATGGGACTGGCCTCCGACCTATGGTAGAAAAGTGGCGAGCTGGCGAGTAGCAAATAGCGAGGTACACTTCCTTCATTAGAACATTAGTAGTTCAGTGTATGTAGATCACATTGGTGACATTTGTTACATCTTTCTAGATATAGTGCATTTTTATTCTCCGCTAACAATTTCCTGAAACCGTTATCCAGAGAATAAACATTTCAATCGACGTAGTTTTCTTTTGCAGCGAACGGGTGAAGAGAATCTTGCATTGAGTATCAGTGATGTGATTATAGTCCGTGATCGGTTTGTTTCGCAGAAGCGGTTTTGTTAAGTTCGCATTCACTCCAATCAGCTGGTCTTGTATGCCGCAATCACGTTTGAGCGCCTCAAAGAAACAGAACAAGCAGTCTGCACTTCTCTGGCCTGAAGAGAAAAAATGTTTGTGCGATTTCAGTCTGCAAATATCCACGAATTTTTATCTGATTATCGTGTAAAAGTACCCATGGAAACAAATAGTTTGGAATCTAGCTGCGAGATTCTAGCTCCCGTTCGATCGGATGGCTTTGGCAAACAATGACGTGCGTCCAGGACACAAAATTACTACACAAAACAAATAGTTACCCACTGCGCTCTGTCAAGGAAAATTTAAAAGCCGGTAAGACTCTTAGCTGACATTCAAACTTTTCAATGTAAGGATTGTCACAATCTGTGATAATGTACTAACTTATTTTCATTTTTGTTTTCGATTATTTGGCATTTTTCGTTATCCTAACTTTGTTTTTGTTTTCTCTACGACTAATATTTTTCACAACGAATGAGAATCAACTTCGCGAACAATGGAATACAAAGCTTTGTGTTGTTTGTCGGGAATAATTAAGCGCAGATTCCTTAGAATGATTTAATGTCTTTATAAGTGTTCCTCAAGGTCGTTCTTAGCACCAAGTGTTTCAGTCTCTTTTATTTTCAGATAAGAGTATTTTTAAGTGTAAGAGGCACGAAAGTTTATAAATTTATATGGATCAGTGCAAGAATGTACAGTTTCGGAACCTTTTTATCTTATAAGAGATTCCGTATATGTGACGGGAATGCGAAAATGTAGAATCCTCGATATGCGGAATTGAAAATTACAGTCAGTGAGTCGGAAATGTAGCAAGTGCAAGTGCATAATAGAGAAAGGAATATGTTAACATGCATTTACTCACGTAATACACGAATAATCATTTAAGACATTGAATTTTATTTTATTGGCGTTTCGTCTTTCTTTTTGGTAAATCTCTGATAAAAATTACTACTTCGATTATTTCCCATTTGATTGGCTCACATGAGTCCGGCTGTTATTTCACAATGAAATACAGCAATAATATTTTATAGCCTGAGGAAGAAGACTCTTTTATATAAACAAAAACATGAGATTTATTTTTCTCGCAATCTTCTATTCGATATTTATATTTCCACTTCCGAGAATCTCTTACCGCACTGTAAGCCTCAATGATTCACTCAAATTTTATTTACAGAATACTTTTTTAAAATTATTTTCAAATGATTTACGTTCAAAACGAAAATAAAGTATCGAGCACTTTTTAAAATAGGTAAAATTCAAATTTAAGAATTTGTTTACATATTTTTCATTATTGTTTCTTAAGTGTTATTCTGCATTAAGAAATGAGAAAAAAATTATTACAAAATAATTGGATAAATTGAAAAGTGCGCTTTATGGAGATTTTCGTACAGCAAAAAATGGGTCTTGTCATTTTTGAAATAAGTGAAATTCAATTCTTCATTTCACATATTCTTAATAATTGCTTAGGAAGTGTTATTCTCCATTAAAAATTGTGTAAACAAGTATTATAAAATAATTGGGAAAACCCTGGAATTGTCAGGGAATTTTTTTTTGAATTGCAACATAAAATTGAACAACAATGATTCTTTGTTTGTAAAACTAGCTTTATATTACTGTATTGAACTATTTTGTTGAAAATTCGTTTTTGTTTATTATTTTTTTTAATTGAAAATTTAACTATTCTATTCTTGGTTGAAAATTAATCGTATTGCTTCAAAATTCAACCGTTTGTTTGCCATTTTTCTCTCACATGACTGAAAAAATTTTCTTAGGGTGATTTTTTTTTTAAAGAAAATTCAACTATTTCAGTTGAAACTTGAACTATTTTGTTGTAAATTTGTGTTTTTTTGTTGTTGAAAATGAATTTTTTGAAATTGAAAATGTAACTATTCCAGTTGAATATTCAATCTGTTTAGTTAAAACTTCATTTCTTTGGTTAAACATTAATTTTTCAAGTAAAATTTTAACTATTCAATTTTTGGTTGAAAAATTATATTTTTTAGTGGAAAATTCGATTTTTCTTTGTTTTTTTTTGGTAGAAATTAATCTTCTTGGTTGAAAATTAATCTTTTTTGTTCAAAATTCAACTATTCCAGTGGAGGTATACATCATTCTATTTGAAAATTCATTAGTTTGGCTGAAAATTATTTTTTCAACTGAAAATTCAACTATTTCATTTTTGGTTGAAGTGATCTTTTCTAGTTCAAAATTCAACTATTTGTTTGAAAATTTGTCTTTTTTATATGAAAATTTAATTATTTCGTTGAAAATTCATGTCTTTTGTTAAAAAATCGTCTTTTTTGGTCAAAAATTAATCTTTTTGTTTGAAAATTCAAGTATGGTTTCTGGAAAGAAACATTGAGTTCAACAACTTTTAGGTTGAAGATGGTTGAGGCTCATCGTGACCAGTCTTTCTGTTTTGCAATTTTGTCATGGAACTTGATAAATTATTCCCGCTTAAACGAATATCTGTAAAATTTGTGAAAAAATTACAATATAAGATTATTTCCTATCCGACAATAATACAATCTTATGAGATATATCTTATCTTCTATCATCAATAAGATTGCTCGACAACTAATCACAATTATTTAAAATGGACTCTCATATAGTAATGATTGCGAAGGAGAAACTCTTGTATTGCTTGGATTATTCTTGATATTATTTTATTCTAGTAAAGTTTAGAATTATTATAAATTTAATTAGATGATAATATATTTTCAGGATAAAAATGGAGAGTTCCAGTGATGAAAAGCAAAATGAGTCGGACGAGTGTGACGACAGAAGCGAGAAGAATGAGGAATTGGGGACCGAGTCGAATAGTAAAAATGTCTCGCAAACGAGTCTAGAAAAAATAGAAAATTTAGAAATCGTAATCAATTGTCAGATTAAAACGACTGATCCTTCAGCCATAGTTGTGGAAAGCTCGAATATCGAGCGGGGACTTTCTCAAGATGATGAGCCTGAGGAGGATGAGGAGAGAAATTCAGATGAAGCTGAGTTGCATAATAATGAAAATAAGGTAGAGGACGAATCTGTGACAACCTCATCATCTACTTCCTCTGATGAAGAATCAGAAACAAGTTCAGATGACAAAACTGAGCCTTCCAAAGCGGACGGAGCAGCTCAAGTAGTACAAATCGCTGAAAGTCAGAGAGTTGAAGAACAGCACGTTACCAAAAATGACGACACTACAGACGATAGTGACATCGAAGATGATTTGGTGTCTGCTATTAATTACAACACCATTACTTCTTTGGCCGCTTTAAAGGATATGCTCCAGTCGTCTGGTGAAGACTCTGAAGGAGTTGACAGTTTCTTCCACCATTACTTTTTGTCCCACGTCAATCGATTACCGTCCAGGAACCAAACGCATAGTCCTTATCCCTGGGGAAGGAGATTGTCTGAATGCCGAGAGGAAGATGAATACGAAACAGAAGAAGGTATGTCAGAAAGACACTAGTTTCTCATAATTGTCTGCTAATGCCACTATTTCTTTACTTATCCTCAACAATTATTTTTGAACTTCTTCGCTAATTGGCTAAAAGTTGGGGTATACTTGCGAAAAGGTCACCCAAGAATATTGACTTGGTACTTGGCCTAGGGGTTCCTTTTAAACCCTGCTTTTCGAGAAAAATGGCAAAAAAAGAAATTTTCAGACTTTTGGTTGGAAAAGGGGTCGGCATGAGTAATGGGAAGGGGCGTGGGCCATTTAAAATGCACAAGATTATGACCCTTTTCCAACAAAAATCTGAAAACTCATTTTTGACATTTTTCTTGAAAAATATTAATTTTAGAAAAAAAGTATAAATATAAAAAATATGTGTTTCGACGAGATCTTCAACTTTTATGAAAAACATTTTTTTCTAAAATCAATATTTTTCGAGGTTTTGAATTTAAAAAAACTAATTAAAAAAAAAATCTAAATTGTTAATAACTTAATTTATAGTGCTCTGCGCCAAAAATCCTTTTAGTGTGTTCAACTAGTGTCTAAAAGGAACTCTCAGGCCAAGTATCAAGTCAATATTCTTGGGTGACCTTTTCGGAAGTATATCCAAAAATGGTTTCAATGGCTTATTAGGGCCAGTCTAAAATGTTGAATTTGTATGCCAAAAAGATGAGCTTTCGACAAAACAAGATGAATTCTCAACAAATTACATAAATTTTCAACCAAACAGTGGAATTTTTAAACTAAAAAAGATCAGTTTTTTATCAAAAATAGAAGACTTAAATTTGTATTTTAAAAAATTCATTTGAAATAAATAGTAAACGAATTTTCTACAAAACAGTTGAATTTTTTACCAATTTCTTGAATTTTCAAGCCAAACAGATGAACTCTCTACAAACTAAAAAATACTTGAATCCTCAACTAAAACAGATTAATTTTCAATCGTACAGTTGCATTTTAACCCAAAAAATTGATTTTCTTCCAAAAAGACGAATTTTGAACTAAATACATCAATTTTTAACCAAATAGTTCAATTTTCTACTAGGAATGCAAATTTTCAACAAAATCGTCTAGTTTTCTAACCAAAAAATACGAATTTTCAAGAAATTACATACATTTTCAACTAAATGGTGTGAGTAATGGATGTGGTGTTAGTCCAAATGTTATTTTATTATTTTTTAGCTTATATTTTTTTACAAGAGATTTTAATTTTGTACCAAATTGTGGAATTTTCAAGGCAAAAAAAAAGAATTTTCTATAAAACAGTGGAATTTTCAAAAAAAAAAATTTCTCCCTCTTTTTTCATTTGGTTATTTTTGTCTCTAATGAGCCGAAAAGTGAGGTAGATTGGAATTCTATTTTTTTAATTGTGAATCTTTTTCATGCTTATTTTGCATAAAATTATTCATGATAAAATAGATTTCTTTTCGATCTTAATTTAAAAAACCTTTGATTAAATATGACTTAAGAATTTATGGTCGAAAGTAAATTATTTATGAGAATATTGTTATTATCTTTCTGAAACTGGTCACCATCAAACATACTAAGTTTAATCATTTTAAGACAAATTGAATAATAACACAGCTCATTCAATCCCAATTTATAATTTACTGTGGCATAACTACATTATGTGAATTAGGAGTGCCAGCTAGAGATATTTTCATCATTCCCATATTTGTTGTGGTTGTATTCTAATTTTTTGAATTCGCATAATAATGTCCTTTTATTGATTGTTAAACAAATAATAACAAGTTCCTCTTGGGAAAGAGATTTCTTTCTCTCATCAGGTACTTCTTCAATATCGAAAGGTCAAGGTCGAGATGAGGAGGTCGATACTCAACCAAGATGATCTTCCTTCACCTTCGTAAATCAGTGACAGCCGTGCCTGTTACCAATAGCCCATGGCCCATGGCCTCCTTCTTTAAGAGGAGTTATCAATTTTTATTGTTCATCATCTTGCCCTCAGGGCGCAAGAAAATTGACCGAAATTCTAACCTGTTTCTTTTCCAGTGACGCTCAATTCAACAAATAACTTGTGCCATTCTAAAATCCAAATTAAAAGTTTTTCTTCTTTTTTTTTGTAATTTAAAGATTTCTATTTCAGGAATTCAAAAAGTTTAGGTCGTCATTTTTTTATTAATTTTAATTGTTTTATTTATGTGATAATTTAGTTTAAAATAAGTAGCTCGTCGCGTCGTCCCGAAATTCGGGATTAGTAGTAAAATATTTATCATTAGTTTGGACATTTTTTCGAGACGACTAGAAGCAGCCCTAAATTATATACTTCAAAAATATAATTAAATTCTATTTAAATGACTTTAAGCTTCAAAACTCATGATATATAATAATATTAATATAGATGATTCCTGATAGAAAGTAAAACTACTTTCTTAAAAATTTATCTTTTTGACTTCAAAATTCAACTGCTTTGTTAAAAACTCATTTTTTCAATTTAAGATTCATCTCTTTGGTAAGAAATTTTCGTATTTTGTTCAAAAATTTTTTTTTTTTCAAAATTGTTTCGACTGAAAATGTAACCATTTCATTTTTTGTTGAAAATTTATATTTTGCATTTCAAAATTGAACTATTCCGTTGAAAAATCAAGTATTTTGTTTAAAATGCAATTATTGTGTTGAAAAATGGTCTTCTTTGGTTGGATTCAATTGTTTCTTATTTAAAATAAAAATCGTGTTTGGTTGAAATATAAACTATTAAATTTTTCGTTGAGAATTCACATTTTTCGTTCAAAATGCAAGTACTTGGTTGAAAGTCAAAGTACTTTGTTAAAAAATATTTTTTTTTGTATTAGATTCATGATTTTAGTTAAAAATACATTTTTTATGTTTGAAAATGAATTTTTTACATGAAAATGTACCTATTCCATTGTTATTGAAAAATTGTCTTTTTTAGTTGAAAATTAAGCTATTTGGTTGAAAAGTGATGTATTTTGGTAGAAATTTGTCTTTGTTGGTTAAATTTAAGTGTTTTTTATTGCAAATTAGCATCTGCTTTGGGTGAAAAATCAACTATTAAATTTTTCCTTGATAATTCATATGTTTTTTTTTTAAATTCAATTAATTGATTGAAAGTTGAACTACTTTGTTAGAAATTCTTTTTTTTACTGCAAGTTCATGATTTTAGTAAGAAATTAATTTAAAATTATTAATATACCTTTTCCATTTTTATTTGAAAATTTATCTTTTTGAGTTCAAAATTCAACGACTTTGTTAAAAATGCATTTTTTAAATTGAAGATTCATCATTTTAATTCAAAATTCATTTCTTTGGTTGAAAGTTTAACTATTTAAAAAAAAAACTTTTTTGGCTAAATTTAATACTTTTGATTGAAAATTTAACCATTACGTTCTGGCTCAAAATTGACCTTTGTAGTTAAAAATTTAACTACTTTTTTAAGAATTCACATATTTTGTTAAAAATTCGACTTTTTTGGTAGAAAATTAATATTTTTGGTAGAAATTTCATCATTTTTTATTCAAAATGCAACTTTTTATCTAGAAATTAATCTGCTTTTGTTGAGGATTCAACTATGTTATTGAAAATGTGACTAGTTGGTTGAAAGCTGAACTATTTGGATAAAAATTAATTTGCTTGGTTGAAGATGCACCATTTCAAATATCGCTTTTCATCAATTATTATCCAAAATATAGTCCTTGCTTTTCTTTTCTATTATTTCAGATATTAGATACTAAGAAATACAAAAATTTTGTATTCATAATAATTTTAGACAAAAATTAAAATAATAATCGCGCATGTTTGTTTTCTAGTATTTGTAATAAGTTGTGTGAGTTTTAAAAGAAATCGGTTTATAGATGATTATTTGTCTCATGTGAATCCGTCATGCAGGAACACCTACAAGATTAACAATAACAAGTGAAAGATTACCGTAGATTGTAGGATGTAAAACATATTGGGATAATGAGGAACAGGAAAATTCGTATTATTTAACATTTCCTTAGGGTCTAATTCTTAAATTGAAATGATTTATATGATTCATGATTTATTTAAAATTCAAATTTTTTGTCATTAAATTTGTACTACATACATTTTTTGCTGAGAATACATCTTTCTGGTTGAAAATTCAAGTACTTGGTTGAAAGTTGAACCAGGTTGTTAAAAATTGTTTTTTTTTTGGTTATAGATTCATGATTTTAGTTGAAAATGCGTTTTTTAGTTGAAAATGTATCTTTTTGAGTTAAAAATTCAATTACTTTGTTAGAACTTAATTTTTAACGGATATTCAACATTTTAGTTGAAAATTCATCCTATTGGCTGAAAATTTAACTATTTGGTTAAAAATTAATGTATTCAATGTATTAATGTATGAACTATTAAATTTTTCTTCGAGAATTCATCTTCTTTCGTTAAAAATTCAAATACTTGGCTGAAAGTTAAACTACCTTGTTAAAAATTCATTTTCGTGCTGGAGATTCATGTGTTTAGTACAAAATTAATCTTTTTGCTAGAAAATATAACTCTTTTGCTGAAAATTCGTTTTTTTTCTTTAATTCAACGGGATTTTATTTAAAATTAAAATATTCAAATGAGTATTTGCCTTTTGTGAATTCGCCATGGAGGAACACCTATGAAATTAACAATAACAAGTGAAAGGTTATCAGAGATAGTAGAACGCAAAATATATTGAGTAATGAGGAAAAAGTGCATTCGTATTATTTAGAATTTTCTCAGGGTCGATTTCTTAAATTGCAATTAAAATGATTTTTATGATAAAAAAATTGTTGATCAGGTGATCACGAGGTTAGTTACGTGTACCTGTTTTGTGTTCCTCTCCTCTTAAGATTCTCAGGTGTAAGTTTGCAAATATCATCTTAACTCGACTTCCTACTTTCAAAGATACAAACTCACGCCTCAAAACTTGTCGGACATTCTCATATGTAACCCACTATTTTATTTAACATTTTGCAACGTGAGAAAATTGTTTCAGTTCCCAGAGAAAACCCGACTTTCCGTAGACAAAAGGAAAAAATTATTAGTCTGGAAATGAAGGGTGACTGAAAAATATTTGTCTTGGATTAAAAAAAAAAAAAATTTCTTCAACAAAATTTTTTCATTTACCAAAAAAAAACTTCAAAATGAAGAAATTTATTTTAAATTAAAGAAAAGCTTTCATTTAAACAAAAACCCATTTATTTTACTGAAAGCTAATAAATATTTTACTTTGATTTAAAGAAATTCTCATTGAATAAAAGAATCTTTTTTCTTTCGTGGTAGTGCAGAACCAGACAATCAAGATTTTTTATAAAACGGGCTTATAGCACAAATAATTTTCTCAAAGTTTAATATGCGTTGAATTAAAAGGATTTGTTTGAATTCTCATGTATTATGTTTATTGCAAAAAATGTCTTCTTTCTATAGGACTTTAGCGAAGTATTGTCTGTCATCGAGCAATACCAACACACTAAATGTTAATTTTCTCGGAACAGTATAATTTTTTTTTATCGCACATTTGTTTTTTTAATCACCGATTACTTAAGATTATTTTATGTCACATTTCACAAATACTTTTTTTTTAAATTCTGCTCAAAAATAAATAATTATGAAAGAAAGGAAATTGTGGAATGTGAAATTTAAAATGTGGAATGCGAGAGAAAAGAATCGTAATCAATCTATTTACATTAATTAAACCTTAATGATTTCCGCTTACGTGCCATTGATTTCAAATTATTTACTACAGTAAATTCCAGTAATGTTTCAGTAATTTCATTAATAGAAATTTTAATCAGTGAGAAATGGATCACTGAACCAAATTAGTAAGAATTTTCACTGATGACCAGTGAAATCTCACTGATTCAAATTTAGAGAGTGGTAGTTTCTTAGAAAAATAGATATTTTAACTGCAAGATATCATGCCATAAGGGCCTAACACACATTTTCGAAAGTTTAAGGAGAGACAAAAAACGTCCTCAAAAATAGAATTTTTAATTTAAAAAAATGAAAAAATGCTCTTGAGATAAATCACTGCTGGATTGAACCCTGAGAAGTTTGATTGGAAAGTATTATAAGTTTCGAGAAAATTTAGGAAAAAAGTTTTTTTTTCGCTCTAGGTCTAGGAGTACGTTTTCCAACATGGGCTATAATAAAAAATCAAATTTTCAATTTAAAAAAGTGAGTATTTTCATTCAAACTATTGAGGTACTGAATCAAGAAGGACGTTTTCCTAATTTTGGACGGCGATGAAAAATCCAATTTTCAATTTAAAAAGAAAAGTAAGAATTCACTTTTTAGCTATTGAGTTGCTGAATCAAAACAAAAAAAGTTCGAATAAAAAATATTATTACTTTTCACGAAAATGGAGGGGAATTTTTTTTTCGCGCAAGGCGCACGTTTGGACGTGATAAAAAAACTTTGGACGGTAAAAAAATCAGATATCAAAGAAAAATTGAAAACTTACTTTCCACTCAAAAACTTGTCAGCTGTTCTCAGCTTTTCAGATTGGTGTAGCTGCGCTTGCGCAAAGAGGCTCTTATGGCATGCTATCGGCTAATTTGTTTGTAATTGAGGGAAAATGTAGTTCATGTCATGGTGATCAAAAGTCTCAATAACCACAACTGTAAAAAATGTGGTTTTCGTGGTGTAATTGGGGTTCAAATATCACTATGTGTGGATTCGAAAAGGGCCAATTTTTAGAGTGTATGACATACTCTGACAATACAAGCGAAAGAACAAAAACGAAGTTTTCGTCATAAAAATCAGGAAATTAATTTAATTATCCCAATTTTTTGATAATGTAACGTTGAACACATATGTACATGTAATTAAGCTATCTCCACAAGCAGAAAATGCGATAATATTCGAAAACTCGAACGCGCCACATTAGCCGCCGCGCCGCATTCGGCGTCGCTCCCCTACAGACATTAAATCAAGATTCGCGATAGCGAATCGCCGCTAAGAACTGAAAAAAAAAAGATTCTAAACACCCATATGAGAAAAAAAATCTGCCCTGCAGAACTAAAACCGAAAAAACCACTACCGGGAATTATTTATCTGTAACATAATTCATTTTAAACACTAAAAGTAGAATGTCTGAGTTAATTTATGAGATATCTTAACCAGACTTGGTGGGTCTATGGTACTCACCAAAGTACAAAGATTCTTTTAGTTTAGAAGATATTAATTAACTAGCTGTGAATTCGATCTCGAGTGTTTTTACTTTGTATTTATAATTATATGGTGCTCATTTCACGAGCACTTTGCTTCCCGTTAGCAAATGTATTTGTTTCCTCATAGAGGAAGCATTAGTTTTTTGTAAATAGTAGACGAACTAAAATTTTGATTTTGATCAATTTTCAAATAGAAATATACAAAAAATACAAAATTACAAAATAATATACATTTTTTTTATACAATCACAAATACGACACCAAATTTTGAAATTATTCTAGAATAATTAATGTTAAAAAATGGTTTTAAAATGATTTTTTATTTTTAATCAAATTATTTATTTTATTGTTAGAATCATGTATTATTGATTGGTATAATCGATGCTACCATTCTTTCTTCAATATCCCTTAAGGGACGACCAGGCACTACTGTTTCTGTTTCTTCATCACTATATTTTGGTCTAATTTTTATGATTAAGTTTTTAACTCGTTTAGTCCTTCGATATTAATCTTTTGAATACAATACATAATCAATGAACGAAATTCTTTGCAGTATTTAAAAAAAATTGTGTAGCATAACATTATTATTTGTTCAAAAAGTAGGTTTAATTGAAGGACTGGTTGAAAAATGTGTCAAATTAAGTGATATTAAATTCCGAAAAGAAAATTTAAATCATTTAAAAAAAACCTTAGTAAGAAATAATTACCGACTAAAATTAATAAATAACATAATCAAAGAACGAATATTTGAAATATATAATAGTTCCTCAAAAAATAAAAAATGGAACGAAACCTATAAAAAACGGACCTTAAAGTTTCTATACCATATATTGAAGATTTCTCAGAACGTCTTAGATCTTCTTTAAAAAAATACAACATTAATGTTTAGTTCACAAACAACCACACACTAAATAATATTCCTTTTTTTTAAATAATGATAAAGATAACAAAGAAAATTTATCTAGTGTGGTATATCTGATAAATTGTAAATGTTGCAACAAAATTTATATTGGTGAAACTGGCAGGAGATTAAAAACTCGTCTATATGAGCATAAAAGAGATTGTGAACTAGGAAATCAAAATACTCGTTTAGCACAACATGCATGGGAATTACATCATTATTTTGATTTTGAACTTAACAATATCCAAATTTCAGCTCGGGAAAACGATACCCATAAAAGAAGAGTTATTGAGTCCATTTTCATTAACAAATATATTAAAACTTCCATTAATTCAAAAACAGAAATATTAAATATCAACGAAATTTACCAAAGAATTATATAAAAAATTGTTTGAAAATGTTTAAAAATAAATAAAAATTTCAATTTTGGCGCACTTTTCATTTGGGATGCTAATTTAATATCATTTTTCTCTTTGAAGTCTTTATGTAATTTCTTAACAGCCGGATGGACTAGAAAAAGAGCTGAAAAAGGGATAGGGTGCGACAGAATTTCCCTCTTCCCATTTCAAGCTCGAAAAATTACCATTTAAAATACCAAAATTTTTGTAAACTTTTATAATTTATTATTGAAATAAAATTTGTTCAACATATAATTTGAATGTTAATTCTAGCACATTTTTAATTTTTGTCATTCTGATATATTTTAAATTAGGCTATTTTTAGTCGTCTCGAAACATAGAGAGATGGAAAATGGGGTGGTCTAGTCGTTTTCAAATATTATAAATAAGCATAACTTTCTTACTCGTCAATAAAATGCATTAATATTATAAGTCAATCGATTTGCCTCGAATCAAGGTCTCTTTTTCGTTCTTGCAACAATTTTGAATTATCATAATGAACAAAATTTAACTATAAAAAACTGTGTTTTCAAATATTATACATTACCATAGCTTCCTTACTCTTCAATAAAATGTACTAATATTATAGGTCAATCGATTCGTCTCGAATCAAAACATCTTTTTTATTCTCGCACCAACTTTAAATTATGAGAATGGGACAATTCTTACTATAAAAATCAATTTTTTATATAATATAAATGACCATAACTTCCTCACTCTTAAATGAAATGTATTAATATTATATGTCAATCGATTTATCTCGAACTAAGAAATCTTTTATATTCTTGCATCAACTTTGAATTATTTTAATGAAAAAAGTTTTACTATACAAAACCAATTTTCAAAATATTATAAAGTGGTAAAAAATGCAATGAATATTCTTAGAAATCCTTTGGTCAGTTTTTTAGTGTTGAAAACAAGTCATCCAAATTTCATCAATTTATCAAATTGAGAAACGTTTAATTGAATGAAATTAAAAATTTTCGAAATTGTTACCATTACGAAGCTTCCTCTAACTTTGACAATCACATCTCTTTTTACGATTTTGCATATTAATCAGAACGAAATAAATTCGCAATTTCATCCGTTGAGAAAAGAAGAGGTAAAAACAGCTTACTTGCTTTTACTAAATGAACTCAATTCTTTCAGGACGATGTCATCACATTATAAAAGTAGTTTTAATGAATTTTAAAAAACATTAATTAATAATTTAAAGTTTATGTTTTCAGTAACTTTTTAACGATTTTTAACATGCAGGCGAACCTGCAACCGAAACCAATGGATCGATTTCGAATGAACTTTGCATAAATATAGTAAATAAGGTGAAAATATGCAGCTTTTTCAGCAAAAATTTATACATAGCACAGAGTCATGTTTACCCTTATGCAAAAATTAAAAATTTTCAAAATATGCAGGCACAAACTTATGGTGGACTAATTAAACAGATTTTACTAGATTCTTGTAGAAAATTGTTGACAATAATATTCTGTCAGTTTGAATGGTATTAATTCTAAATTGGATAAAAATTGTTGAGGATTACAAAAGACAAATTGTCTTTTTCCAATTCTCAAGCGATACATCCAGATTTTATTCAAAGAAAAAAAAATTATTTATAATATAATTTTAAAAAAAAGTATAGATGTATCCCTTGAGAATTGGAAAAAGACAATTTTACTATTATTTTGTACTGATCCTCAAAATTTTTAATTCATCATTTCCGTACGTGAAAAAGCTTGGACTTTAACATCTCTCCGTAATTTATGTTAAAAATTGGAGGAATACGCAGAACCCAAAATTAAAAAAAAGAATGTGTAAGAAAAAGTCGACTGTAGATTACAATTTTATTGCCAAGTTGTAAGAATAAAATTAATACTCTATGTGGATTTGTTATTATTACTAAAAAATAAATGACCCCCCCCCACCACGAAAAAAACACTACATGTGAAAAAACTCCGCCAAGGACCTATACATGAATTTTAATATTTGATTTATTTATGTTAAAGATAATCGAGGTTGTGAAATCAAGAAAAAAGCCAAGTACGAATAGTAGAAAATTTATAAATAGACCCAGACGAAAAAGTTATGCACAGAGGGAAATATTATTTATAATTTTAATTTATTTTATACGAGAAATTAATCAAACAAATGAAACTTTGAAATAATATTTTCAACCATGTATACCTTTTTGGTCTGGGAAAGTGTTGTTTAATGAAAGGAATTAGTTCAATGAATTGGTTTGATAAATTTTATTTTTTGTTTAATGAGAAAAATAAATTTATATTTTTTACTTAAAGACTTAAAGATGATGATCCTGCAAAATTTTTGGATTCCTCTAAGTAATATTAATTTATTTTTCTTATAAAACAAACAAATATTTATTAACTAATTTATTAAACTAATTCCTTTTATTACAAAACAATTATATTTATATATTTGCTACTATTCATACTTGGCTTTATTTTTTGATTTCGCAACTTCGATTATCTTTAACATAAAAAATAAAATATTGAAATTCATGTAGGTACTTGGCGTAGATTTTTCACACTTAGTTTCGGAATCTTTCAGCCTACAAAAAGTTGTAATTTGAAAATATTACTTTAATCTAAAATAAATACTGTTCTGCATATATACATAATTACAGTGGTCATAATATTCGTCAGGAATTTCAATTACTTTTGGCGAAAAGGTTTTAAATATTGTATATTGTATTTGAATTTTTTCAAAAGAAATTACTAAACTCTTAAGAAAAGTTCAGTAATTTCCATGATATCATTAACTTAAAAATAAGGTCGTGTCTAGGTTCGTTGACATTCGGTGAGCGCAGCCCAAATATTTTCAGTATCCCTAGAAACTTCGTGAAAATAAAGCATTTTCAACTCTAAGAATTAAAATTTAACTTCCGCTTGGAATGAAAAATTATATCTATGAGCTAATTTTAATAAAACTGAATAAAGCTCGGTTAAACTAAGTTTGCATGAAACTTAATTAAGCTAAGTAAAGTTTCAAGAAAGTCTAATTAAGTTCGCCAAATTTATTCACATAAGGGAAGGCACCAGTCGAATTTGTCAAAAGATTAACCAGAGGAAATAAATTTTTCTCGCACAATTGGGAAATTCGCAAAGTTTTATTATTAAATTTAATAAAATATAAAACTACTGTGAATTTTGAGGGATTTTGAAGAAAAAAACAACAGAAAATATAAAGGCGATCATCGTATCGGTATGATGTAAGAGTTTACGTTTTTGTAAACACACACACACAAACGTTTTCATCAAAAATACGAAACGAGAACTTATTTAAAATAGCTGTAAAAAACTGTCAAATATCAGCAGTCGATAAAATTACATTAAAGTCCAAAAATATACTCCTTAACACTAATTTCTTTACGGAGATTCTCCCTAAATGATTATTTAAAAAATTATCTGGGCATCCCGAGAAGGTCAAAATTACTACAGTGTTTTTGTGGGTTTTCATCAAATTAATATCGAAAAAAATATAATACCCAAATACATTTTTTTTAGTTTGACAAGAAATACAGAATTAAATTATTTTTGTCAGTCTACTTTGAAAATTTTAGTAAATGAGTTAGCGGCTCATTAAAGCTACTTTTATGATAGCTATATAATGTTATATTTAGAAATAAGCCTGAAAAAATTAAGCCATCGTTGTTAATGATCGTGATGTAGATGGCACGCTAAATAAACTTAATTTTTGTTCAAATTAACCCACCACCTATATATAATACCTTTTACAAAAGTAATTAAATTTTTCCAACTTCAGCTCATGCACTCAGAAAAATATTTGTCATCAATTAAAGGAACCGGGTTTTTAACATAAATTTTCTCATTTTATCAAAAAGAACTTAAAAATAATAATTTCAAACTAAAGCAAAATTTTTATTTCGACAAAAAGCCATTTCTTTGAACCAAAGAAATTTCTATGAATCAAAAGAAATTTCTTTTGATGCAAGAAACTTTTCTTTGACTGAGAGCCAATTAATATTTTTCTTTTATTCAAAGAAATGTTCTTCGAATCAAATAATCTTTCTTCCGAGTTGCACTGCATAATTTAATATGTTACCTTCCGAATATAATAAAATAATTTTTTTTAATTTTAATTGGATAAAAGAAGGTGTTCTCACACTTGCGTTCTGTCATGGAAGTTTTAATCAGCATACTTTTAAGTTTACAATAAACTAGCCTGAGTTTTTCAAATATTAATTTAATTTGCTTCAAGTTTATATATTATATGTTGAAAAAGGTTGTTAAACTTGATATTACGTTTACATTTCTTAACTTTATTAGTTAGTTTAAGTTCCTTAACTTAAATAGGTTTCGCGCACAATGAGAACAAAAATGTAAAACTTGTGCAGGTTCTTGTAGTTTCTAACACAGTGCGAATGACCATTTTTACACCTTTTCCTCGCATGAGATGAGCCTAGATGTGAAGATTTTCGTACAATAAATCGTGAGTTTACAACTTGACGCGAAAAGAGTAGATAACAAACGAAAATTCCTCACTTTTTACAAGTTAGATTTATTGCACGAGTTAACCCGGGAAATTGGAAGAACGAATGTTCTGAACTAAAACGTAGAGAATATACTTTTTTATATCTTAATTCTAGAAAGAAAAAAGTTCATCGCAAAGTAATAAACTCTGTAATACTATTCTTTCTCATTTTACCTTTATTTAAAGAAAAATAGAAAATCCCTTGAAATGCGTATGTGGGTGAAAATCAAAAAGTTGGAATTATTCATTAAAAATTTGTTTGGTCAAAAGTATTTCAAAACAAAATAAAACCTTCTCTTCTAGTTAAATTAATCACAATAAGTGTAAAATACCGCTGCCAAGTACTATGAATGTATTCACTATGGTTGTATTTATTTGTGATTATTTTATGATCATTTTGCTTCGTCTCAGAGGGCGGTTTTTCTCTAAAAAATAAAAAAATTGACACTTGCAATATTTTTCAAGCTTATATTACTATCTACCGAAAGTCTTATTTTGACAAAATTAGAGAGCTCACTAAATGTCAAACGATGTGTTATGTTACAATGAACAACTTTTTAACTTACGGTAGTGTTATATTCCAAATTAAAACCAAAGTTTTCGTCATAGAAACAATGTAACTTTTTTTTTTTTAAGTTTCTAAGTCGATATTGATTAATCGAAAATAGTCATCGTAAGTTCGACAATAGATCAATCCACGCATCTCAAAGAGCGCGCGACTGTTTATCGCGCTTGGCGCTCGATAATGTATTTACCTCGCGTTACGCGCTCGATCTTTGTATCGCCCAAATTTGGGCGCAGACCTTTTAAAATTAAAGGTCAAAGCATCGGCAACTGTAATTCAGTGATTGTGAATTCACTTTCGTTAAAGCTTCTTCGACTTTAACGAACACATTCTCATCACGTATCTCGTGCTTCGCACTCGATTTTGTCAAAAATTTGAACTTCTCTACTTTATGTTCAACACTATTATATCAAATGTATATTATATTTATTTCTGTACCTGGGTATGATACTGCTTATTCAGATATTGGAAAATAATGTACAAATTTTATTTTTCATGATTACTTTAATATTTGCTCCTTACTTTGCACAAATTTCTATTGTCAGTTGCCCTGAAAAATTTATCATTTCAATAAATTTATGTCATCAAAATTCATAATATGCATTGGTATTGAAACTATTCAACTATTTTATTGTAAATTATCTTTTTTAGTTGAAAATTCAAATGTTATGTAAAAAATTTGTCTTTTTGTCTTAAAAAATCAAGAATTTGATCAAAAATTCAACTGATACTGTAGAAAATTAGCTTTTTAAATTGTAGACGTAATTTTTTAAAGAAAATTTAACTATTCCATTTTCGGTTAAAATTGATATTTTTTTCATTTGAAAATTCACCTATTTGGTTTAAAAGGTATGTATTTTGTTGAGAATTTGTCTTTTTTAGTAGAAAATTACTCTTTTTGGTTGGCCATTCAATTATTTGGTTGAAAATATCAATTTTAAATTAAATTTTTATCAATGGATTTCAACCTACAATATATCCTTAAATATTGAGAAATTAAATGAAGTGGATTTATGACATTTTGTTCCCTTACTCCTCGTTCATCGTAGTTGAAAGAAATACTTTTTCCTTTTAGCAGGTTTGCCTAAAGTCAACAATTTTTGAAAATAATCCAAAAACCAAACTTCAAAAATGTTTTTGCTGCAATGAGATCTCATAAATATTAATAAATAAGAAAAATAATCAAAAACCCTCGACAATTCTCATTTCAATAGGCTAAAACTCAAAGACATAAAATTAAAATCGTCTAACATATATAACGATTTAAAATTATGTTTTATTAGCCTCTAATTGGAATTGATTACTTTACAGTGTGCACGGGAAAAAAATAGCATTGCATCAAGAAAACATAAGTACAAATACGGACGATACAATATTTTCACGATCCAAGAAAAAAGGTCTCGTTTGAAAAAAATTTACTTGAATGAAGAAAATCTAGTTTCTTCAATCTAGTACATTTGCTTGTGACAAGAAATATTTTTTTGGATCAAGCAAATATTGCATCGTCTGTATTCGTATCGATTTTTTCTTGATTCAATATTAATTCTTTTTCTGTGCGAATGGAATATTCTGCATTATAAATAAAAATTTCTCATATTCAAAGGCTATTAAATTTTAATTTCGATTTCAGTTTGAGCATAAATTGCTTTAGAAATGAGTCAAGGTTCTAATTATAAATACCGGAAGATTGCTTGTCAGAGCTGATTAATTTGTAATTAATTTATGTTTAATGAACCACAATTTGAGCTAAACTGTCGATCGCATGTGAAGTCTTAGCTATAGCAAAAACTAAGGTTCCCGATTAGACCCTGTGTTCGTCATTCAACATGTTTTGTTCATGTTTGAATATTGTTCCTAGCTAAACTTGTAATTATGCATACAACGCTATGCATATAATTGAGAATATATGCAATATCAGCCGTAGACTGACCATCAATAGTTAGAGACCAAAATTTTAATCTTGTAACATTTTTAAAGAATTCGATGTACAAGAATTCAAAAAGATTCAAATCAAATTCAAAGGAATTCAAATGAATTGGAAAAGATTAAAAATTGTTTTAAATTCCATCGATTTCAGAAAAATTTAAGTAAATTTAGTGGAATTTAAAGTAAATGAGAAGGATTCGATGAAATTTATAAAAATTCAAGATGAATTTAAAAAAATCAATTATATTGAAAACAATTTAAAAATAGGAAAAAATTCATTGTATTCAGTAAGTTAGTAATTAGTTCAGAACTATTCGAAGGAATTCAAAAGAATTTGATGAAATTTATCAAAATTAAAATTAAGTTTATAAGTGTTCAATATGAATCAAACAAAAACTAAAAAAAAATCGGAAATTCCATTCAATCAGAATTCCAAATAAATTAAAATATACTTCAAATAATATTTCATAATCTCTTCCAATCTTTGAAATCCAACGAAATCCCTCACTTCTTGTGAATCAATTCTTTGAGGTCTATTAAAATATTATAAAATACCGTGAAAATCTATGAGATGTGACGATATTTTCCGAAATCCTGGAAAATTTATGAAAATACATTGAGAGTTTTAAAATTTCTTAAAATCATTGAAATCCTCAGAAATTCTTTGATATTTTAAAAATTTCTTCAAAATTGGCCTTGGACTTTATAAAAATACTTTAAAATATTCAAAATCCCTTGAAATTCCTTAAAATTACTTCAATTAATTAAAAATTCCTTAAAATCTTGTAAAATACCCTAAAATATTTCAAATCCTTTAGAATCTTTTGAAATCACTTGAAATTTTTTAAAGCTCTTGAAAATTCCTTGCAATTTTTTGAATACCCTAAAATCTTTAAAATCCTTTCGAATATGTTCCAATTATTGAAATTTATTGAGAATTCATTGAAATCTTTTAAAATTCCCTAAGATATATCAAATCCTTCAAAACATTTTTAAGATCTTGAAAATACCTTGAATTTTCGTAAAATACTCTATAATTTTTAAAATCCTTTGGAACTCCTTTAAATGATTGAAGCCTAATAAAAATGTCATTGAATCTTTTAAAATACCCTAACATATAAAAAAATGATTATAGAAATCGCAAGCAGTACCGTGCCTAAAATTAGTGTATGAGGACACTTATAAAGTGTACCGAATGTGGAATCGATCTTCAAACAAATAAAATGACTTATATTATTTTTTTAGATTTTAGGATACTATACTGAACGAGATAATTATGTTTTGATATGCCCTGTAATTAAGTTTCATTTTTTGCACCCATGAAAACACCAACAAAACATTTTTTGGTACTTGAATGCTTTCTTGGGATCAAAATGAACTAAGAAAAATTTAAAACATATGAGGAATTAAAACTGGAAACACTACAGATTTGATCCAATTTCAATCCAGTTTTGATCCCTCAGATATATTTGATTTTTTGTGAGTGCCATACAAATTTTTGTCGATGTTATCATTGGCAGAAAAAATTAAAAGTTAATTAAAGAACTATATTAAAAGATAACTATCTCGTGAAGAACAGTATCCTAAAATCTAAAAAAAAAAATGCAGAAGATTCCAGACACCCTCGAAAATGTAAAAAATTGAAATAAAAAAAATGTAAACTCTGCAGATAATAATTTTTAAACATGTTTTGCTCGCGCGCGTTGCCTAGATTTAAATCGATCGATTCTGCATTTAGTACACTTCGTGGGTGTCCCAATGCACTACTTTTTAGGCATGGTATTGTCTGGTATTTCTAAAACCATTTTTTTCGTCCCACCCTACTGGTTAACCCATGGGTTAATTTATTGAAAGAAAAGTGACTAAAGAGATCTTCTCATTTTAAAAAGTTACTTCATAGTTAGATGACATCTTTGCTGTTTTGTGAAAGATATCGTTTTTAACTGACCCAAGTATTATAAGTGTAAAGAAGATTTTTTTATTGGCATTAGAGAACACAAAACAAATAAAAATTATCGACCCTAATACCAATAAAAAAATCTTCTTCACACTTAAAGTGACTTTATTTTAAAAAAGTGTCGAGAAAGTGATTTGAGAAAAAAGAGACTAAAAATAATTGTGTGCTAGTTCTAATTATTCTTGACAGTTAGTTAAAGTGCTTCCTAAATAAATTCCCTGACTTTTGAATGTTTTTTTCAAAATTCCTCACTTTTTCCTGATTTCTAGGTTTTCCCTGACCTGCGGTCATCCTGACAGTCGAGTACTAAAGTGTAACGAACTAATCATTCAAAATACCAAAAACCTAAATTGCTCTACGATAGAGGCGAGGATGCGGAAGGAAGATTGATCGCGTGACTTCCGGTTGCGCTCTACATACGCCGTACTGTAAATTCAAATGAAAAGCTTTATTAGGTTAATCTCGCTGTGGGGAGCCATCGCAAAGGTCATGCAGGTCATTTATTGGTATTTTGTTCAATATGGCTGGAATTTCACCAGATTGCAATGAATAGAGACCACCTCTGGTTTATAAAGAACAATGCGATATACATATTGAAAAACTTGAATAGTCGTTTATTCCAATTCCTTTAAAGTTTCTATAAGTAAATTTACCTTCATTACTCATGGAGTGTAAGCGCTATAAAGGAAAACAATAAGTTGAAGTTTAAAAACACTTTTCTACAGAAATTTAAATTTGTAACCGTTTTTACCCAGGGGGAAATATTATATATAGTTTATATATAGTGTGAAGTATTGTATATAATATTAATTTGTTTTATATAAAAAATGTATGAAACAAGTGAATATTATATACAATACTTCACACTATATATAAACTATATATAATATTTCCGCCTGGGTAGGGATCACAGTTCAAGAGGAGCTGAAAAAAGGGAAAATAGGGTAATCTTTTACGAAGAAGGGGAAAAATTAAACATTTATTTTTACATGCAGAAAAGAAGAAATAAGCTTTTTATAAGAAATGTTACATTTTCAAATAATATTATTCCAATTCCATTTCAAATCAGGCAGGGAGGTCTAGCTTTGGGTGTCAGAATGATTTCATATTTGGTTATATCATTCTATGGTGAAAATAAAGGAACCCATATTTCATAGGTAATTCAAATTTTTTTTGTTAAGTTGTTGCAATTATTTGAAGATTACCTGCGAATTCTCAAAATTCAACAAAGATCTTTTCAAAATGAAGTATTTTCCAAACAAGTCTAGGTATTCGGGATTTTATTTATTTTTATTTGGCGTAGGAATTCTTGTTTTTTCAATATATCTTTAAACAAATTTTAATTAAAGGATGAGAAAAAGGGGGAAAAATGGGAAAAATTTGTCTAAAATTCTTGAAAGTGGTTTTTCTCAAAAACCTCACTTTTAAACATTTTTTTTGTTGAAAAATAGATAGTGATACAACAAAAGGTACAAGAAAATGTTTAGATAAAAGTTTACATATCTAGAAAAGTTCTACAAAAAATACCTTCTGCTGTTTTGTGATATATTGCACCGTGACAAATTAAATGAAAAAATTGTATTATACAAATAAGGAAAATATTGCCCTTAAAATAAACATATTTGTATGATAAAATTTTTTATATCACATGGTAGTTTTATATCGTCCTTTTGAAGTTTTTACGATTCTTTTTAAAATTCAAGGACTTACTGAATTTTTAACGCTTTGCGGTGATTTAAAGGCTGTGCCCTACCTCTAAACATTTTTTTAAAAATCTCAAAAAATTATAAAATTTTTATTTCACAAAAAGACACAAAATAAGGGGGTGAGACTTTGAAAAATCAGAAAAAAAATTAATTTATTTTTTCTCAATAATTTATTTGAGTTCTTTAATATTATTCAGATTCATTTCATAATTTTTCTTATTATTATAAATTAATGAATAAGATTTTTAAACAATTCTTTGTGTTAAAAAAATCAAACTCTTACTATACCTTATAGTATATTCTATCTTTTAATGAAGTAATTTTTAGATATTGAGGAAATAATCGTTATACTTCTTACGTAAATTTAATAATTTTAGAGAATTTACCGCTTAATTCAAATATTTTATTTTCAAATGTAGTATATTTAAAGAAAAAAGGGGAATGTAAAAAAAAGAAACACAGAGGAATAGGGGAAAGACTGTGATTTTGTAATTATTTTATTTTGAAGTCCTTTGACACTTTCATTTTAAGGAGCCACTATTTTAAACATTTGAAATAATAAACCTCTAGGTTTATTGATTATTTTACTTTCATCACTCAATATTTATTCTCACTATTTATAGAAATTTAATTTTTGTATAAATCTCAAGCTACATTAAATCCATCCGTGTAGTATAAAAACTGTAATAGGAGAGGTGTTAAGGAAAAATATGAATTACAAAAATAAATATAGGTTTCTCAGTTTTGTAAGGAAATTCTGTGTTTTATAGTGTTGCAGGCTTTCTTATAAGAGTTATTATAAAAAAAAAGAAAATTTTTAAACTTTTTGCCATAAAAAGTATCGAATTTATTCAGGCTAAAGAGATTTGAAATCTAAATTAAAATCGTGAGATGAGATACGATTTCAAATCTCGAGTTCTTGATTATATCTTCTACAAAGTTAATTAATTATTCTTGTGAATATCTTTCTTCTGCATATCAAATTTGATTTGAAAAAATTGCAAAATTTAATGAATAAATGACTTTAATATTAGAAGTGATTAATTCTTAAAAGCAAGTATTGAAAATGGTTTCAGTTTGAAAATTCTGAGATTTGACTTTTTCTTTAATACGTGGCCCACAATTTGATATTTTTCTATGTGGAATGCTTTGATCAAAAATTGTTGATTGAAATTAAACTTTGTTATTAATTGGTTATATTTTTAATGGTTCA
Organism: Andricus grossulariae; assembly: GCA_011634705.1. Taxonomy (NCBI): domain Eukaryota; kingdom Metazoa; phylum Arthropoda; class Insecta; order Hymenoptera; family Cynipidae; genus Andricus; species Andricus grossulariae. The sequence goes on from JAABKJ010007545.1 coordinate 11,510,701, forward strand.
AATTAAGATTTTTAGATCCAATTGCAATCAGTGGCATTCACTTGCTGTAATTTATACAACCGCAGATACATTTTTGGAAATAAAACTTTTAAATGGATTTACAGAATAGTTCATATACTGGTTCATAGAAATTACAAATTTTTTACTAATCGCTACTTGCATCAATTTAAAACAAAAGTTCGACCCGTCACTGAATCTTTGAAGTACATCAATATTAGGTTGCCCAAAAAATGTGTGTTTTTGAATTTTGCAAAAGCTATCGCCTAAATTACTTCAGTTTAGTGAAAAAATGCTGCCATAGATTTTATTTGATGAAAAAAAATGTAAAGTATTAGCTATTTATTGAGAAATAAGTCCTAATATTATTACAGGAAAAAAATGTTCAGTATTCTAAGCCCGATAATATTTTCAATTTTATTGCTTTATAAAATTTGGGGGTTATTCGTCAATTGAAAAAACATACTTTTTAGGGGCTGAAAAATTTTGTAGCCCTTAATCTGTATTTTTTTAGAATTGGGAGCATTAAACAATTTTTTTTTAATAAAAGAAAATTTATAGCACCCTAATCAATATCTTTCGCGAATCTTCAAGATAGCCGTATTAAGAAATATGATTGTCATTTTGGGATAGGATAATTCTTTTCCTCCCTTTTATAACTAATCTGGTACCATCACTCTAGAGAAAAAGACAAGGGATGACGTCGAGAAAGGCACACTTTCTTACCTCAATCATTCCTTTTCATCATAAATAGGGAAGATTAATGTAATAAGTTTCAGGTGGAACCTTTTTTTTTAAATATGACTAATGTTGTTTAATTGTAGAAGTTTGATAACACATCTTTAATAACTTTGTTAGTTCAGAAGATTGTCCGTTTCCAAAATATATAGTACACTGGGAATCCTATTTAGGTAACTCCCATTTAAGTCGTTCATAGAATTTCTGTTCTCGGAATTTCGTGATGCGGGGACAGTGGGGCCGAAAGAGAGGCGGTGCTCAGTCAAGGGTGACAAACAGCATGAGGACCGCACTCTCAGCGCATTAGTTGCATCAGGTTGCGTCATGCGTCCAAATCCAAGAGAAATTATTCATGCAGCCCGCCTGTTTACGTTCGGAGCGAGCGAATGATGTGTTCGATTCAAGTGAAGGCCATTTAGGACCAGAACCGAAACAGCAATTAAATAGGATTTCCAGTGATATTAAAATCTTTATTTTACAATTGTATAAAGACAATCATCATTTAATTGTAGTTAACGTTGAAATTTAAAACAAATATGGTTACATTTAATTTATCTGAATTAAATTTTGTGGAATACAATCAATTTTAAACGCTTCAAACATTATTTTCTTCCTATTTGGAAGAATGGAGATTTGAATTATTTGAAATTTTGAATTTTTTCAATTGAGATAATTTTTTAATTAGAAATGTATACCACTTGAAAGCTCCCAAATTTAGGTTACTGTCATATTTCCATGACTTAAATTTTTAATTTTTCTACCTTCGATGTTTATTAATCGATGCTTATTAATTAAAATTGTAGTTAAATTTAATTTAATTTTAACCTATTATATAAACGTGATAAGAGTAAAATTTAAAGCAATAAATATTTAAAAATATTAAATTTGAAAGAAAGTGCAGCTTGGATACATTGAAATATGATGAAATTATAATTTTGAAGGAAATCTATTTTATATTATCAGGAATATTTCTCCACAATAAAATTGCTTTTAAGATAAGACTTTCATTTGAATTGCTTTCTATTGAATTATACTTTATACAATTGAGATGCTTTTAAGCTTAAAATTCTTTGAAATTGAATTACAAAATCCAATTATAATAATTCTTCCCAATTAAAATGTCCTTCAATTGGAATGCTTTCAAACTAGATCTTCTTTTAAGTAGAATTTTGCTAATATGAAAAAGCTTTTCAGCTTTAATTTCAAGCTTGACTCTAACTGATATCAACTTTTCTGATACCAACGTTAATGGTTCAAGCTTCTGATTCTTTCCAATGTGAATGTCAGAAAATTCCCACTGTTATTAATTTTAATTTGTTTTCTTTAAAATTTTAACTCTTCGTGAAAAAGAACTTTCATTCAATTTAATTCTCTTGAAGATCAACTGCTTCATATCAATTGAGATCAAATTAAAATTTCTTAATTGATTTCAAATGGATTATTATTCCAACTTTGAGTGTTCAATTTGTTTCATATTTACTTTTCCAAAATCTGAATTGGTTTCAATTTTCATTAAAAAATTTCTTTATGCTATCTTCGAGTGACCACAACATTTAATTTTTTCATTTTGACAATCATTTGAAGATTACCTACGATTTCTCAAAAAAATGACAGAATTTTTGTTTTAAATGCAGTATTTTCCGAAGGAGCGTAGGTTATCAGAATTTCATTTTATTCGACGTCGGAATTCTCGTTCTTTCAGTTGATCTAAAAAAAATGGTTAAAAAGTTCCAAAATAGTGGCTGTTGTTCTAAAATTTTTAAAAGTGAATTTCTTAAAAACGCCACTTCTTAACTTTTTTTTTTGGTTGAGAAATATATCAAATATACGAAAGATAGAAAAAAATGTGCAGATAAAGGTTTAAATATCTAAAAAAGTTGTACAAAAAATATCTATTGCTATTTTATGAGAATTTAAATCGTTTACAAGAAGAAGAAAAAATTATATTGCAAACAATCAAATTGTGGGCCGCAAAAATTGTTCACCCCGGATAAAACTGATAGGATGTCTTTTTCATATTAGCAGAAACTTTTCAAAAATACGAACAAACAAAAAATAAACAAAAATAAAAAGTTAGGGTTTTCCTGAAAATAATGTTTTCATCTTTTCGAAAATCCGGTGAATAAAATTGAGAAGATTTTCTGAAAAGCCCCACCCTTTTCATTTTTTTCATATTTTTACCGTTTATGCTTATTCGGAAAATACAGGAGTTTGAAAAAAGAATTCTGTCAATTTTTGAGAATTCGCGGGTAATCTTCGAATTATTGTGAAAAATCAAAAATACATTTTTTGATTAAACTACGAAGTACGTGTTCTTTTATTTTCACCATAGAATGATATATCAAAATAGCAAATCATTCTGACACCCTAAGCTGGACCTCCCTGTCAGATTTGAAATGGAATTGGTCCAATATTTATTGTTTCCATAGTGAACTTGCATTAACATTTTATTTCTGACGAAGTAGAATTCATTCCAATTTGTAACAGCGTAACCGAAAAATCTCATTTTCAAAATTCCCTGATCTCTCCCTGCATTTTCCCTGATCATTATTTTATTTTCCGTAATTATTAATATTCCAAGACCAGAATTTTAATATTGTAATATTTTTAATATTGAATCATTTATAAGCGGAATAAAAAAATTTCAGGTTAGAATTAAAAATATTCAAATTTATTTGTTTTATTCAAAAAAGATTACTTCTACAATAAGAGATGAATCTTCAATCCAAAAGGAAGAAATTTCAACAAAAGAGTTGAATTTTTTACCAAAAGAAGTTGACTTTTTAACAAGATAATTAAATTTTTAACCAAATAGATGAATTCTCAAACAGAAAAGAATAAAATTTATTCAAAAAACATTTGAATTTTCAAACAAATAATCGAACTATTAGAAGACAGTTGCATTTTTAACACAAAAGATAATTTCCAATCAAGAAGGATGAAGGATGAAAATTATCAAATATCAAAAAGACGAATTTTTTCACACAAGCTGATTGATTATTACCAACAAGGACAAATTTTCGACAAAATACATGAATTTTAAAACACATAGTTTGATTGCCAACTAAAAAGTTGCATTTTCAGCCAAAAATAGGAAAGTTAAATTTTCAAAAGTGGTATTTTTGACCAAAATAACAAAGATTAACGAAAAAGACGAATTTTCAACAAATAAAGATTATGAGTTCAGAAAGAGTGAAACGTTCATCCAAATTTTTGAACTATCAAGTCAAAAGACGAATTTTCTTTAAGGAAATTAAATTTTCAACATGCAACACTTAACATTTTCGAATACGAATTTTCAACATCAGATTTAATCCTCAACCAAACAATTCCATTTTTAACCAAAAAGAGGAAATTTTGAACCAAGAAGGTTAGTTTTCTACAAAAAAGACGAATTTTCAAGGAAAAAATATCAATTTTCAAACAAAACAAAAAAAAATGGAAAAGTTACATTATGAGTAGAAGAAAATTAATTTCCAACCAAAGAAATCATTTTCAATAAAATAGTCCAATTTTCAACTAAACAGATTAATTTTCAACTGAAATGATGGAACTTCAAATAAAATCGCTAAATCTTCAGCTAAAAAAATAAATTTTTGACTAAAAAAGATCGAATTTTTAACTTTATATTAAATTTAATGAACCGAAAAGAATTTTTAATCTCTTGAATTTTTTAGTTACAGTTACTAAAAATTACTAAATTTCAAAAGAATTTTCTGAACATGTGACTAAAGCTTTATGCAGTTACCGTTGCTGAAATTTCTGTTCCTGTTTAGAAAAATATAGAAACGGTTTCTGCATAAAGCTTTAGTGACGCGTCTCTGAAAATTCCTACAGAAATTTCTAACAATGAAACTAAAAAACTTATAAAATAGTGTAAAATTAAGGCTTATAGTGTCAATAACCTATATATAACCTTTTTTCCAAAATTATGGAAAAAAACTTAATGAAGTCACTTGGAAACGAAGTCTTAAAAGTGTTTAATATAGAATCCTGAAAAATCCATGAACTAGATAGTTCATAATTGAAAGCCTTTTTCAATTTTCTTATATATTATCCGATTAGAAAGATAAAAAGGAGCTTACTCAATATAACTTGCAATTTACTCAATTGGTCTCGCTTAACTGCTGAAAGCATTTATGGGACATCCCTTCAACATAATCTTTCACGGTTTTCTTTCAAAGCGCTTCTGTCAATAATATACGAGTATAACCTACTTAGCCCTTCGTTCGCTTCCACTTCGTTAGCAAAAAAGTTAATGCACGTCTTTCTTCCCTAAGGTGGTAATGAATTTCCTAACATGTGTGCTTTTGATACTAAATTCAGTAGAAGAAGCTTAAGGAAAAAAGTGGGTTCTTCAAGTAGTCTACGGACAAAACTTATCTGGAAATTTCCGTGGCTTATCCCATGGGATTTTTTGGGGAAGGTTCTTTCAAATATTTGGATAAAAGTATTAACCCTTGTCAACCCAAAGCAAAAAAATGTGTCAATTACTCATAAAAAATGAGGTACATTACCTAGACCTTTTGTTCGCTGATAAAATTCTTGGCCACTTTATAAAATTTTCACAGAGTGGCCGCAAAACTTATTTTTCAAAATTCTGATATAAAAGATGAATTTTCAACTAAATGGTCGAATTTTCAAACAAAAAGAATGAATTTCAACCAAAAATTTGGAAATTTAACAACAACATTAATTTTTAACTAAACAGTTGCATTAACAACCAAATAATTTAAATTCAAAACATAAGAAGCCAATTTTCAAAAATACTTTAACCAAAAATAGTTGCATTTCCAACTATGGAGTCGAATTTTCAACACGAAGAAATAAAACTACAAACAACAACAAAAAACAAATCTTAAACAAAATAGCTAAATTTTCAACAAAATAATTAAATTTTTAACAAAATGGTTCGATTTTTAACCAAATAGTTGAATTTTCCACCTAAAAAGACGAATTCTCAAGACAAAAGTAATAGCTGAAAATTTAACAAACAAAAAAAAATGAAATTTCTAACAAAAGATTTTAAATCCAAAAAGACGAATTTTCAACCAAGACGACTAATTTTCTACAAAAATATTATAAATTTTCAATAAAATCAATAGGTACAGATTTTTCAGTCAAGAAAGGGAGAAAGTTAATTAAAATTGTTGAACTTTCAAGCCAAAAGACGCATTTTCTGTAAAACAGTTGAATTTTCAACAGAATAGTTAAACTTTTAACCACAGAAATGCATTTTCAACTAACATAAAATGATGAATCTTCAACTGTAATAGTTCAGCTTTCATTAAAAAAAATTCGTTTTTGACGAAAAAAAAACGAATTTTCAACCAAAGAGATGAATTTTCAACTAAAATCATTAATCTTCAGAAAAAAATGCAATTGATAATAAAGTGGTTCAACCTTCTAACAAGTATTTGAATTTTCAACTGAAACGAATAACGTAGTAGTACATATTTCAACCAAAAAAGATTTTAATTTTGAATAAACGAATAATTTACTGACTAGAGTATTATATTAGTTTCCTGCAAAACTGAATTTTCAAAATTCTCTAATTTTTCTCTCACCAATTTTTTATTTAATCTGTTCATTAATATTCAAAGATCAGAATCTCAATCTTATCACATTTTTAACATAGGACGGAATAAAACAATTTGAAATTTATTATCCTTGTTAGTTATTTAAAGTTCATCTTATAGAAATATCCACCTAATTTTCCACCTAAAAAGACGAATTCTCAAGACCAAAGTAATAGCTGCATTTTCAACAAACAAAAAAAGATGAAATTTCTACCAGAAGAGATAATTTTGTAATCCAAAAAGGCGAATTTTTAACCAAGACGACTAATTTTCTTCAAAAATATTATAAATTTTCAATAAAATCAATAGGTAAAGATTTTTCAGTCAAGAAAGGGAGAAAGTTAATTAAAATTGTTGAACTTTCAAGCCAAAAGACGCATTTTCTGTAAAAATTACTAATTTAACAGTCAGATACAATGCTACTAATTGCATTAGTAAAATTTCTACTAATTCGGATTTAGAGAGTACTTTTTACAGTATAGCCAAGGCTGCTACTTCTTTGAACAGCTGTGAAATTTCTAAAATACCTGTTACCGATTTCTACCAATACTTTAAAAAAGATTTCATAGTCAATACTTGTATCGCAAATGTTACATTTGTTTTCTTTTTTAATTTTATCTTTAGTATTTCTAAGTAAGGTTTTTGTTAAATTATTGTTTATTGCAAAAACTAATTGAATACAACTTTTTTTGAAAATTCTGAAAAAAATTATAAGTTTTGAATGCGTGGTAATACAATCATTTTTATAAAGTTGCTATCTTCAGGTTGCGTGCATATAGTCTTTTAAAAATTAATCATGTGTTTGTATCTTACGGCGATTTTAGTTTTTAACAAATCAGATGGATAGCCATATTTTCCCGGTGTTTTCTGCACAAGATCAAAGTTCTCTTTCTGGAAACTAGCATCAGCCACTTTTTACAGCTATATCGACTAAACCATAAATAATGCTAATTTTATGATAAATTGGGATAAACTTGACCAAACTGGTTTGCGATACCAGTTGGTTATAATTCTATTGTTTTCGATTTTTAATGCTAGATCCATCAAGTTTATTTTATCATCCTTAGCCAGTTTCATGGTGAATTTAAGTTAAGTGTTAGCAGTATTAAATCTATTTGGAAAATCGCTAACTTTATTTTTGGTTAGGCAAATTAAGGTGTCGATATAACATAAATAGAATGTGATTGGGTATTTAGGTGACTTTAAAATTTTGTTTTCAATTTCTTCCATAACAATATTGGCTGGAGCAGCTGATATTGCAGATCCCATGGGTAATCCGTGAATTTTTGTTGTTAAAATTTACCATTGAACTGACACTAAGATGACTCTAAGCATAGTTTCAGAGCTTTATCGAAGTCTTTTTTATATAACAAAGTATTGTGCTATTTCATATTTGAAATCCCAACTATCTTTTATATGATGGTCTGTTTTTCCCACGTTTTTTTGTAAATACTTTGCTAGAGATCTAGAAAGACAATAAAATGTTCAACCCGGAAAAGAGTTCTGGTCAGTCTGGGTGACAATTTCACTTTACCTGATACAAAAAAAAACTTTCCTATAGCTAAAACGATCTGTAATATTGAATACAATATGCAAAAGATCGATCCTGATCTTACAAATACACACAAAAACAAAGTTACTTATTGGACTTATTAGTGGATTTACAACAGCAATGCTTTTATTACAAAAAATTTCATTCTACAGCAAAATATTGAAAAAACTAAAGAGTTTATTAACGATAATAAAAATATTAGAATTCCTCACGCAGATAAAAGCAATACAAGTGTCATTATAAATCAAACAGAGTACATTGCTAAAGCTTCATGCCAATATTTCATGGCAGAGATTGAAAACAAAATTTTTAAATTACCTAAGTAGCCAATCACATTCTACTTCCGTTATATCGACACCTTAATTTGCCCACCGAAAAATAAAGTTAACGATTTTCTAAATAAATTTAATATTGTTGACACTCAACTTAAATTCACCAACGAACTGGCTGAGGATATTGAAATAAACTTTCTGGATCTAGCATTAAAAATCGAAAAGAATAGAATTATAACAAACTGGTATCGCAAACCAGTTTGGTCAAGTAGATTTTTGAATTTTGACTCTTGTCACCCAATCTATCGTAAAATCAGCATTATTTATGGTTTAGTCGATAGAGCATATATGTAAGAATTTAAAAAAAACATACATTGGTCAAACCAGAAGACCTATGCACACTAGGAATAGGGAACACGAAAGATCTATTGAAAATAACGAAACACAGCCATAGCTAAACATGCTTATTACTTTACACATAACTTAGACTTCGATTTAAATAACGTTGAAATTTTAGAATTTGAGCCTAATCTTGATAAACGTTCACTATTAGAAATGATACATATACAAAGAGATAACAACTCTATTAGCTTCAGATCAGACATTTAAGGCTTAAGTACCATATACAATAATTTAATTGCACGAATACACATTCCAAAAATTTGAATTTTTCGGGCTTAGGAAGTATATACGTATATATTATGCGAAATTAGCACCATTTTAATTTCATACAAATTCGCAGTCATGTCGCTATTATTTAACATATCACAAGGCTCTGTCACTCCTTTTTTAAAAAATGTAGAATATATAATAATTTGTTCTAGGATTTATCTCCTGCAAGTATAGGCACGCTAAAATATATGTTTTCTTCATAAGCCGTATGCACATAACTTTGTTTTACTTCTAGACGAGACGAACATTTGACCAATTTTAAGTTTATTACGATCCAATTTTAAAATTTCAAACTAATGCCAACTGACAACTATATGCAATCTTCTGAGAAACTTTTATAATTTCCGTTAACTAGTAATAAGGTAAGCACAATGTATATACCAAATTGTATTACTTTAACTCTATTTTTAGTTCAAACTTTTTAAACTAATTTTTCAAAATATATTGTATCCTCTACAGAACTACGCCTTGAGAAAGACTCGGATCCAAGTCGAAGAATGTTGGCAATTTTTTAAATCAAAACATTTTAAAAACCCGGAAAAGCTCAATTTTCTCTGAAAATAAAAAAGTAAAAATAAAAAAAAATATTTTCGAAAAATAATCGAAAATCGCGCCATTCGTTTTTTAATAATTAAACGATTGTTTGGTATTATATTATATTCTACTTACCAGCAAAATTCAGAAATACCATAAATATGACGAGCAGAGCAAAAATAAAACTCTTCATCTTTTTGGTAACAGAAAATAAAATTTTTGAAGAATGTATTCAACTGCGACTGATAATTTCTTGGATCTGTTATACCTGTATATATACTAGTCATTATCTTATTAGTGACAAAAATTACTTCCTAAATTTAGATGGTGGGGTGGAGTTGACACACCTGAGCCAAGCATGAATCGTACTTTTATTGTGATGAAATATTCAAAATTTATTTGCTATCCTTGAAGATCTTAGCATGGTTGGACCGCAGTATATTGCGTAAACGTTTTTTTTTATTCAGATAAAAAAAATAATGCGCAAAAAAATGTTTTCATCATGGAAATTCGAAATAAATTGAACGTTTCATAAACCCTGGTGAAGACAGTTTTTACAAGAAAGTACAAAATTTCTATAACTGTAGTTTTTTGGTGAAGCATGTATTTTTTTTTGTACGAAAACGTATTATAGGCTTTTCTATTTATTTGATTTGTTATCATTGTTTCTGTTTTCTATATAATTTATTGGGAAAAAATTAACCAATTCTTGTCAATCCGTTGAATTTTTAAATAAGAGAGACGATTTTTAACAAAATTGTTGAATCTAAAAAAAAATAATTCAATTCAGAACCAATCAATGAAATTTTCAACCGAAAAATAAAGACAAAAAATTCAAACAAAAGATTAACATTTTTAACTGGGAAGATGAATTTTTAACAGATAAATTTTCAACCAGGCATTTGCATTTTCACAAAAAAAAGACGAATTTTCTCAAAGAGGAAATGAATTTTGAAACTGAAATAGGAAAAAAATGTTAATCAAATTGTTAAACTTTCACATAAAAAAGACAAATGTTAAACAAAACTGTTAATATTTCAATCTAAAAGGATACATTTTTAACAAAATTGTTCAATTTTCAACAAAAAAATTCTTTTTCAGAGAAAAAAAGGAATTATTTTTAATCAGAAATTATAATTTCAACCAAAAATAGTTCTTTCTAAAGGATTCTATCAATTAAGTCGATTTAAAAAAAATGTATAGACTCAAAAAAATAGTTTGAATAAACATTAAACCTTATTTTTGATACTTTAGATATATTATGCGAGAAAACTGGAAATTTTTTTCAAATAAAAAAACGTATTGTTATTAACAAATTATATTTTCTGAAATCAATTCCATTCAGGTTGAATCACTTTTACTAATCAGATAAGAAAAGCGAAGATTGCTTTCAATGGTCTTGTTAGCTGATTTCTGAATCTCAAATAAAAAATGTCGAAACAGTTGAAAGATTTCTTTGCACAACTGTATTTGCATATTTCAAAATGTACCGATTTTAGAATGAAATAAAAAAAAAGGACTACAAAAATTCGTTTCCTTATACTCATAATGGTTATCTTTTCTCATATTTCAATTCAAACTTTGAAAACAAATTGAATTTTTCATTACAACGATCTGATTTTTTTATTTATATTTTTATGCTTATTGCCCGGAAATTTTTTCGAATACACAAAAAAATATATCCACTTTTTTTTTTAGAAAAAATAATTATATTTAAAGGTGGCACAAGTCCCATGAAGCTTAACGCGTATTTCCCATGAGAAAAAATACGTTTTTGTGAATTGTTTAAACAATTTATATTATAAATTTCCAACTTTTTGTGGAATTTTCAATAAGAAAGAGCTTATGGTTTATAATTTTTGGAAAACATAATTGTTTAAACAATTTGTCATTATTTCTGATTATATTCTCTTTGAATAATGCTAGAAATTGCGTTTTTTTTTAATTTTCAACTTTTTGTCCACTTTTCATTTGGTGTGAGTCAATATTTAATTCAATTTAGGAAACAGAATTATTTAAACAAGATATTATTGTTTATAGCTATCTTTTCTTATATTGATACTAGATAGTTGCAGTTTTCCTTTTGAGAATTTTAACATTCTTTTCAATTAAAGTGAGATAGTAATTAATTAAAGATAAAAAAGTAATTGTTTGAGCAATTTATAATTATTTTTAATGATATTCTGTTCGCTTGATGGAAGTAAGTAGCAGTTTTTTCTGAAACTTTTAAGTATTTGTCTATTTTTCACTTTGAGTACCTGAATAATTAATTAAATCGAGCAACAATAATTTTTTGAACAAATTATTATTGTTTATAACTGTCTCCATCTATATTAATGCCAGATAGTTGCTTTTTTTCGGAAATTTTTCACTTTTTGTCCACTTTTCAATTAGAATGAGGTAATTTATTTATGGAAATTAACCAAAATAGTTGTTTAAACAATTTATTATTGTTTGCAACTATATTTTCTCAGATAAGTGCTAAAAAGTGATGATTTTTTGTTGTTGAAATTTTCCTTTTTTTGCCTCATTTTAAATTATAGTGAGGAAGATGATTAATTAAAATCAACCAAATCAATTGTTCAAACGATTTATTAAAAATTTAAATTATACTAACTTTGACTAATGTAAAAAATTGGCTGTTTTGTCTCAAATATTCGACTTTTGTTCAATTTTTCACTGAGTGTTTGCTAATAGTTATTGAAATCTAACAAAAATGATTGTTTAAACAAATTACCATTGCGTATATATATATTTCATCAGATGATTGCTAGAAATTTGCGGTTTTTTCTAAATTTTGTAACCTTTTCTTAACTTTTTACTTAGCGTGTTAATAATTAGTGCAATTTAGGAACAAATAGATATTATTATTAATTTAAAAAAAAAAGAAACAGGATTAAAATAACAAAAAAATTTATTTAAAAAGTCGGAACTCATTAGTAATTTCAAAAGAATATTGTTATAAATAACGTTATATTGTTTAAACAATTCTTTTTGCTAACCTTATTCAATTATTACTTCACTCTAAGTGAAAAGTTGAAAAAAGTTAAGAAATTTAACAAAAATCACCTTTGTTTTATTTAGTTCATTATTATTTTCGTGCTGTAGGAGAAAGGTCACGAGCAAGTTCAGAAATTTAGGAAGTAACGCGACTTTCTACATCTACTCTAAGAAAAACTTGGTAAAAACCATAATAAATTGTTTAAACAATTTTTTTGAAGATCGAAATATCAGTAGAAAGTAATATTTCATCGAGCAGGAATATTTTTCACTATAAAATACCGCAAAAAATATGAATTAGCGCCATAATCTCTCAAACCCCAGTTTTTCATTTATGGTGGTTTTGAGACCCTACGAAAGAGGGTTGGTCGACCACCTGAATATCAATTTGTTTTGATAACCATATAAGTTTTTTTTTATCAAACAAATTTTGGGGGTGAGATCATGAAAGTTCAAACAAGAAGATCATTTACAATGCATTTTTGGACCACCCTAGTGAATCCCTGAATCTAAAGGTGTATATGATAATTACCAAACGGGATTTAAGATGGGCTACAACACCCATAATGCTCTGCTGAAAATCACCAATGATATAAAGTATGCTATTGAATCGCGGATCATAACATTTTTGGTTATCTTTGGTCTCAGAAGGGATTTTGATATGGTGGATCATATCATTCTTAGCAAACTTAAGGAAATTGAAAGCTCAAATAAAGTTGTAGCATGGCCTTCTGCTTATCTTTCAGACAAGCAACAAGTGGTATTCGATCCTGACAAAAATATTGTATCTAACTAGCTTCCGGTTACTTTTGAAGTTTTTTAGAAATCTGTTTGGAGCCTATCTTGTCTATAATCTTCGTCACTTATATTGAGCTATTTGTTAGGCTTGTTAAATACATCTTTGAACTGATAACATACATAAGCCACATCTAGCAAACTATCCATTACTGTTTCCAAAAAGAAAACCATGATTCTGAGTAGTCCTGCTTGTCTTAGCATCAGCGACACTTCAGATTTACCTCCATTAAAGTTAAATGGTTCTAACGTCCATTAAACAAACTCTGATTTCAATTTGGATTTCATCTTCATCCCCTCGCTTAACTGGCAGGAACATGTCCGTAATATAGCCACTAAAGTACATAGGACATTTTATGCTCTTAAAATATTAGCAGAATCTCACCTAAGTTTCTGCAAATTAAATTAGTATCTATGCTAATCTTCCTTCTTCTAAACAACTACTGTCTTATGTTTATGGTCACATATCCCTTGAACTCGATGTTGAACTAGAAAGAGCGCTGAATGAATGTGGGTAATTCATATACGATCTGCCTAGATACACATCCATGTCACCATACATCAATGCACTTCATTGGTTGAGAGTAAAGACTCAGTGGGAGGTTTCATGGCCATCGAACTTTATTGTATTCTTAGATCAAGCAAGTATCCTACCAGACGAGACGAAGATTTGTTATACATTCCTATATGCAGAACTTCGGTATATTTAAATTCTTGTTATTTATCTCGTCTGCAAACTCCTAAAATTGTTTGAATAATGATATAAAGCCCAGGGCTTGGATAAACTTTTATTGCTTGATTTCATAGCCATCAAACTTTATTGCATTCTTATTTCAGGCAATCATCCTACCAGAAGGGAAGACAACTTGTTATGTATCTCCATACGTACAACTTCAATATATTTCAATTCCTCCTCTATCTTTTCTGCTAACTTTTGGAATTGCTTACCTACTTATAAGATTTGTTGGTTGCCTAGCTATGTTCAAAATCAGAACTTTTTGCCATTGGATGTCCAGACAGACATCACTTTGATAGGTCAACTTAGGTTCAATGGGTAGCCATCTTCTTCTTCGTAATCCTTTTGTTGTTCGTTTTGTTGTACTTATTTTTTTGATTCAAGGGACATTATCCCAGGGCTTGGATAAACTCTTGTTCCTTGATAGTGAAAAATAGGTGGAAATATTTCAAGGCCATCAACCTTTATTCTATTATTGGTTCGAGCAATTATCCTACCAGAAGAGACAAAGACTTATTATACAATCCTATATGTAGAACTATGGTATATTTTAATTCTTTCTCTATCTTTTCTGCTAACTTATAAAATTGTCTGAGTGCTAATGTAAGATTCGATGCTTACCCAGCTATGTTTAAAATCAGAACCTCTTGCCATCGGATGTCCAGAGAAATTTTACTTTTATAGATCAACTTAGGTTCAATTGTTAGACATCTTCTTCGGGATTTTCAAAACAATTTAATAATAGATTTAATGCTCTCACGATGATTCATTATATTAAAAGTCAATCTAGTCCATTGTCCCTATTGATGTTATTAAGGTGTTTTGAAATTTCGATTGCTCCTGTATGTTTTCTTGGAAGAATATTGTATGTTTTCACGATGACGGGTGTTTTATCAAATAAAATTCTATGTCGTGTTTCGATATGTTGCTAAGCTAGTGCTGATTACGAGAAATGTGTTAGCCTGACTTCACTCTAATGTTCCTTTATCCGTTGACTCACCGCTCACCCGGTTACTCCAATGCAGAATTTTCCACATGAGCAAGGTTTTCCTATTTTTGCAAGTGTTTCAAATATAGTTTGAATATTCTGTTTGTTGAATATCCTACCTATTTGTTATGTGATACCTTGGATGTAGGGTAGGATGGTGGTCGCTTTTCTTTCCCTGCCTTTAGTAGGTTGTATTGAGTTGTTTTTTGAGTTTATTTTCTGATTGCTTCACCAATTTGTTTGTTGTGTAATCGTTCTGTATTAGGATTTGTTCAAGGTTTTGTTATTACTTTTGTGAATTATCTTCATCTGTTATGGACACAGCTCTGTATACAAAGAAGTTGATGACCGATTGCTTTTGAGATGGGTGATCTAATTTTCTAATGTGTTATCAGATCTTTTGTCAACTAGTATTTCCGAGAAGGTCAATTCTCCGTTTTGTTCAATCTCCATGGTGTACTGGACATTAGGGTGTAATCGATTTATGAAATCGGAAAACTTGTGTAATTCATATGTTCCATGTAACCAGATGACAAAAGTGTCAACGTAGCGGCACCAAAACTCCGGTTTGAGCTTGGATTGGTTGAAGATTTTAGTTTCTAAATGTTCCTTAAAAATGTCGGCTATTGCAGGTGGGATCGGAGATCCCGTCGTTGCTCCTCAGGTTTATTTATAGAATTTGCTAGTGAAGGAGAAGTAACTATTATTGAGACAGTGTTTTATCAAAAAAGTTGAATCAGAGGAAACGTTTGCAAAGAATTTAATAATATCGATTGTATCAGAGATTGGTGATTTTGTAAAGAGAGATACTACGTCGAAATTCACTAGGATGTCTCAGGGTTGGATATGAATCTGTTGTATCTTTTTGATAAAGTCAAAAGAGTTCTATACGTGTGTAATTCTCTGCGGAAGGACTTAGTTCTTTGGTGAGAAAGCGTGCTAGGTTGTAAGTTGGTGAGTTCCTGTCAAGTTTAGAGCCTTTTAGAAGGTTTTTTGTTTTTCTGACTATTGTTTTTGTAGGGTCTTTTTCAAGTTTCTGATATGTATCTTCCGTTAGAAGGTTCATGATTTTGTTGTTATAGTCTTCTTGATTCATTATTACTCTTATGTTGCCTTTGTCTCCGGGCAATAACATGATCTCTTTATTCCGATTGAGTTGTTTAATTGCTGTTTTTCTTGTTTTGTTAAGTTTGAGGAGAAAATCTGTACTTGGCATAAGGTGTTGGCCATCCTACGCTGTATGTTAGTTGCTTTTACGGGTGGAAGGGTATATATTATGATTTCCAAATAACTGATGATTTCTTCTTTCCGGATTTTGGATGAAGCTACTGCAAAATTATGTTCTTTATATAAGGCTTTATTTCATCACTGAGAGAATGGTAAGAGATGTTTTTTACTCTTCTAGTTAGTATTGTGTTACTGGAAGTAATTTGTCAAATTTCATTCAACTTAGGTACAATCGTTACCCATCTTCTTCGTCATAATCCTTTTTTCGTTTGTTGTTTTGTTGTGCCTAGTTTTTTGCCTCGGGGGACATTGTCCCAGGACTTGAATAAACTCTTATCTAATCTGATCTCAGTTACCTTTTTCTCCTTTGCTGACTTTGTTCTCAACTCTATCCTCTAATATTACTTTCACTTTTCCTATCACTATTTCCATCTACTCGTTTACATTTCCTAGTTCCATTTTAACTTTCTGTTTCCAGTGAATTGCGATATTTTACAGCATTGTGGTTGATAACTGCGACAATCCAAATGGCCCTAGGCCGTTAAGACATAAGATAGGGAATATTTCAATGCCGGATTATTCAATGGAGTCGCCTCTAATTTCGTGGTAACGACCCTTCCTTACATTTACATATCATGTTCTGATCCTATCTTTCCTGAGGTCACGAGGTTCCTGCGATGATTATGAGCGAAGGACATTAGGGCTTATGTGACATTTTAGTCATCCTTATCATTCTGATTCCCTTCGGTTGATTATAGTAATATGACTTCTTGATAAAAGATAATTATTGTTTATTATAACAACCGTAATATTATTTGCCTGAGTGGGTTATTTATTAATTGATTCAAAGTGGATTGCTCGTTATAGGAATAATTTGATGGAATAAGAAGTATAAATAATAATTAAGGATAATTAAAGATAATCAAGAATAATAAGGCTTGAATTACTACAGAAATTTCTAAAAATAATGTATATTCAATAATATTTGGCGAAACATAACGATTTAAATGTTTAGCATTTGTGGTGATTGAAAGAAACTAAAATTTGAAGAAACCTAAAATTTGAATATTTTGCAACAAGAGTTGTGTATAGCAATGGCTTTTGTTAACTTTTTGGATATTTTTGCGACTATGTGTCATTTGTACAATAACATATAACATTTACAATTCGAAAAAATGTTCTAGATTTTATAAAATATGATCAGTCATGAATTATTCTGATGAATGTTTGCAGCAATTCAGATGATTAGGAGAAATGCAAATCAGAAAACACCTCGAATTTAAATATTTCGTAACACAAACTGTTTATAATAATGTTTATCGTCAGAATTACATTTTTTTCGAGAAATTTTGCCAATATTGCCCGAAAAACCTGAAGAAAACAGATTTTTTTTGATCAACTCAAAAATTATTGGTTGTGTTTAAAGATTGTTGCAATGAGAGTTGTAGATATCTATGAAGTACAAATTCTTCTTCTTTTAATTTTTTTTCATATGAAATAATCTCTATAAAATCTTGAACAGCTCAAACTGTTAATTTTTTCAACAACGAAAAATGATTTTGAACAAAGTATGTAATAATTTATATTTGAACAAAATTTTTATTTTTATTTTGATCAAAACAAAGAAAGATTAAATTTAACCATACAGTTGCAAAAGTATGAATATTATTTCTCTCTTGCTTGAAACATTTTTCTTGATTTAAAATTTTAACTCTTCGGAAATTTTTAAATTTTATTGATTTTTTATGTTCAACAATTTTATTAGTCATTCTTTTAGTTCTCAATTCAACTATTTTATTCGAAATTCGTCAAATGGAAAATTTTTAGAAATATTATTTTTTGGTTGAAGATTCATCAGTTTTTCCCTAATTCATCTATTTGGTAGAACATTTGACAATTTTTTTGAACATTAGTTTTTTGTTTGTTGTTTAAACATACATTTTTTAACTGAAAATATAACTATCCTTCTATTTTATTTGAAAATTTATCTTTTTTAATTGAAAATTCGTCTTTTTTGGTTGCGAGTTCTACGGCATGGTTGTAAATTCATTTTTTTGGTTAAAAATTAAAGTATATTGTTAAAATTTTTTTCTTTTTGAGTTGAAATATAATTTTTCATACTTCAAATTGAATTATTTTATTCTTGGTTGAGCATGTGTATTTTTTAGTTGAAAATTCAACGATCCGATTGAAAATTCATCTATTTGTTTGACAATTTCTCTTTTTTGGAAAAACTAATCTACTTGGTTGAAAATTCATGTTTGTGGTTAAAAAATTCAAATACCTCGTTTAAAGTGAAATTTTTTCTTTTTATTAGAAGAATCATCATATTGGTTTAAAATTCATCTATTTGGTTAAAAATTTCACTATATTGTTAAAAATTAATTTTTTTTATTTCAACATCAATTATTTAACTACAAATATGTTTATTATATTTTTGTCTAAAAAATTGATCTTTTTTAGTCGAAAATTCATTTTTTTTTGTTTTGACTCCATTGAACAATAATATTTTTTAGTTGAAAATTCATTTATTTTCTTTAAAATTCCTCCTTTTTGGTGAAAATTAATCTTCATGGTTGAAAATTCATCTCTTTCATTAAGAATTTAACTATTTTGATAAAAGTTTGCTCTTCTGGTATAAATATAATTTTTTTCCGACTAAAAATTTCACTATTAATGTTAAGGATTCATTATTTTAGTTGAAAATTTGCCTATTTTGCTAAAAATATCTTCGGTTAAAAACCAACTATTTTTGGTTCTATGTTAATTATTTTTCGTCTAACATTCAACTTTATAATTTTTGTGGAAAATCACTTCTTTTTAGTTAAAAAATTAATTTTTTGATTTGAATATTAAACTATTCATGTTGAAGATTCATTGTTTTCATTATATTAGTTGAAAATTGATTCCTTTGGTTGAAAATTCGTTTTTTATAAATAATTTATTTAACTGAAAATTTAACGGTTCTAATGGAAGATTCGTAATTTTTGACCGAAATTTATATCTTTGGTTGAAATTTGAACTATTTTCTTCAAAATTAGTTTTTTTTTCAGCTGAAAATTAGTTTTTCAACTTAAATTTCAACTATTCCATTTTCGGTTAAATATTTAACTATTTTGTTGGAAATTAATATTTTTTATTTGAAAATGTATTTATTTTATTGAAAATTCCTCCTCTTTTTGTTAAATATTAGCAATTTTAGATTGAAATTTATATCTTTGGTTAAAATTTAAACTATTTTCGCGAAAATTCGTTATTTTTCAGTAAAAAATAATTTTCCTTACTGAAACTTCAACTATTCCATTTTTGGTTAGAAATTTATCTATTTGATTGAAAATTAATATTTTCTAGTTAGCAATTCATATATTTTATTGAAAATTCCTTGTTTTCAGTAATACTTAAACTTCTTGGTTGAATCTTCATCTCCTTGGTTCGAAATTTAACTATTTTGATAAAATTTTGCTTCTTCAGTAGAAAAAACATTTTTTTTAACTAAAAATTCTACTATTCCTGTTGAAGATTTGTTTTTGTCGAAGATTGATTATTTTAGTTGAAAATCTACTTCAATAGTTGAAAATTCAAGTATTTTTTGAAAATCAATTTTTTTTCATGAAAATTAATTTTTCTTCAATTGCATATTAAACTATCCATCTTAAAGATTCATTATTTCGGTGAAAAATCTATTTCTTTGGTTGACAATTTAACTGTTTTCTTAAAAATTAGTTACTTTCCAATTGTGAGTTAATTTTTTTGTTTTTTTAAAGTTTCAAAATAATAATTAAAAATTCAAAGAGATCAAACTGGATCTAGAATGACGAATCTTCAACTAGAATAGTTAAATTTTGAGTTAAGTAAATTATTTAAAATAAAATTTTGTTCCACAATATAGTTAAATTCTCAACCAAGGAAATCGATTTTTAACGAAAATAATGAATTTGCAACATGAATAGTTTGATACTTAATTTAAAAAATTTATTTTTGAACAAAAACAGTAATTTTTCCTAAAAAGAGTTGAAAATTCTAGAATTTTTTAAAACAACTAAAAGTAAGTTCTCAACAAAAAATATAAAAGTTGAATTGTAAACTAAAATGAATTAAAATTTAACCGAAAATAGTTGGTTTTTAAACAAAGGTATACAATTTCTACCACAACAGGTACATTTTCAACTAAAATGATAAACCTTTAACAGTAATAGTGAATTTTTAGTTGAAAAAAAAAAAAATTTTGTACTTAAAGAGCAAACTTTTATCAAAATAGTTAAATTTTTAATCAAAGAGATGAATTTCCAACCAAGAAGATCAGTCTTTACCAAACAAGAGGAATTTTCAATAAAATATATGAATTTTTAACTAAAAATGTTATTTTTCAATAAAATGAATCCATTTTCAATCCAAAATAGGATATTTGGAGTTTCAGTTAAAAAAAAATTAATTTTCAAGTGAAAGAAAAACTAATATTCAAAGAAATAGTTTAAATCTCGACGAAAGAGCTAAATTTTGATTTAAAACAATAAATCTTCAACTGAAATATTCAAATTTTAAGATGTATGAATTATTTTTAAAGAACGAATTTGCAACAGAATAGTTAAATTTTCAACCAAAATAATCTATTTTCAATTAAAATAATGAATTTTCAACATGAATAGTATAATATTTAATTAACTAAATTAATTTTTAAATGAAAAACGTGATTTTTAACAAAATACTTCAATTTTTAACAACAGAAAAATGAATTCTAAACGAAAATTATAACAGTTGAATTTTAGACTAAAAAAAATTAATATTTGATCGAAAATAGTTTCTTTTCAACCGAAGATATAACATTTCTTCCAAAAGGTGTGAATTTTCAACTAAAATAAAAAATTCTTAACAGCAATTGTGGCATTTTCAGTTTAAAAAAATTAATTTGTTACCAAAAGAGCAAACTTTTATAAAAATAGTTGAATTTTCAACCAAAGAAATGAATGTTCTACCAATAAGATAATTATCTACCAAAAAATAAGAATTTTTGATAAAATACGTGAATTTTCAACTCAAAAACATTGATTTTCAACCAAATAGTTGGATTTTTAACCAAAAATGGAATAATTGAAGTTTCAGTTAGAAAAATTAAGTTTCAACGGAAAAAAAGGAATTTTTAGGAAAATTGTCTAAATTTAAACCAAGGAGATCTATTTTTATCTAAAGTGACGAATCTTCAACTAGAATATTTAAATTTTCATTTAAGTAAATTATTTATAAAAAAACGAATACTCAACAAAATAGTTAAATTTTCAACCAAAAGAGTCAATTTTCAATTTAAATGATGAATCTTCAACTGAAATGATAAATTATCGAAAAAATTGAATTTTCTTGAAAATTCCTCTTTTTCGGCAGAAATTAATCTCCACGGTTGAAAATTGATCTCTTCGGTTGAAAATTTAACTGTTTTGATTCAAGTTCGCACTTTTGGTATGAATGTAATTATTGTAAATTTTTAACTAAAAAAATTATTTTTCAATCAAATATTTAAATTTTTAAGCGAAAATGAAATAGTTGATGTTTTAGTTAGAATTAATTTTTTCAACTAAAACTTTTAATATTTTAGTGCTGGTTGAAAATTTAACTATTAAAGCACGTGACCGGCAATCGGAAGACGTCAAGGTCAATTTCCACCGGAGCGAAGGAGAAATATCTTTTTTCAGAAATTAAAAATGTTCAATTTATAAATGAAATAAGTATCTGCCTTCGATCGCTCTAGTAGGTTATTGATTGAAGCACCTGGCCGGCAATAGGAAGAGGTGAGCTTCGATTCCCACCGGAACGGAGGAGAATGACCTTTTTTCAGAAATTATCAATTTTTAATTTATAAATGAAAAAATTATTGCCTTCGATCTCTCTAGTAGCTTAGTTATTGAAGCACTCGACCGGCAATCGAAAGACGTGAGGTTCGAATCCCATCGGAGCGAAGGAGAAATACTTTTTTTTTTAATTTGAAATTTTTATTTTATAAATAAAAAAAGAATCTGCCTTTGACCTCTCTAGTAGCTGAGCGAATAAAGCACTAGGCCGGAAATAGAAAGACTTAAGGTTCGATTACCGCCGGAGCGAAGGAAAAATATCCTTTTTCAGAAATGAGAAATTTTAAAGGAAAATTATAATTTTTCCTTCACCCTGGAATTCAAAAATAATCTGAAGTCGCTCATCAGAATGATATGCAGCGGTTCGATATTACCAAGCCTCTGAAAAATAATAATAATAACAAAAATATTTTCCCTCGAGAGGCAACCAGTGGCTGAGCAGTAAAGCGTATTAATTAATACTGGCATTTCCCATACCAGCAGGATCTCGGGCCAACCGCGACGGACCGCGAAGAGCCACTTTGACGTCGCGTCGGCGGATAGGGGCATCTCGACGCTCTGATAGCATTTCGACGGAAAACCAACGGCACGTAAAGGCCCGTCTTTTAAGGAAAAAGCGGGGGTGGAATGAAATTTGCATCAGAAAATCCTTTCGTTTAACCCGACATGGTCCATGGGTAATGCTCAGCCTCCGTGGAAGAGGAGGAGATGTCCTCCCATCTACTAAAAATACGATCGCAAACTTGAAGGAGAGGATAGTTTCTTGGAACACGTTCCTGTTTTGTTCCAGACTTGTTTGCTTGCTTGTCCCAGTTTATCGAATGTAGACAAAAACACCCACTTGGCCCCTGTCTCTTATCTTCTCTCTTTCTCTCACTTGCACTTTATCGACGAGTAGAATAAGTTGGTCCAAAAAATGCAAAAAAATACCCAGAAAGGAAAGAGATTGTTTACGAAAAACCTGGAATTTCATGTTTATTTATTGTTTGTTCAGAAGTTAAAAGACTAGGTGGAGTTTGAAAATTTGGCAATTAAAAATTTGTAGTTTCTGAAAAAAGATCTTTCTTCTCCTTTCCGCTGGGAATCAAACCTCACTTCTTTCGATTGCCGGTCATGTGCTTTGACCATTAAGCTACTAGAGAGATCACAGGCAGATATTTTTTTTCATTTATAAATTAAAAATTGTTAATTTCTGTAAAAAGATCTTTCTCCTTCGCTCCAGTGGGAATCGGAACTCACTTCTTTCGATTATCGGTCATGTGCTTCAACCACTAAGCTACTAAAGAGATCCGACGTAGATACTTTTTTAATTAATAAAATAAAAATATTTAATTTCTGAAAAAAGATCTTTCTCCTTCGCTCCGGTGGGAATCGAATGTCACTTCTTTCGATTGCCGGTCATGTGCTTTATCCACTAACCTACTAGAGAGATCGAAGCCAAATACTTGTTTCAGCAATACGCTTTTCATAACAAGGATTCAACTATTTTGTTGAAAATTCTTTTTTTCCAGCTCTGCTTTATTCAAACTAAAATTTTGTTGTCAAAATATCAAGAATCATATTTCTGGTTAAAAATTAATTTTTAATTTATGAAAAGAGATCTTTCTCCTTTGCTCCGATGAGAAGAAGCGAAGGAGAAAGATCTTTCTTCAGAAATTAAAAAATTTTAATTTATAAATTTTCAAGCTTCATCTAGTCTGAAATGACGTTATGGATTTCTGTTATTTGAGGAGTTACCTTAGATCGATATTATTGATTTTCAGTTTCACAGTTCGTGAAAGTTATCTACATATGATCGATCGTTACCAACTCCAATGATAATACAGATTCCTTCTAATTTACCTTGTATTCAAAACTTAACTCTTTGCTATGAACATTGTATATCGGAAAAAATTATTTGTCTTCGATCTCTCTAGTAGCTTAGTGGTTAAAGCACTTGACCGGCAATCGCAAGACGTGAGGTTCGATTCCCATCGGAGCGAAGGAGAAAGATCTTTTTTCAGAAATTGAAATTTTTTTATTCAATTTTCATGTATTGGGCTGTAAAATCTCGGTCGCTCTGGAAATAATTTTTCTGTCTGAAATACATGAATTTCAATTTTGAAAATATTAATTTTCAATCAATTAGGTTATTTTTCAACCAAAAATGAAATATTTCAACTTTCAGTTACAAAAATTAATTTCAAATGAAACTTTAACTATTTCATTTTCTGTTGAAAATTTAACTATTTTATTGAAAATTAATTTTTTTCGTTAAAAATTTAACTATTTTGTTGAAAAGTCGTTTGTATATAAAAAATTTGTTTAACTGGAAATTCAAATATTCTAGTTGAAGATTTGTCATTTCCGTTGAAAATTGATTTTTTTAAACTAAAACATCGACTATATCATTCCTGGTTAAAAATTGAACTGCTTTATTGAAAATCAATATTTTCTATTTAAAAATTCACGTATTTTATCGAAAATTCCTTTTTTTTTTGCAGATATTAATCTTCTTGGTAGAAAATTCATTTCTTTGGTTGGAAATTTAACTACTTTCGTAAAAGTTTGCACTTTTGGCAAGAAATTAATTTTTTTCAAACTAAAAATTCCACTATTATTGTTGAAGATTTATCACTTTAGTTGAAAATGTACATCTTTTGATAGAACTGTTATATCTTTGGTTAAAAAACAATTATTTTCGGTCAAATGTTAATTATTTTTAGTTTAAAATTCAACTATTATAAATTTCGTTTAGAATTGATTTTTCTTTCGTCAAAAAAATTTGATTATTTTGTCAAACATTCAAGAATTTCCAACTCTTCTTATGAAAATTTGTCTCTTTGACTTGAATATTCAACCACCTGGTCAGAAGTTGAGCTTTTTTGTTAAAAACTAATTTTTTCGTCGGTGATTAATCATTTTAGTTGTAAATTGACCTTGATAGTTGCAAATTAGGGTATTTTTTTGAAAATCACATTTTTTTATTGACAATTAATTTTTTTAATTGAATTTCGAATGAAAAATATAATATTACATTTTTCAATAAAAAATAGTTGGATTTGGTTTTTTGGTTCTATTAATTCAGTTCGAATTTAAGCAAAAAACTAGAAAAATTTCCTAATTAAATTTTAAAAAAAATTTTTAGTTAAAGAAGAGAAAAACGGTAAAAGGGGGAAAAGGGAAATTTGGAAATTTAGAGACTTAGCTTTTACTCAAATTATTTCTTTAATTTTCAAATAAAATGATAAATCTTTAACAGAAACAAAATTAATTATTACCAAGTTTGTTTTAATTTTTAACAATTAGTTGAATTTTAAACGAAAAAGACGAATTTTCAACAAGAAATATAATATTTAATATTTCAACTCAGAGGATTTTATTTTAAATCAAATCAATAGTTTACTCTTACCAAGAAAATTAATTTTAAGCCACAAAGATTTATTTTTTACCAAAAGAACAAATTTTCAGCGAAAATGAAAAATAATTGTTAAAAAACGAGTTTTAAAACAGACACATTAATTTTCAACTAAAATGATGAATCATTAACAAAAAAATGTGAATTTTTCACACCCTTCTTTTAATTTTAAGTAATTAGTTGCATTAAAAAAAAAGACTAATTCTCAACCAAAAATGTAATAGTTGACATTACAACTTAAAATATTTTTAATTCAAAATAATTTACTTAAACCGAAAGAATAAATTTTAAACCAGAAAGATTTATTTTCTACCAAAAAAGACGAATTTTCAACAAAGAAGATTTAAAAAAAAAAAGATTTTTCTACCAAACACATTAACTTTCGACTAAAATGATGAATCTTCAATGAAAAAAGTGAATTTTCAACAGTTTTTTTTCAATTTCAACCAATTAGTTAAATTTTCAACAAAAGGAGATGAAATCTTAACGAAAAATGTAATAGTTGATATTTCAACTTCAAAGATTTCATTTTGAAATAAAATAGTTTATTTTAACCAAAATGATGAATTTTGAACTAAAAATATTTATTTTCTACCAAAAAAGACGAATTTTCGAGAAAAAAAAACAGATTTTAAAAAAAGAAGATTTTTTTACCAAGCACATTAACTTTAAACTAAGGTGATGAATCTTCAATAAAAAAAGTGAATTTTCAACAGTTTTTTTTTTAATTTGAAGTAAATAGTTGAATTTAAAAAAAAAAAAAAAAAAGATGTAAGTATTAACAAAAAAATGTAATCGTTGATATTTCAACTTAAAAGATTTTACTTAGGAATGAAAATAGTTTATTTTAACGAAAAAGATAAATTTTGAACCAAAAAGTTTTATTTTCTACCAAAAAAGACGAATTTTTATCAAAAAAAAGAAGATCAATTTAAAAAAAACTATTTTTCAACCCAATACATGAATTTTCAAATAAAATTATGAATATTCTGTAAAAAAAGTGAATTTCCAACAAATTTGTTTTAATTTTAACCAATTATTTAAATTTTCAGCTGAGAAACCTTCATTTTTAATTTTAATTTTCAACCAACTAGTTTCATTTGCTGCTAAAAAAAGTTGCATTTTTAAGCCAGAATAAAAAATTTTCAACAAAACAGATGATTTTTTAATTAAATAGTTCCATTTTCAAACAAGAAAAATTAATCCAAATAGTCGTATTTTTTCGAAGATAGTTGAATTTTCAACAAAAAAGTTTATTTTGAACATACAAAAAAGCAGTTTTAACCAATTCATCAAATTTTCAAATGAAAAAATAGAAACTTTACCAAAAAAGACAAAGTTTCTACCAAAAGATGAATTTTCAACTAATTAAATCAAACGAAAAACAAAACAATTGTCAACCAAAATAGTTGACTTTTCAACTAAAAGATTAGTTTTCAACTAAAAATTAGATTTTACATTTTCTTTTTTGAAAATTCAATTTTAAAATTAGAATAGAAATTTTTAATCAGTTGAATTCACCCAAAAAGACGAATTTGCGACAAAATGATGAATTAATTAATTAATTTCTGATGTTATATTTTGCCGATTCCTGTGCAACAAATTTTGTGGAGGAAAGAAAAAAAAATTTGCATCGGCTCGGATTTGTACCAGGAACACCACTATTCACGAGTGCATGGCCCGGGTTCCGTAATTGGTTAACGTCTTACTCGTGAATACGTGGGAAGCAAGAGGACTTATCAAAAACCATCTCGACATGTAACAGATGAGCAGAACTATCCACTAAAATCGTTTGTAATTTTATTATTAACTATCGTTTTCCTACAATGCAACCATTTTGATAATTCAATTAAGAAAATATCGAAATCGTTCTCCAGCTACATAAAAGAAAGAATAAAATAACATATTCCTTACACGTTAACAGAAAAATAATGTTTATCAATTATTAGAACCACTGAGTTACTACAGCACGCCCAGTAGCGCCGTGGCTAGTTGGCGTGAAGCACCCGCGCTCTTATGACCTTCTACAACTCAACCAATACTTTCCATCCTATTTTCGTTTTGGGATTTTTTTCAAGAGAAAAAATCAAGCTTTTTTCTAGCCTAATTAAAAAAATATCAACAATGACGCATTGGGAGAAAGACGCAAAAATGTTTTTTTTTTAAATGAAAAATCAAGGTGAAATATTTTCTTTATCATTTCATAATTATTTTTATTGTAAACCTTGTTAAAATACCTTTTCAAAACCCTCATAAAAAAGTAAAATTGGATAAATTTATCAGGAGTTATGTACAATTGAAAGTTAGCAGTCGGGGTGAATTGTCGAAAATGCAGGCCCCTGTATCTTGACAACCCGTTATACTAGGTGTGCCTTCTTTACATAATTTAAAGAGGTCCACGAGCACTACAATCTGGCGGAGTTTGAATAAGATAGGCGACAACCAAATTTTAGGCGGGGACACTTGGCAAATTTGACCCCAGATGTGTAAAATTTTATCGTTCAGAATCAGTGAAGTTCAATTTTCACAAAGGTATGGATAGCGTTAAAAATTTGGTTAACAACCCCTGTTTCAATAAAAACGTATTTAAGATCGACTATGGCAGATGACAGGTTAAGGTCTCTCGCGATCTCGTCAATTGAAAACAATCTGTTACAAGTACTAGATTTTTCTGATCTTATTAATAAAGACTATGAACTCTCGAATAATCATAATAAATGATGTCGTCTAATTCCGTATCTCTAATCTGCATATATATTCTGTAAATATGTAGGTATATAATATAAAATGTTTTATTATGAAAACTTATCACAAAAGTGCATTTGTTAATTATATTTATAAAAAAATGTATTTATTACAATTGTTAGTAGCAATTACTTAAATAATAATGTATTTGTTAAATCAAAATTGTCGAATTCATAACATTTTATTTATTTTAATAGAGGGCAGAAAGCGCTATTTTGCTTATTGCACAGGGCGCCCAAATCCCTGAAACCGACCCTGTTAAACTATAAAGTGATTTTATAATTTCAGAAACGTCTACTAGTCTCACTCGCACTCATGCTTCCCTATGACTACTATAAAGTTGACCTTACGGTATATGTATCGTTTAAAAAACATGTTAAAAAACCACCGCAGGGTCCCACTGGGAGCAACTGACATCTAAAAATGACATCGGCTCCCAGTAGAACCGCGGTAAATTACAACTATGGCTGCGTCTCACGACAGTAAAATGGGTGGCCACTGGACACGACGAAATAACAATGACAGGCCAGCGAAACTCTTCTGTGCCTTGAGGACACGAAACGACCCAAGGATGATAGCTTTCTGCATCCATTTCGCAAGTGCCTTGGCATATTTTTGGAACGCGGGAATGTCTTTAAAGTTACGAACTAGTGATAGTTTCGCACCTCCGAAAGCACCGATCACAAGGACAATTAATTTAACCGAATATTTTGGGTACAGTCGTTCCAAATCACTTTTAAGGTCTTGATACCTCTCCTCTTTTTCCTTCTCCTTGGCAGTGATGTTGTGGCCGGATAGTATGGGTTCTAGGTACTCTGCGTGTGCATGACACGCTCTGTTCCTATCGCGGGGAACTTGTTGACATAAAATTCGGCCACGGTATACTAAGGTGGAAATGACACCGTCCTGGCATGCGAAAATGATACATTCTGTACCTGAATTAAGGCCTGATGATCTAAGAAAAGCAAAAGTTTGCTCCTTCGACAAGAACTGTTTTTCTACATTCCTGTGAAAATTTCCGTGCATTTTCTTGTCAAGTAGCTGTTAGTGGAATTTTTCTACTTCTGCCTTCTTTACCTCGGCTTTCAGAAGTGAAGCCAGAAACACCCGGAGCTGAAGCTCTGGGTGTTTCTGGCACCGTAGAGTGTTCATACGCGCCATAAAGCCTCCGCGAGTAGGGATAATGCTGGCATCGTAGCAGTCTAGCATGTCATCCTTGAGTTGATTCGTCCATTCAATGTGGACGTTTCGCCGGTTCATCGTCGTATTTTCATTTAAATTATTTGCAGAACCTCGACCTCTAGAGTGATCGGTACATTTTACCGACCGATTGTCGGGTGCTTTGCGCGATCGATCGTTTTGAACCGCATCTACAACTTTTTGGTGGTTTGATGGTATTATTGTTGTTCCCACGAGCAGCTAGGGAAAGGGTTTGTCCGTCCTTGTACAGCCCCGCATGCAAGCATAAGGCTGCATACTCTGAGAGGTCGCCCGGTATCCCAGAGACACCGTTTAAGACACCTCGCCCAGGTGCCATTCAGTTTTCGGCGCAGTTCTTATGCTTTCACTTAGGGACCATCCTTGGAAAATCGGCCTTAACTGCTTATTAATATTTTTAACCATATTCAGCAGAAACCCTTGGTACATGGATCCTCTATCCGCGACCCGGGGACGCGTTCGGTGGCTTTGTCATAGGCCCTTCGGTTCTATTCTAAAGGAATCGAAACCGAATATATATATGTTACTAGTGTACAACGAATTCATAAATGTCAATATTTTTTTATAGAATTGGATGAAGATGGATTTCCAGATCTTCTACCAGACCAGATTCTTATAGAGACGCATGCCGGCTCTACTTTCAGAGGAATTGTCAGCTTCATAACAGCTGCTGAAATACCCTCGTGGATGAAACCTAGGGAAACATCTATTACTCATCAGTTCTACTACGTTTTCATTCGAACGCCATATAATTATATTAATTATGTTACACATGCACCTCTCGAAACGAATCATCTACGTAGCAGTCATAATCCTGCTCAGCAATCACCAATCTTCGCTGATGTACGTATAGAAGAAGATAAATATTTGACATCTAAACCTTTCGAAACTTTTGACCCCAATCATCCACCTCCTAATATTCCGCGCCAAATTCGCATTTATGTAGCAGTACCAGGAACCGAAATCTTCAGTGCAGTTTTAAAACCGCGTCCAGGGTCAAAAGTGACGAATCCTTTCACATCTAGTTTTCAAAATAGGACGAGGACGATGCGATCTCGAGTAGTACTAAATTGATACTTCCGAGGTGGGAAAGTCATTTATTTTATAATGAAACTAATAGCATGAAGTTATCACCTTCAAAAAGAGGACACCTAGAGTCTCAGCTTATACCTGCAAAAGAATTAAGCCTAAACAAATAATTCTACTTTTTACATTTTTATAGTGATAGGGAAAAATATCGACGGGATATCCCATTTATGATTTATCTCCTAGTATATCCCAAGCATATCCTAGGATATTCTAAAAATTAGAAATCTGGAAAGCCCGGAGATATTCCAGAAATATCGCAAGATATTCTGAGAATACGCGGTAAGAAGGAGTGCATTCGAATAGATTTAACGGATTTCAAATATAGTGAGAGTCACAACGTTTTGAACCTAAATGAATGTTGTGTTCTGTTATTTACGTTTTAATTCATATGAACTTCAAATATGAACTTCAAATATTCACAACACTTCGAAATCAAACGAATGTCGTTTTTTTCCATATTTGAAATCATTTTAACTCATTGTAATGCATATCTTCTTATCGGGTATCCCAATAATATCTAAATGTCATATGTATATGCTAAGGATGTTCCAAGATATCTTAATTCTATAATTTTGTATATTCCTCGAAATTTTATAGACGTATCTTTTGTAAATTATGTATTTCGGTCGCTGAGATAAACAAATTCATAATTTGAAAATATAAAAGTATTTTTTTTTCCACCTGCAACAAAAATGACCTTCATATTGTACAATTTACCCATGATATGGAGTATGGTTACACATCAAAATAATTTTTACCCTATATTTTTATGAACATTTGAAGAATCAACAACCTTTTAAACTAATTCCATAATTATTGAAACATATTCACATATAATTTTGAAGATTGAAATCAGATGATTATTTCACAACATCGGAAAGTTTTTAAAAATCATGAAATTGAAGTTATATTTTAAATATAAATAAACTGTTATTATGCAAATCATATCCAATATTTAATTACATAACCTTAAAGTAAATAATCAATTTATGTTACTTAAACCTTAGCGGTCACACCGCCAAATACACTTGTAGATATTTTTGACTGAAAAAAACCATGAGTGATGTTGTAACAATACGACATATGTTAGGAGAAGAAGATCTCCAAAGCTTTAGTGATAATTTAAGTATTCGAAAAAGAAAACGTAGGCAATCGGAAAAAATCGGAAAGCCCGTGGGGTGTGAGATACTCCGTGTGACCGTTAAGGGTTAATTAAACAATATCAAACTTCAATCGTTATGTAATCTAATATTGTGAAAAAAATTAATCAGCTAATAATAATTATTCAGGGAACGACATAAAAAGCATTGGGAGAATTATTTTTATTGAATCACTCGAATAAGTTTTACTTTATAAATTTGTTTAAATTTGCACTTTCCTTTCTAAACTTTGATTTAATAATCAGCTAATAATTATTTAATCAGTTTACAACATAAGAAGCATTCAAAAATTATTTTCATTGAAACATGCAAATAATTATTACTTTATATTTTTCTTTGAATTTCGAATTACATTTCTAAAAAAATTTTTTTTTTTTATTTACCTTTCAAACTAATTCCAGGAGTAATTTAAATACATGTGGAAGTAATTTTGAAAAATGAATTCAGATATTCACACATTCTACTTTTATTAAATAGTTGTATACTCAAAAAAGGCATAAATTGTACTTTATAATATAGCACTGCAGTGGCGCTATGAGCTGAGACTATTTTTTCATTCATGTAGTAGAATATTCGCCGAAATAGAAAGCGCATATAATGATAAAGTAGAACATCTATGACTGGATGAGAAATGTAGAAAAATTACTGAAATACATTTTACATCATGCACTGATAAAGTCAATCATAACATCTTACATACCTTAAATAGATAAATTTATAGAAATGGATTGAATACATTTTACGTATTGAGCAGATTGATAATTCGGCGAAGAATATTATTTATTCAACTTAAATATTGCATATCTCATGTATTGAATACATCTGGGTGGTCAGAGCTGTTATTGAAAGTAATGGTGAAAATAAATCAATCAAAATAATTATCGGTGATCGATAAAATTAAGAATCTACTTTTTTACTTCTGTAGATTTTAATTTTAAATCAAGACGTCACCCTATGTTTCACACTGCGACAGTCTACGATTAATTGGAGCGAAAATCGAATTTATTTAAATGTATTCACACTGATTTGCAATAGAGAATTTTCTAAGTCCAACTTTACAAAATTCAAAGGGATCGGATAACGCCACGAATTTTGTGGGTGCTAGCAGACAGCTTAAAGAACTCTCTGATTTACTAAATTCGAATGATCATCAAACGAAGGTAAAACGCTTTCTAGAAAATAAAAATGTAGCATGGAAATTCATTCCCTTCCTCCCGCCGGTCACCTCATTTCGGTGGGTTGTGGGGAGTAGCCTAAAAATCCTTTGCGCACCACTTTTTACGGTCTGCAGGCGATACTCTATTTACTTTTGAGCAGCTAGAGGCACACGTTATAGAGATCGAAGCAATTTCAAACTCTCGTCCCATTTCTAGACTATCTTCCGATCCCAGCGACCTTAGACCCTTGACTCCAAGTCATTTTCGTATTGATGGTCCGTTAACTGGCCTACCACAGGAAGATCTTCGCAGCATCAAACCGGGACGATTTTCATCATAGCAGCACACTTAGCAAGTGCGACAGCATTTCTGGATTCGCTGAAGCGAGGAATATTTGAATGAGTTGAACATTCGAAATAAGTGACAATCAGGCTTCACAAATATTAAGGAAGGAGCTTTGGTTTTGTTGAAGGACGAAAATCTTTCTCCAATGCAGTGGGTTCTTGGGCACATTGTCGCCATTCATCCAGAACTCGATGGAGTTATTAGAGTGGTCACGGTGAAAATTCCCACCGTAGAGTACAAACGCTGTGTAAAAATTATGCCCAGATCCAACCGAATCAAAAACTAAACTAAACATGGAAATTTAGGGTGGTGCAAGGATGTGAAATTTGATTATTGTTTCGATGAAATTTCTGAGCTATGGGAATCTATATATTTAGGCTTTTATGATATTCAAAGCTGTATTGGAAACTTCTTCTAATTTATAATGTTTGAAATTGTATTATAAATTTCCATAAGATCTCAGAATGTCCACTTTCCTCCAGAAATCTACATTCCTTCAGCGCTAGAACGAAGAACTTCGAGCTGAAGTCGACGGAGCGAAAACATTCGCAATTGATCACTCGTCGGATCAATATAGCAATCAGTCAACCCTACCCTGACTGTAAGTAAATTGACAGCATCAGAAATTGAAAATAAGAACCGTGCCATTAAGGATTAACCGCTCACTCTATGTCCCTTCTCAATAATTTAATTAAATATTAATATAGATTACACGTGGCTGTTCTTATTTCAAACTCTAAAGTCAGCAAAAGACTTCATCACCAACAAAACAATGATTTACTTTGAGAACGCAGAAAATTTATTGAAATTCTTAATTGAAAGTCTTCGAAATATTTTTAAATTATTGAGATTTCTGTAAATCTTATAATATGTTGGAAATTCCTTACAATTCTTTTAAAATTCTTTGAAACATAAAGAAATATCTTGAAATATTTCAGAAGGTTTCCAAAATTTCCAAATTCAGTCATAATTTTATATTGCCTTTGATTTATATTCATTGAAAAATATATCTTTTAGAAACAAAAATATCATAGTCCAAGAGCTGGCCGCTATGTTCGGTACAGGAAGAAGAAATCTCTTCAAAATGCACAAAACGAACAAACGAGAAAGGTATCTAAATTTTTGGTACGCATGACTTTAGAATCAAATAATCTTTCTTATCCTAAAGACAAATGTCATCAAGAAATAAGTAAATAAGCAAATAGTTATATGTTCCATATGTTGAATAAAAATTATTTTCATTTTCGTAATGGAAAATATTGAAGATTGTTTTTAAATGTACAGCGTTGTAAAATAACGAAGTAGAGAAACTTGTTTTTCTAGTTCGAAAAATTACTTTGGTATCGATAGACTTATCTGCGCAAAAATTTAGACCTAGTAGTATTCTCTATATGCTCAATGAGAATTATTCTTACTTCTGTAATTTATAACATTGAATATTGTTTTTAAATTTCATACAGCGTTGTAAAATAACAAAGTAGAAAAACCTGTTTTTCTAGTTGAAAAAATTACTTTGACATTGATAAACTTATCTACGCAAAAATTCAGACTTAGCAGTATTCTCTATATGTTTAATGAAAATTATTCCTCTGTAATTTAAAATATTGAAGATTGTTTCTAAATTTCGTACAGCATTGTAAAATAACAAAGTGGAAAAATTGTTTTTCCAGTTCAAAAGAAATACAAAATTTTATCTACATTACATACATTTAATTTTATGAAACAAAAATTCTTCTGACCACAAAAGTTACTTAGCCCGCATAAAACTCACTAGATATCTTCCTTATGAAAGAAAAATTTAACGAAAAATTGACCAAAAAAGTGAGTGTGGGTTTTTTGAGAAAATCGATTTTCAATATTTTCAGAGAAACCCGCTGCCATTTTGTTAATTGTGAACATTTTTTTTCAATTTTATTAGAATCATAAAAAATGATAAATATCTGAATTAGGACATTACGTGTAGAACCTGTCTGATTTAAAAACGATTAAGTTTGATATTTAATCAGCAGTAGATTTTGA
Organism: Andricus grossulariae; assembly: GCA_011634705.1. Classification (NCBI taxonomy): domain Eukaryota; kingdom Metazoa; phylum Arthropoda; class Insecta; order Hymenoptera; family Cynipidae; genus Andricus; species Andricus grossulariae. The sequence goes on from JAABKJ010007545.1 coordinate 11,545,761, forward strand.
AAATCATTTATATATTCATTAAAAAATTTTTTTTAAAAATGTCTGAATTAAGTGAGCACTTATATGATTTTCACAAATTGTTTTCCCGCAGCTTAAACTATTCGATTAATTTCAGCATTTTCACTTCGCTCTGTTGAGTATTTCATTACGATCAGGTATAGTACCATTGTTTTTCATTGAAAGTATTCTTAATTTCTTTCAAGAAAATAATATTTTACTCTAATTTCTAATTCTTTATCAGTTATTTATGGAATAAAAGTGGTAGGTCTTCTTAAAACTAATAATTTATTTTCAGGAGTTTTATTTCGTATTTCGCGTTGTTTGGTTGAGAATCAGATTTTTCGACTTTATGGCTCAAAAATAGAACTTAGGTCTTTTCAAAAGTACTTATTCTTTTTATGTAATTTTTTTATCTCTTACGTCTTTTGGCTGAAATTTTTTAATTCTTGCAACTTTCCACAGCATTTTCAAGATTTGAAATAAAAACCCTTACAGTTGAAAAGTAGCCCCTTGACACCACGAAGATATGACTTTGTCAAAAAACAATGTTTTTTAGAATTTTACAGTGTAAATAGGGTCTCTGGTTTTCGGGCTTCTGAAAAATACCAACACCGTTTTTCGGAATCCAACCCTTACAGTTGAAAAGCAACCCCTTGACACCACGAAGATATGAATTTGTCAAAAACATTGTTTTTTAGAATTTTACATTGTAAATAGGGTATCTGGTTTTGGGACTCCTGAATAATATCAACACTGATTATTGTGCTCCAACCCTTACAGTTGAAAATCAACCCCTTGACACCACGAAGATATGACTTTGTCAAAAAAAAATGTTTTTTAGAATTTTACAGTGTAAATAGAGTATCTGATTTTTGGGGTCCTGAAAAATACCAACACCGATTTTTGGGCTCGAATCCTCACAGTTGAAAAGCAACCTCATGGCACCACGAAGATATGATTTTGTCAAAAAATAAGGTTTTTTAGAATTTTACAGTGTAAATAGTCTTTGATTTTTGGGCTCCTAAAGAATACCAACACTGGTTTCCGATCTGCAACCCTTACAGTTGAAAGTCAACCCCTTCACACCACGAAGTTATGATTTTGTCAAAAAACAATGTTTTTTAGAATTTTACAGTGTAAATAGAGTCTCTGATTTTTGGGGTTCTGGAAAATATTAACACCGATTTTTGGGCTTCAATCCTTACAGTTGAAAAGCAACCTCTTGACACCACGAAGATATGACTTTGTCAAAAAACAATGTTTTTTAGAATTTGACAGTGAATAGAGTCTCTAATTTTTGGGCTCCTCGAAAATACCAACACCACCTACACTACTTTCTATTTTGTATTTTCCAGGTTTGAGTTTTTACTAAGGGGTTGGTTTTTTTGCACATAGGGGTGGTTTTGGAAAATTTTGTTTCGAGCATTCGAGAGCCCAAAGTATGCTTAAAATTCTGAAGCACTTTGTTTTTTTGCAGATTTTATTTTTTGGAAGAGGTGGTTTTTGTTCTCATAGGAGGTGTTCTTTTGAATTATTTTTCGTGCATTCAAGAGCCCAAAATAAGCCCAAAATTTTGGCGTGCCTAGTTTTTTCCGAGTTGGAGTTTGTACATTGGGGCTAGTTTTATTTTCGGTAGGCATTGTTTTTGCAAACCTGTCCTTAGCGCATTCGGAAGCCCAAAAAAAGCCCAAAATTCTGTCGTGCTTGATTTTTAATTGTTTAAAATTTTTATGTAGTGGAGGCGCTGGCTTGAATCAAGTCAGCACCTCCACTCCAAATTTGAATTTTCAAAAAAAAGTAGTGGAGCCCAAAAATCGGCAATATAGCCCAAAAGAAGCCCAAGAAAGCCCCAAATTCTGATACGAAGAAATTTGGGAATTTCGATTGTGGAGATGCTAGCTTGATGGACCTCTCGCCACCCCAACTGCCCGTTTTAGGTCGCACGAGCCTTTTCATGGATCGCGCCCTACTTCTTCCTCCCACACACTGCCAGAGATGCAATAGATCCTATATGATGCAACGTTTTGGTGCTTCATCATAGGAGCTAGGAGTTTTGCCTATATTAAGGCTCCATGCTGTAACTAACAGGTTACAATATAGATATTAGATGACGAAGTGGACGAATTTAACAAATATTATTTACTACAGAGAAACATCCAACAAAAATGGTTCACACGGCCCTGTATGTTTACGCTTGGATTTTCCCGATTTAGAATCAATGCTATTTACAGGCAACCCCCGGCACTATTTTTGAACTTAGGGTTTGGTTGATTATGTTAGTATTTTATACCATTACCATGAAATAAAATATTCAGCTATGGAGACTAAGTTATTCTTCACAACATCTCAACGTATAGCTGCAAATTAATGCAGGAATTGAGAGATGTTTTGATCTTCTAAAGTGAATATCTTTGGACCTATTTAACCATTTTTTCTATAGCAGGGATATCATATAGCCGATATATTATAAGTATAACGAGATCGGAGGTATAAGTATTTAGCTGTTCGAAGTATCGGAACTGCACCAGAGCATAATGGGATCATTGGATTAAAACGGCCGCAGTCCAAACAAGAGCAATGACAGTTGGGGTTTATTTTTGACAACTTAAAGAGTATTCTTTTACAAGTGTTTTGTTGTAGACGGTTTTTGAATTCAGACATCAAGAAACAAGAGGAAAACCAAAAACGTGACCTCCAAATGCATCATGTCGAATTCAGGGATATTCGTTTTCTCGATATCAGACGGAAACTTGGCTCAAGAAGATGAATTTTTGACTAAAAATATTAATCTTCTACTAAAAAATAAATTTCTAAGAAAGTAGTTTAACTTCCAACCAAAGAATTAAATTTTCAATTCAAAAGATAAATTTCAGACAACAAATGTAATGATCAACGTTTTCAACCAAAACAGATCCATTTGCTACCAAACAGTTACATTTTCAATCAAAAAGGTTGATTTTCTATCAAAAAGATGAATATAAAATCGAAAAATCTTTCAAAAAATACATAAATATTCAACCAAATAGTAAAATTTTCAAACAAAATTAGGTTTTTAACAAAAAACATGAATTTTAAACAAAATGCATGAAGTTTTGACTATAAACATAAATTTTCAACCAGAAACGGAATAGTTAAATTTTTAGTTAAAAAAATTAATTTTTAATCAAAAAGAACTACATTGCAGCAAAAAAGTCAAGATTTTAACCAAGAAAGTTTATTTTCAGCTTGAATGATCAATCTTTATGTAAGGCCAACGAATCTTTAACAAAGTTCGATTTACGACCAAATACTTGAATTCACTACCAAATTGTCTAATTTACAAGACGAAAATACAAACCTTTCACAAGACAGTTGAATTTTTGATCCAAAAATGTAAATTTTTAACAACAAAAATTAATTTCTAACAATAACGGTTTAATTTATGACCAGACATTTGCACTTTCAACCAAAAAAGTTCAATCTCTACAAAAAGAGATGAATTTTCAAACCAAAAGGATGAATTGGTAACAAAGCAGTCAAAGGTTTAACCAAAAGGGATGACTTTCAAAAACATGGTTAAGTTTTCAACAAAATAATTAAATTTTGAACCAAATAATATACTTTCAAATAAAAAATAAATAAATTCTGGAACAGAAATTTAATAGTAGACTTTTCAACCGAAAATAACGAACTTACAACCAAATAGTGTAAACTTGAATTTTCTTATTGGATTCTATTATGTCAGTTCTAATTTGAGTGGAAAAAACGAGAGGATAGTTACTACCCAAGTAAGAGGCCCCGTGTCCAGGAGACTTTCGCTCGCAATATTCTTCATAGTTTGTTTGCCGCTGAAAGTCTTAACGGGCTACCCCGCCCACATTAAAAACTAAATATTATTATTATTATATATTAGAATAATGATAATTATCATTATGTGTTATTAACACATTTTATTTTCTAAAACAAACATAATTTGTGGATGACCCTTAATTTGTTTATTTATTATTATTTCGTGAATTTATGATTATTACATCCAAGATTAATACTAATATTGCTAGGTATTACGAATATTATTAGGCCAACTACAATAAAATCCACAAAAAATGATTTTACTTTTGTTTTTAAGTAAAGTAAATGTCCCAGCAATCGCAACTGTCCCAATAATCGTGAAACTTGGGTATAATTTGAATATATTGTTAAAAAGTACGTTAAAAGTAACATTTAATGATCAAACCCATTTATTTTCAGCATTTTATAGTACCTAATAGAAATTATAATAATTGTAACTGAATAAAAAACAAGAAAATTAGCATCACGATTACTGGGACTGAGGTCACGATTACTTCTGGTTCTGAAATTCCCAAGGCCACAGGGCCGGCTTCTAGATCTGAGGGGGCACCCACGCCAGCGTCGACCTGCGATTTTTCTTTGTACAAATTGTACCTATGTTTTCTGGTGTCTAGGAGCACCTTGAGAGGAAGGTGAGAACTTCGTACTCAACAGGACTAAAAACTGGAGTTTATAAGATTCATGTAGAAATCCTTTCAAACCAATGTTCTCCTAAATTACAATACATAGGCGTCTGAAACTTGCCACAAACATTCCTTATGGCTTTAGGAAGGTTTACCTGTAAAAATTGTAAACTTCCTCTTCAGCTTTCCGATATTTATGTAAAATAAAAATTCTGAAAAGATGATGGAAATCGGAAGGTTTGTTCAATGACTATATTTCTCTATCCATTCTGAAGAATCTGCGCGCCTTAATTTTCCCCAGCATGCCAACGTCGTTCGAGTCGATCGGTGTCTTATTTTTTGCCGCTACTCGACCAATCACATGCACTCGTTGGACGCAGCCAATAAAGAATTAACACTGTTGGTAAATTAATAAAATTATCAACAAAAATTTCATGGGAGAATTATTTAAAAAACTATTTCTTTATCAACGGAAATAGTTTTTAAAATAATTCTGCAATGAATTATTGTTGTCATTTTATTGATTTCACAGCAGTGTCAATTATTACTTGGTTGCATTTTTTGATAATGTGAATATTGATTTTTTACCAAATTATGTCACCATTTTTGGAATTTGTTTATGAAACTTAGAGAAAATGTTTCTTATAGTATTCTTATTCTGGCAGAGATAAAACTTTTATTCTTTATTTATAACAATATGGAATATTATTTTTGAAGTTATTGCATAATTCGCTTCACGAAATGTTTGAGCGTTTCTTTTATCGAAAAATGTTTCAGCAAACAAAAAGTACGTGTCAAGAAGTTATTCAAGGAAGTGTAGGAAAGCCTTCTGCAAAAGCTTTTTGAAAATAAATTAATAGATGAAAAACTGTAAACGCTAAACTTCAAGCGCGCGACTGATGATTTATGCGTCGGATTTCGATGCGACCTATGCGTCCCCGCTCGGCATAATTTATGCATGGAAGATCAGTCACGCGTTTAAAGGTTAGCGTTTACAGTTTTTCACCTATTCATTTATTTTAAAAGAGCTTTTGCAGAATACTTCTCTACACTTTTTTGAATATTTTCTTCACAGGAAGTTTTTGCTTGCTCAAGCTTTCCTTGATAAACGAAAAAATCAAACATTTTGTGAAACGAATTATTGCAGTAGCTTAGGAAACAGCTTTTATACTGTTATAAATAACGATAAAAAGTTTTAGCTCTTACTGTAATAACAAGAATACCATAAGGAATATTTATTTTAACATTGATAGAGAAGTTACAAAAACTGTGTATCTGAGCACGAGTTGAAGACAAAAATTGAATCAAAAATTCACTTGTTGAAAAACTCCATTTTTGCAATTTGTAAAAAAATATATATAATAAAAAAAATAAAAAAAAAACTCTTTTCTTGTAAAAAAAAAGATGCGAAATATAATTTTTCATAAAAATATGTGTTTCAAAATTCAAAATTTCCAATTTGAATTTTCGTTCGCCAGGGGCCAACTCTGCCGCGCTCACATTAATCTACGTCTTGTTATTGCATGGGGTAACTTAATTGTTGAATTTTCAACAAAATTATGAATCGTCAAACTTTTCAAGCAAAGAGGTGAATTTGAAAAAGTATATTTTTTCTATGATTCGCGAAAAAGTGCCAGTTTTTCCACCGGTTTTTGTGGTAAAAAGTGACCGATTTTTGATCTATGACATGGCGCATGCGCAGTGCCGACCTTTCCAGGTAACAGTGAAAAATGTGGACGGACGCAGTGAAAAAAGTAAATGGATGCAGTGAAAAACGTGAGACACAGTGGAGAAAGTAAATTAAGTGCATACTACTTCTTGTTACTTCGAGTGTGTTCGTGCTGCCTCGGGTGAGCTCGCGTATCGCGCGCAGCCAACTTCAATCTATTCTCCGACTCTCGTTCCTAACCTGAATCAATTTCCAGAAAGCTGTTGATTGTCAGTGGTTTAATCGCTTCTATGGATATGGACAAAATTTATGTAAATACGTCCGAAGAATTTCTGGAGTGCAGCCCTCCCGAACTTTCAAAAATGGGTAGACAAGCTATCCGCAAAACACTTCCTCAAAATTCTCGAGTTTTGTATGAAAACGCGTACACAATTCGTCTCTTGGAAAAAGCCAAAAAAAAGACTGTCAGTTTCTCCGAAAATACTGTGCTTGGTTTCATTTCCGAAAAATCGGAAATTTGAAAGCCTTCAACTTTATGGGCCAACTATTCAATAATGAAAAGCATGGTCCTTGCAAACCACGACATCGACATCAGCAAATATGCAAAGTTATTGGCATTGTGACCGAACTTTCTTACCAGCTTATTGTTATGGCCGTATTATTGTCATGGTTTTGATGATTGCCATTGTTATTGTTGCGTCAAACGACAAAAAATGGCCTTCTTTTTACAAAAAAAAAACAGGTTAACGTTTTTTCAACTTGTAGCACAATATACTATTTCCAGGAATTAGTTCAATTTTAAACCTATTAGTGAGGCAGAGGAACTAAATGTAGATCGGGGTTTCAAGTGTGGTGCAGTGGTTTCTCTTTTATGAATATGAAAATTATGTCTCATATGTTTGTGAAAAAAAATCAATATAAATACTAACCGCAGAGAGAAACAGTGATTCACATTTGGAACCTCGATCTTTATTTGGTTGCTCTGCTCAGTTGATTTTTCAACCAAAAAATATGAATTCTCAACGATAAACATGAATTTTTAACCAAATAGTTGAATATTCAACAAAAAGATCAATTTTCAACTAAAAATGAAATAGTTACATTTTTTGTTGAAAAACTCAAACCTCAACAACAAGAAAACGAACTTTTAACAAAATAGTCAAAAGTTCAAACCGAGAGAAATAGTTCAATTTTCAAAAAAAAAGGTGATTTTTCGAACAAGAGGATTATTTTCTACCAAAAAAGTCGAATTTCCGATAATAAATAAATTTTCAACCAAAAATGGACTAATTAAATTTTCAGTTTGAAATATGAAAGTGATTTTCAAATTTACTAAGTTTTTTCTAACTGTTCTTTTGCAGAGAAAGTTTTTTCAAGAGTACTCCCTTCCCTCCATTGGTAATGTACTTTATGGATGAACTCTTGCTGTTATGATCGTTACAGTTTGCAATTTTCAGTAAGAGACTTTTTCAAAATGGAGCACCTCGTCGTCTCGAAATTCGGAATGAGTAGTCAAACATTTTTCTAAAGCCTGGCTAGTTATCCCGAATATCCTGGAAGACTAGTCGAACTAATGAATATTGTGGTGCTTCATTAGAATATATATACTCTATTACAGGCCTCTCCAGAAAGGAGAAATTTTTTGTATAATTTTCATAATCGTTTTATTTATCTTTCTTCTCATTGGTTTCCGTTCTGTAAAGTTGGTCGAATGCTCCATCGTCTGAGCAAATCCTGTCCTCTCGACAGGAATTTATGACGGGCTGCGTAAAAGATCCGAAATTAATTCGCCGCTTTTACCTACTCACAGAATTTCACGGTCGTTTAATATTTTATAAGGAATTTCATACGATTTTATTAGGATTCAAAATATTGCATTGGACTTTAAAAATTTCCATAGAGTTAAAGGGTTTGCATGAGATTTCATTACAATCTGGAAGTGTTGATGAGACACGTTTTCAAACTGCGTAGAAGAGCTTATGCTGATTTATTAAATAAATGTAACCAAGAGATAGATTATTATCAGTGTTTGACACGTTACTGTTTGAAAGTAATGCGTTACCGTTACCGTTACTTTGAAAAAAATAACGCGTTACCGTTACCGTTACTTTAAAAAAAATAACGCGTTACCGTCACTGAAAAAAAGTACCGCGTTACCTTTACGTTACTTTTTTTTATTAAATTTTCAATACATAAGTTTATACAGTTTCATAAATCATACATCTGTACACTAGACTTTCCATAAAAAATTATATTTTTTTTCAATAGTACCAATTTTTCGAAAAGATCATCGCTCATACGATGTCTTTTATCCAAAATAATCAGTCCAGCTGTACTGAATAATCGCTCAACGGATGCACTGCTCGGTAATCCTGTGTTATACCGGATGAATAATTCCTTTAAATTACTAAAAAAAAGTAACTTTTCTGGTAACGCGTTATAAGTAACGCGTTACTGTCAAACACTGTAGATTATTATTATATAAATGGTCAATATGAAATAATTCACTCATGGAATCTAACAAAATATGAGTATTAACGATAAAACAATCGATTTTTTAGTTTTGGAGCACATTGCCTGTACTTTTATTGTTATAAAAGCAAATTTCACAAGGAGTACACTATTATTCAAGTGTTTGAAAAAATGAAATATTTAACGCCATGTCACAAAAAATGGATAATGTATTTTGGAGGAACTGCCAGCAAATAGAAAATTATTAATGAAATTTTCCATGAATTCTATTGAGCCAAAATGAAATATTGAAAATATACATTTTTTTTCATACGCATTAGTTATAATTGAAAACCATTTTCAGATAAAGGAGTCTTCCAAATTATTATTTCAAGAAGTGTAAGCGAGATTCGCGGTATAGAAAAATGATCTGTGGACTTTTTTTAACAAATGGTCCATATATATATATATATATATATAACGGTTGTGAGACGTGGCCATGAGTGGGATTTACCGCGGTCCTACTGGGAGCCGATGTCATTTTTTAGATGGAAGTTGCTCCCAGTGGGACCCTGCGGTGGTTATTAACCTTTAGTTTTTAATTATGTTTATCAAAGACTGTACCCAAAATATTCGGTACAAGTAATTGTCCTTGTGATAGGTGCTCTCGGAGGTGCGAAGCTATCACCATATATATGTATGTATGAAATATGTATGTATATTGTGACAGGGCAATATTAGCTTGCCACTGGTTGACAGTTGCAGCACAACCTCTGCCACTGGCACCGGAAAAGTATGAAATATTTATCCTTTCTACTTGGAATTTCGGAGCGAGTGTCAAACTCCTCAGGGGAACTTTCGGCATAAGCGAATATATACACTCATCCACACATTTCTTTTTCCTTTTTTGGTTTTGTCGATATTCGGAGGAGAGCGATTTTGATAGCTGAGTGCCGTTAAACACAACACGAAAGTCCCGATATACAGTCTGGTTACACTCGAAAGATGGAAGGAGAGGGAGATAACGCACAAGTATGTATGCCCTCTTCTGGCCCATCGACCCAACGACGCATGGAAAGAAGGAAAGAGAGGGAGATGACGCACAAGTATATCTGTCCTCAACTGGCCTATCGAACCAACAACACGTAGTGGGATAAAACGAGAGGAAGACAGCACATAAGCAGTCTGTCCTCCTCTGACACATGGGCACCGACACATTGCTTCACGTTAATGAAATCAGGAAGGATGAATTCACCTTAAGCCACCAGAGAAAGGAGTAAAACTACTACCATCATTCTTTCTCCTCTACTGTTCTCAAAGTCCATACCAGAAGCACCGGAAATGGCAGCGGGAGCATGGCTTCAATGAATCCAACACCAACTTATTTACTTCCTTCATTCTCCACTTCTGGGTTCTGAGTGGAAAAGGTCACTCAAAGGAGAATTTCCACTCAGAACCAATAAGTAATTTCATTGACAAAGGTTTTTTTTGTTTTGCCACCATGGATTTTTCTTTTGGAATTTTTACCGGAATAAAGTGTTCTTCTTTTCGGGATGATCGACAGGGAAAATGGTGTCCGCGTTCCGTTTAATGGCCGGTGCTAGATTTGTACGTCGTTAATTTCGAAAAATTTTGGTAAATTGAAACTGTCAGGCTTTAATTGAATTGTTAATTCTAAGTCATAGTTTCGAATATTGGTAACCGATGACATTTGTTGTTTAGAATTACAGATTGACTGGAACTCTTTGAGTGTTAAATAAAATGAAGGTATCTCTGGTAAATCATGTGGTCTTATTTGGACTTTATTGGTTAGGAAAACCCTCACTCTACAAACTTTTCTCTCAGGATTATTAAATAAATCTGATAGTTTGCAATTGAATATCGGGATTTAATTCAGTTAGTCTTATTGAAACACCTCGATGGATCTGAACCTTCCTTTTTTTACCCTTTCTTTCTTTTTGAACCCACTTCAGTCAACTCAGGCCTTAAGCCAAAAATATCCATTCAGGTCTATTCTGCCTAGTTTCATTTTCTCACAGCTTAAGTGGACATGGAGCACGCCGACACTAGGCCTGAGTCGAGGTAGGCCATATATAGATATATTTAATTTTGATCATCTCATATTAGTAATGAGGTTTTCCAACGGGCTGGGAAATGCTCTCATAATATATAGAATTAAAAGTGTTTCATAAGGACAACTGCGGAATTTCGCCGGGAGCGGGAGCTAATCTGAAAAGCTGCACCCGCTCCCAGCGAAATCGCGGTAAAATTTCAGCTGTAACCACGTCTCGCGAGCATGTGCTAGGTGGTTACAGTCTCCGACGGATTCAATACGATTATTCGGCAAAAAGCTCGTGCACCCTAAGGACACGGAGCGACCCAAGGACGACTGCCTTCTGCATATTCTCTGCAATCGTCTTCGCATTTTCTTGAAATGCAGGGATGCTCTTCAGGCTATTAGCCAATGAAAGCTCAGCACCTCCAAGAGCGATGATGATCAGGACGATTAGCTTAACATAATATTCCGGGCGTTTAGCGGAGCGGTATTTGGGCTGATGCCGTAAGAGTGACAGAGATGGTAATACAACTCTCTCAGTGTCACATTGTACCTTTGGATGTAGGTCGTTTCCGCATTAGTTGGACAACTAGACAAAATGTATCCTAGATGCTCGGGGTGTGCATGACACGCTCTGCAGCTATCATCGGGAATGTCTTGGCTCACAATGTGGCGACGGTATGCTAGAGTGGAAATGACACCGTCTTGACTTGCCAAAATAAAACCCTCCGTGCCCGACTTCAATACGGGTGATTTAAGGAAAGCAAATGTTAGCCCATACTACATCGACAGATCCTCCACATTCCTGTGGAAGATGACGTGCATCTTCTTGTCGAGGAGCTTTTTGCCGAAGTTTTTCTTCTGTGCTTTCTTAATCCGGGCCTTCAGGAGTGAGTACTCGAGATGGATAAGATTCGATGTATTTCGCTCATCCCTGATATTGAAGCCAAGGCCGAGTGTTTCAGCAGCCTCCTCCGCTGCTTTGTACAGAAACGATCCTGTGCCCACTTCTTCGTGTACCCAGAATAATCCTGTTGTAAAGACATTCAAGATTTAGTATTCCGCGACTTAGTATTTAGTATTTGTTTTAATATTTAGTATATTTTAGTATATTTTTTTTTAGTATTTTGTATTTATTTAGTATTCCGCATGAGATGTAAAGTCGCGGAACAGAAGATTTAAGGTGCATGCTTTTGTTCATGTGCATAACTTTTCGGCATCCGATATCGAGGGATCTGAGCTCGTCCTTCGCCCATGGAACCACTCCAAATGAATAGAGTACTACCGGGACGGCAAGCATGTTCGTCGCAGATACTTTGTTCCACGCCGACATTTCAGAAGACCAAATCCGTCGGATGAGACGTTTGTATCTGCATCGGAGAGTATCCTTTATAGATGGCACGTCCTGAATTCAGCTCTGTGGCACGCCCAGGTATGTATAGGTCTCTCCAGCGCCAAGGTGCCGTATAGCGCTTCTTTCGACGAGCTCAGGGTCTTCCGGGACGCTATTAAGTTTCCCTTTCTTAAAATAAACCTTGGCGCATTTTTCTAACCCGAACTCCATTCCAATCTCTTGAGTGTAATCTTTGACAATGTGTAGAGCTGGATGTAGTTTCCCTTGATTTTTAGCATAGATCTTAAGATCATCCATGTAAAATACATGAGTGACCTTATGCTTTCGATTTCGAGGTTTGAGTTGCAACAATTAAAAATTGGGAAGCATTTAATTTTATACTTTTCACTTGGGAAGAATTCAAGTTTATTCATTTAAACTTGGGACGGTTTCCTTTTTTATCATTTAAACTCAGGAATATTTCAAGTTCAAACCTTTATACTTCAAAAGAATTGAATTTACACAAATTTAAACTTGGCTAGCATTTAATTTTATACTTCATATCTTGGGAAGAATTCTAGTGTAAACCTTTAAACTTAGAACGCATTTAAGTTGCAACAATTAAAAATTGGGAAAGGTTCATTTCTGAGCATTTAAATTCGGGAATCATTCAAGTGTACTCATTTGTATTCGGAAAAGATTCCGGTTTACTGTTTCATACGTAGAAAGCTTTCAAGTTACAAAAATTGAAAATTGGGTAGCATTTCGTTTTATACATTTAACTTCAGAATAATTTAAGTTTAAGCATGTAAACTGGGAAGGGTTCAATTTTCAACATTTAAACTTTCGAAAGGTTCAATTTTAAGCATTTAAACTCAGGAATCGTTCAAGTTGAGTCGTTTATATTGGGGAAGGATTACAGTTTATAAATTTAAACTCGGAACTGCGTCAAGTTCAATGGTTTATATCACGGAAAGATTCAAGTTGAAACTTCAATAATCGATAAGCTTCCAAGTTGAAAAAATTAAAAATTTGGAAGCATTTGATTTTATACTCTCAGCTTGGGAGCAATTCAAGTACAAGCATTTGGACATGGGACGAGACGAATTTTAAAAATTCAAACTTAATTTTATACTTTTACATTTGGCAAGGATTCAAGTTTGAGTCTTTAAAATTAGAAAGAATTCAAGTTACAACCATTGAAAATTGGGAAGCATTTAAATTTATGCTTTTTACTTGGAAAGGATTTAACTTTAAACATTTAAACTTGGGACGAGTTTAATTTTGAACTTTCAAACTCGAAAACCATTCAAGTTTAAACCTTTATACTTAAAAAGCATTGAATTCACACAAATTTAAACTTGGGTAGCATTTAATTTTATACATTTAATCTTGGGAAGAATTCAAGTTTGAAACTTCAAACTTAGAAAGCATTCAAGTTGCAACAATTAAAAATTGGAAAGCATTTAATTTTACACTCTTCACTTGGGAAGAATTCAAGTTCAATCATTTAAACTTGGGACGGATTCAATTTTGAACATTCACACTCGGGAATAATTCAAGTTTAAACCCTTCTACTTAAAAAGCATTTAATTAGAGAAAATTTAAACTTGAGAAGCATTCAATTTTATACTTTTAATCTTGGGAAGGATTCAAGTTTAAAGCTTCAAACTTAGAAAGCATTCAAGTTGCAACAATTAAAAATTGGGAAGCATTTAATTTTATACTTTTCACTTGGGAAGAATTCAAGTTTATTCATTTAATCTTGCGATGGTTTCATTTTTTACTATTCAAACTCGGGAATAATTCAAGTTTAAGCCTTTACACTCGAAAAGAATTCAATTTACACAAATTTAAACTTGAGTAGCATTTAATTTTATACTTTTAACGTTGGAAAGGATCAAAGTTTAAGCCTTTGAACTTAGAAAGCATTCAAGTTGCAAAAAATTGAAAATTAGAAAGCAATTAATTTTATACTACTACCGTGGGAAGAATTCAAATTCAAGCATTTAAACTTGGAAAGGATTCAATTTTATACTTTTAAACTCGGAAATCATTCAAGTTGTATCATTTATACTTCAGAAGCATTAAATTTCAAACATTCAAAATTGGGAGAGATTCCAGCATAAGCATTTAAACATTGAAAGGATGCAAGTTCATTCTTTTTTATTTAAGAATCATTATAATTGAATTGTTTATACTTGAGAAGCATTCAAATTCAAACATTGAAATTTATGAAGGATTTCAGACTAAGCATTCAAACTTGTGAAGGTTTAAATTTTCAACATTCAAGATTCATAAGCATTCAAGTTTATGCATTCAAACTTGGATGTCATTCGAGTTTAAACAAAATCTCAGAAATAATAATTTGAGAATAATTTCGATATTAAATTATTTCATAAATTCAAACTTTCAAAAATATATATATTTTTTTTTGTAATATTGTTGCAGATTCAGTTTCACTCACCTCATCTGGTACTCTATTATTATCTTTGTGCTACTAAACTGCCACTATAAATATCTTTCGAAATTAGAAAGTTCGTCAAACACTCGAAAAAGTATTTCAGAACTTCAGTTTTTGTCGTATTTTAGTATCACAAGTAAAACATGTTTTCAAGCAATACGGAAATTCATGAGCATCAGGGTTATAAACAGCTTAGTGTCAGAAAATGAAGCCATGAAAGTTTGTAGGTGACACACTTATTTAATCTTAATATGAGTCGCTTTTATGTTAGACTGTTTTTAAAAAGTAATTGAGTAAAAAAAATCAATAGATAAAAAATGAGGCAGTAACGTCTGAATACCGTACATGTTTATTAATAAGCGACGAAACGAAACAAATTGAAGGAAGAAACTTCTAAACTTGCTGATCTGCTAAAAATTCTTAACGCTTTATTTTTGACTTTGTTGCCACATTTAAATGATGAAGCATAAACCCTTCTCAAGTGTAAATATTTAAACTTGAATTATGTCCCAATTTCAATGTTTAAACTTGAATTCTTTTAAATCTTGAATTCTAAAACTTAAGTCCTTCCCAAGTCTATCTATTTAGAGTTGAATCCTTTGCAGGTTAAAATGTTCAAACTTGAATGCTTTTCAAATAAAAATAAAGGAAATGAAATTTTTCTCAAGTTCAAATATTCAAACTTAAATGCTTTCCAAGTATAAGCCTAGTAGTTTATACTTGCATTGCAGCTTAATAATTTGAATGCTTTCCAAGTTTGGATGTGCAAACTTGAATCTTTTCTAAGCTCAAATCTTTACAGTTGAATGCTTCCCGAATTCAAATGTTTAGCTTTGAATGCTTCCCCACCTTTAACGCTTAAATTTAAATGCTTCCCGAATTGAAATGTTTGAACTTGAAGAATTCCCAAGTACAAAAAATTAGATTTGAACAACTTTCAAGTATGAACTAATTAACTTGAATGCTTCCCAATTTTAAATAAGGAAACTTGAATTCTTCCCAAGTTTAAATGTTTGAACTTGAATGCTTCCCAAGTATAAACGATAAGATGTGAATGCATACCAAGTGTAAAAGATTGAACTTGATACAAAAATTAAAACAATCCCTCGTTTGTGGTCTAGATATCAATATATCTATAACAAGGGATCTAAAAAAAGTCTTTATGCAAAAAGTTTGTGAATAGGTACAAGGTAGTGATCAGCAAATCGATTCAACCATAGAATGTAGAATAAAGAAGACCATAGAATGAAGAATAGTCATGACACCCGGCAGGTAATTTTGTTTCGATTGTTCGCCTAAATGATCATTATCTGATCGTCACTGGATGGACGGGATGGACGGGACTGTGCCAAGTAGTTAACACTGGTTCGAAGGTTAGAGTCAAGACGATTGTTGGATAATAGACGATAATGACCGATAGGAATAACCTAGAGGAAAGAATGTTTTTGGGATTTGCAGATGAATATCGACGGAATATGGAAAAAATACTGACTGATTTGATTTAAAATCGCTACTCGGGCTTTGTTTTGTTTTGCGTTACCTTTTTGGTACTTAAGAGTTCCTGCAGTTATTTCCTCAAGAACTGATATTTAACTCATACACCAGATATATAAAATACATGTTGTCCGGAAAAGTTTGATTTTACAGGTATTTTGACGTACCTGCAGTCGTTTCCATGACGACGTGATATCAAACCCTTGAGCCAGCTATATACCCATCAACATCTCAGGGGAAGTTTGGTTTTACGAATACTTAATGGTTCCTATAGTCGATTTCTTAAGGACACGACATCTAACCCTTGCTCCTGATGTGAATATTACATTTCTTCGGAGAACTTTGTTTGTTCGAGTACTTTAGGGTTCCTACAATCATTTTCCGAGAAGAAAGGGTTCCTGTAGTATGTTCCCGTCAAACGATATCGTATTGATATCGACTTCAGGTGCATAATATACCGACCCTAGAGCCCTAGAGCACTCGTAAAACGAAACTTGCCCAGAGAAGATATAATTTATAGACCTAGTGGACGGATTAAATATCAATATAATATGTAAACAATTTTTGTTGGAAACTTCCAATACATGTATTGATAATTTATTTCCAAATCAGAAGGTAACGTCATTCGATACCGTGAACCCTGCGCTTGTATAGTAGAAGTGTTGCAGATTCCCAAAGATTTTTGACATTGTGTAAATTAAAAATTTTGCAAGGAAGTTGGAAAAGATGTGTTTCACAGACCAGGTGCACGGATCGGACGTTTCGAAAGTCTCACTCTCAACTTCCGACAGATTTCTGTTGGACTCCCAAAAAATTTCCGTTCGATTCCCGATAGTAAACTTCCGGGTGATTCCCGGTAGATGCCCGGGAAACTTTCAACCTGGTATGACGTGAAAGAGGATCATGTTGATGCTCATGCAGCCTTCCTTCATGATAATCTCGCTGAACAGTTGTATATACAGCACGGAAAAGGTCACGTTGTAAAAGGTGAAGACGTCAAATACGTCAAATCTATGTTAGGGCTAAGGCAGGGAAATAGAGCTTAGTATCAAGGATTAAATTATGTCCTAACACTAGTCGGATTTATTGATTATGAAGTTGAACAATTTGCTTATTATTGAGAAGAACGGGAGAAGGTAATATTCATCTCAGTTGGCGTAGATGATTTGATTTTCTTTCAATGAAACACAATCCAAAGAAACTACGAAATGCAAACCTGTAGCTCATTTCAAAATAACGACCCAGATTAATTCAGACACTACGTAGGACTGAAGATCTACGAGAGGTTTGCAAGAGAGATTGAGATCAATTAATTGACATCCATAAAAGATATTCTCAAAAGCTTCAATATAAAAGACTCTACTACAATAAAAACTACTGTTAACATCATTCAAAAGCTTGTCAAGGATACTTCAGCCAAGATTGGAGACAACCTGGAATAGCCAGAAATTCTTTAATAATTCTGTCGATAATTGATGACTTCAAATTAATAATTGGGAATAAACAACATCAATAACCGCAATCACGAGCAGTCAATGGGCATTCTGTGTGTCGCGTCGGTCGTTCAGAAGCAGAATCGAAGAAGAAATCCTGATGGCTTTCTGTAAAAGGAAAAGGAAAAGGATAGCCAACTTACGTCAAATATTTATCATTATATCAGCTGAGATGTCATCAGTCATATTGGAGACAGTCGATGTGCAAAACTAATGAAATATCTTTCCCAATTTATTTTCCGCAGTATTTTTTATTCTTTTCAAAAGTGGATAATTATCAAATCAGAATATAAACCTGAATGATTTGGGTCATTACAAATATTTCTTTACATTTGAACAACAGTTTTCTCGGTGGTTTGAACAATAAATAATAAAAATGTGGATACAAGGTTACTGCTGCTTCTGATATAATGTTTCTGGATCAGGGTTGTACCAATACTGTTTGAAAGTTTGGACAGACCTAGACTGCTAGGACTAGTCTGCTTTCATAAAGAATATTTTCGCAACTAAATGTACCCAATAATCGGGCATGAGTTAATATTTGACAATAACATTTTTTTGCTACCAATTTTCAAAATGGTCCACTAGCTCGTCATGACAAATATATTCTGGTCCCGGCCCATCATAAAAGCGATTATTTATAGGATCATCAGCCACTATTTCTTCAGTCACGTTGGCAATGTCGCCGTGTATGTGTATTTTACATCTCACATAGAAAAAAGTCGGATAAAAGTTGGTAATCAAGAGTGGGTGCAAGTTTTTCGATTTCATTAGTCCAATGATGCAATTGTCCAATATTCCTACTTCATGAAAGCTTCCTCTTAAACGCCTAATATAATATGGAACCGCTTCGTAAAAACGAACATTGAACTAAATCGGTGCTGGATAAACTGTGGCTATCTTACGAATCCAAGCTGATTCTGTGAGTAGAAGTTTAAGTAGCGAATTTGTTATTGTATTAATTTTGAAATTCATTCAAGAAATCATAGTTACCATCGTACAAATAAATGTACTTGGTACCTTTGAGAAGAAGGAGAAAAATAATAGACGCTATTGGTTAGATCAAATTTCTTAAGCCACAAGTTTGGCGGAATCGTTCACGCACCAATTGTCAATAATGGATCGCGAAACCATGTTCAAGATTTTATCTCACGGGCTTTCGTTATGATTGTAAAATTTATAAGAGTTTAAATATTTGTATCATTTTAGGCATTCTTTGAGCTTCTGAATTAGAGCATCAACATTATTTTCGGGTTTTCAACTAAATAAAACCAGAGCAGTCTTTTACACGTTTTTATTTTAATCCGCATTTAATTTTTCTGATTTAATTAACTGATTACCTGCGTTATTTTGCCAAGTGTAAATTATAGATAGTACGTGTCAGTAATCAAAACTTCGGCTGAGATTACGTTGAACACACAAAAAAGACTTTTATTTAAACCTGTGTACACATATTACTAAAAGAGATACGTGGCTAATTTAGAAACCTACCTAATACAGATTTCACACATACGTTGCAATTTGATTCTAATTGATCATTCACTCGATGAATTTGAGGTTATTCATTTATATTTGAATATTTAAAATGATTTGAAGACATCAAAGGACTTTCCGTTCTCCCGCACTCTGTTTACCGACTTTAATATACGTGTATATTGATTTGACGATATGCTGGTATATAATAAATATAATTTACAGAATATGAGTAAATCGAACGCCAAGGTGCACGAGCGACAGTGTGTAACGCGCTTGGTGTTATTTAATTCAATTTATAGATATTATATTTACCGATATGATGAGGGAAAAACGATGAGATGAAATACAGAATTACAATCACACTCTTCATTTTCCTCAAGTATTGGCAACCTACTTATAAAGAATCGTCTAATAACTAATTAAAGTTCTTCAAAATGTTTAAGTATGTATTACAGTGGACGCTATCTCATTTGTCCTTATAAATTATTTGTTTTTGATCGTGCTATTTCTTTCACACTGAAAGTCGCAAAAATGTTTCAGCTTTATGATATTGTATAGTGTAGGTTTAGATCATGTTTTATGTTACGATTAAAAAATATAATTATTTATAAATTGAACCTAATTACAAAATACAATTAGGCTTTATATTGTTCCGCGAAGGAAATGAAAAATTGTCTCGAAAGCATACCACAAAACATTATCGATGTCACCTAATGAAGAAAAGCAAAAGCTAGACCCAACTTCACGAAAAATCAATGAAGCTAAGAAATAGGGTAAACTATTGCTTCAGACTTTGGTCTTAGAAGGCCTGTCAACCATTCCAGTAACGAAACGAAGAAAGTTTGAATGTGAATCAAGTTTAGTTAAGTTTCTCATTATCAGTGTCAACTCTCTCAAAATTGTAACATTTCTTAATGATTGTAATAAGCAGTCATCAAAATTGTTGTTCTACTTGTGGAGTTGAAGAACAAAAATCTAGAATTTGAATGGGAAGAGTCGAGGATAGTTCCTTTATCTTGTCTCTTGACCAAAATCTACTAAATTATACTTGAAAAATTGGAAATTTGCATCAACCTGAGGGAAGCTACGAATAAAATAATTAGGGAAATCATCCAGAACCAGTTTGAGTGAAAGCCAGTACCATCAGCAATTTTGGGACCAGCAATAATTAGGATCACTCTTCCTGCTAACAAGAAACCTCTTTACTACTATAATTGGATTATCAGTAAAGTGATTACTAGGTGATTCTACAGAACCAACTTGGTAAGTCAAAAATTATCTTCTCTCCTATTAATCTCAAATTAGAAACCTTTACTGAATTATTAATACTTTTCATACTGATAATTCTTGCATCAAAATTTCATAGCTGAATAGAAATTCAGACACAAATTTGAGCACACACTTATCTTTTTGAACTCATAATTATTTTACTCTCTCTTAATACTCAAATTCAAACTCTTGACTCTTATCTCAGTGATTATCTTTGATTCTGCTTCAGCTACTGAAGAGTTTATTATTATTATTATTATAGAATCTATTTATGTCTGTAGAAACAAAACGAGCAATCCAGTTGATAATAATTTAAGGTAAGTTTTGTATTTTTATGGCATGACAATTCTGAAGTAACTGAGTGAAAATTAAAATGTTCAGTTTTTGTCCAAATGTGGTTATATTTTTCCACTCTGTTACTTTATTAATTTTCTATATATTGTTGTAGCCTACATCACAATGGTCAAAATTTTAATAGTGGAAAAGTTCTATGATTTAAGACAAAGTGTGTCTTCCCGAAATTTGGGATGATTTGTCCAAAATTTATCATGAGCTTGGCTAGTCACCCGGACTTTTCGGGACGACTATTCCATTCCATTTTCCAACTCCCCCCGTTTTGCGGGACGACTAACCACAGCTGGGTAAAAATCTCATTCCATATATTAGGTCTGCAAAAACATACAAATAATGTATAAAATGTTCATCAAATAGAACATATAATAATGAATGAAAATTTAAATTTTTAAGTAAACAACAGAGAAGGGTGGTCTCATAAAAGATGGCTTCCAATTTTAAATCAATATCACAATCAATGCCCAAAGAAAAGGAAAACATTTGGAAGAATTCCAATATCTTGATATGATGTTCAAAATGCCGCATGATAGTTATGTACGTTTATTCTCGACATTTTTTGTTGTATTAAATAGTGAAGCAAGTCATGAAAATGAAGGTCAAAATAAAAGATGCGATAATTGTGTTAAAATGTTTCAGTCACTGTTTTGGACATCATACGTCAAAAAAACATTTATTAAGTCTGCAAAACCATACAAATAATGTATAAAATGTTTATAAAACAGAAAATATAATAATGAATGAAAATTGAAAATTTGAAGTGAAAAAAGATAAGGGTGGTCTCATAAAAGATGGCCCTGAGTTTTAAATCTATATCACAATCAATGTCCTAAGGAAAAGGAAACCATTTTAAGAATGCCATATTTTAATATAATGTTCAAAATTCCATATGTTAGTAATGTTGTACGATTAGTCTCAACCGTTTTTGTATTAAATAGCGAAGCAAGTCATGGAAATGAAGGTCAAAATAAAAGATGCGATCATTCTTTTTAAACGTGTCGGACACTGTTTTGGATCCTCAGCAGTGAAAAAAGACACTTAATAAGTCTGCACAAACATTTGAATAATGAAGAAAATATTCATAAAGCAGAATACATAATAATGAATTAGATTTTTAATTTCTAAGTAAACGAAAGCGAAGAGAGAGAGAAGTTGTATTTAATAGCGAAGCAAGTCATGGAAATGAAGGTCAAAATAAAAGATGCGAACATTCTTTTGAAACGTTTCGGTCACTATTTTAGACCCTCCTCAGTAAAAAAAATCATTTATCTAGCCTGCAAAAATATACTATTGATGTAGAAAATATTTATGAAACAGAATGCATAATAATGAATTAAAATTTCAATCTCTAAGTAGGCGAAAGAGAAGGGTTATCTCTTAAAAGAAGGCCCTCAATGTTAAATCTGTATCACAAGCAATGTCAAAGAAAAGGAAACCATTTGAAAGAATCCCCATATTTTGATATAATGTTTGAAATTCCGCATGTTAATAATGTTGTACGTCTATTCTCGACCTTTTGCTTGTATTAAACAGCGAAGCAAGTCATGAAAATGAAGGTCAAAATGAAAGACGCAATAATTTTTTTGAAACGTTTTGGTCACTGTTATGGAACCTCATCAGTACAAAACAGACATTCATCAAGTCTGCACAAAGATACAAATAATGAAGAAAATATTTATGAAACGGAATAAATAATAATGAATGAAAATTAAAATTTTTTAAGTAAACGAAATGGAAGGGTTGTCTCGTAAAACAGGCCCTCAATGTTAAATCTGTATCACAAACCATGTCAAAGAAAAGGAAACCATTTGAAAGAATCCCCATATTTTGATATAATGTTTGAAATTCCGCATGTTAGTAATGTTGTTCGTCTATTCTCGACCTTTTGTTTGTATTGAATAGCGAAGCAAGTCATGGAAATGAAGGTTAAAATAAAAGATGCGGTAATACTTTGGAAACGTTTCAGTCACTGTTTAGAACCCTCATCAGTCAAAATAACATTTATTAAGTCTGTAAAAAACATACACATAATGTAGAAAATGTTTATGCAACAGAATAAATAATCATGAATCATATAAATTTTTAACTTAACAAATGTTATTTTGACTGATGAGGTTCCAGAACAGTGACCGAAATGTTTCAAAAGAATTATCGCATCTTTTATTTTGACCTTCATCTCCATGACTTGCTTCGCTATTTGGGTAATTCTCTGTGTTAAGGTGAGTTTTGATAGGAACAAATTTTTTTGAAAAGTACCATCCAGTGGGGTAATTGCGTACACGTAGGGTACATTCGGAAATTTCTAAATCGATAGTTTAAATAATTTAAGGTGGTTTTAACCAGAATCTGAAATCAGTCTAAGCCTTAACTGGTTCCAGATTCAGGTTAAAACAATCTTAAGTAATTTAAAATATCAATTTAGGAATGTCTGAATTTACCCCACATGTCCTTTGAAATATTTGTTTTCATCCGAACAATTAATTGGTACTGAAATCAGCAGTTTTGAAAGTATTTGAGATGAAAAATATTCCTGTCATTGTTTTTTAAATCATTTTTTGAAAACCCCATTACATATGCTATACATGAGAAGTATGCAAGTTTAAACACTTGAAATTGGGAATGATTTTCACATAAGAAGGTTTGTATTATATTTCATTAGCAACCCCAGTCAAATAAATGAATTATTAACAAAGTTTCTATCTTATTTTTATTACATTTCAAACACTTCCTTAAAATATTGACAAAATCAGAACAGATGGGTCATTCATCGGGTAATCCTGAGCCTTCTAACCGTTAAAAGAAAAAATTACTAATTTTATTTCTGAACATTTTATCGTGTGTCAAAGTCATCAGTTTTTAGTACCCCTCGCGCTAGAAGTGTAGATAATTTCCGACGGTAGTGTATATATTATATTTTTTTGATTTAATGAATCGTATAGTCTATATTTAGATTTAACAATGACGACAAAAACATCCTTGTCTCACTCCGTTCCTGATGATGTTCGCTTCTTCTTTCTGCTCGTCAATTTTTATTACCATCACTTTATTTCTGACTTATTTCAGGGCCATAAATATTGCGTTGTCTGACACAGTTTGTGTAGTCCGGTTTTAAAATTATAGTCTGATATCAAAAAGTGTTTCAATGTAAATTGACTTTATTGTCTGAGCAAAATTGCCAACTATTTAACATAATATTTTTAAAGTATTGAAAATAAATTTCAAAGTTTATTTAAACCTTCATTTTTAGTCTATAAACTGTCAACATTCTTATTTATTTATCGCGGGCTTCACAGTATTTTCTGTATTGTCCTCTTTTCCCCTTTTTCGCGATTTTCCACATGGTTGTACTTTTAATTAATTAGAGAACAATAGCAATATCTATTTTTTGTTCAAAATTAATTCTTTTTAGTTAAAATGTCCATTATATTAATTTTGGTTGCGAAATTATATTTTTTGTTGAAGAATTTGATTTTTGGGTTGAAAATTTAATTATCTTGTTAAAGAGGCATCCTTTTTTTATCAAAAATTGCACGGTTTCGCTGAAATTTCATGTTTTTGAGTCGAAAGTTGACAATTTCACTGTTTTGTAAAAAATTAGTTTTTTTTTGGCATTCAGATTCAACAATTTGTTTAAAAATCTTTTTTTTTCCGAAACTGAAAAATCTTTCTTGGTTGAAATTAAACTCTTCTGTTGGAAATTCGTGTGTTTTGTTAAATTTAACTATTTTTATTTGAAATTAAAGTCTATTATTTTAAATATCATCTATTCCATTTTTTGGTAAAAATTAATTTTTAAATGAAAATTCAACGATTTGGTAGAAATTTAAACTGATTCAATAAGTTTTTATTCCAAATTAATCTATTTGTTTGAAAATGTGACTATTTCGTTAAAAATACAGGGTTTAAAGTTGATTATTAGTTTTCCAACTTAAAATTTACCTATTTTAGATTTAGTTGGAAATTCATCTTTCAGGTTGAAAATTTATGTATTCTTCATTCAAAATTCATATTTTCTATTGAAAATTCGTATTTTGGATCTTTCTCGTTGAAAATAACTATTTTTCATTTAAACTTACAAAATTATTAAGGCTTGAAATATGAATTATTATATTTATCGTTGATAATTTATGTTTTTTATCGAAAATTCTACTATTTTGTTGAAAATAAACTTTTTAACTGATAGATCAACTATTTTATTTTTAAATTAAAGTTGATCTTTTTTAATTTTAAATTCAACTATTTGGTGGAAAAATCATCGTTTTTCTTAATTCAACTATTTGGTCAAAATTTATATATTTTCTCAAACATTATGAGAATTTAACTATTTTGTTGAAAATACGGTTGTTTAGTTGAACATTTTTGGCACTATTTTAATTTTTGTTGAAAATTCATTTATTTTATTGACAATTTATGCATTTTTTTCAAAAGTCGCTTTTTTTTGCTACACAAACAATATTCTATATTCACTATTTAAAATTCAAATTCCGGGATGAAAACGTGACTATTGTGATAGAAAATTGAAGTATTTTGTTGAAATAACCTTCTTTGTTGAAAATTCAACTGTTTGGTAGAAAATTTGTCTTTTTGGTTAAATACAGCCGTTTTTCATTTGAAATTTGAGAAAAAAAAAACATTTCAGGTTAAAATATTTGTTTGAAAAATAATTTTTAAACTGACAAAACAACTTTTTAATTTTTTTTATCGAAATTGGTCAATTAATTAATTGAAAATTTATGTATTTTTGTGAAAGTTCAATTATTTATTGCACATTTTTAAATAGTTTATCAAGAATTCACCGTTTTAATAATTTTAGTTGCAAATTCATGTCTTTGCTAGAAAATTTGACTATATTGTTGAAAATTTGTTTCTTTTGGTTGAGAATTTTATTACTTGGTTGAAAATTCAACTATTTTTGTGGAGAATTCAACTATCAAGATCGTTGAAAATTATCTTTTTCGGTTCAAGATTTAACCATCAGATGAACATTTGTAATTATCGTGCTAAAAATTTATTGTTTCGATCTATTGGATGGAAAATTGGACTATTTTGTTAAAAATTTCTTTTTTTTTGGTTTAAAATTCTACAATTTGGTTGAAAATTCATGTTTTTTGTTGAATAATCAACTATTTGGTTGAAATTGAACTATTTTGTGTAAAATTGATTTTTTTTGCAAATCAGTTCGTTAATTTGAAAATTTAACTATTTCATTTTGGTTGAAAATTCAACTATTTCATTAAAAATTCATTTATTTCTTAAAAATGGGACCATTTGTTAACAAAATAATCTCCTCGGTTGAAAATTTATCTTTTTAATTTCGAAAGAATTTATTTGATTAAAAATGAAACCGTTTTATACAAAATTAATATATTTTGTTAAAAATTCGTTTTTTTTTGGTGCGAAATTCAACTATTTTGGTGAAGAATTCAAGTATTGAAATTGTTTAAATTTAATCTTTTTCGGTTCAAAATTTAACTATTAGGTGAAATTTTTCAACTATCTTGCTGAAAATTTATGGTTTTGATTGGCGATTTATCATTCAAGTTGCAAATTTATCTCTTGGATGGAAAATTTGACTATTTTGTTGAAAATTCCTTTCTTTTGGCTTGAAATTCTACAGTTTGGTTGAAAATTCATGTTTTTTGTTCAATAATCAACTATTTGTTTAAAAATTCATTTATTTCTTGAAAATTCGTCTTTTTATTATAAAAATTATTTTCTCAATTGAAAATTAATTTCTTTGATTGAAAATGAAAATGTTTTGTGGTAACTCAATATATTTTGTTAAAAATTCTTTCTTTCGGTCGAAAATTCAACTATTTTGGTGGAGAATTCAACTATTAAAATCATTCAAATTCAATCTTTTTCAATTGAAAATTCAACCACTACGTGGACATTTTCAACTGACTTGCTAAAAATTTATGGTTTTGATATTTTTGTTGAAAATTTCTTTCTTGTGATTATTCATTTATATGTTTGTTGAATGATCAACTATTTGGTTGCAAATTCAACATTTTGGATGAAAAATATTTATTTCTTGAAAATTCGTCTTTTTGTTAGAAAAATAATCTTCTGAGTTTGAAAATGTATCTTTTTAATTGAAAGATATTTTCTTTGGTTAAAAATCAAACTGTTTTGTAAAAAATTAATTCATTTTGTTGAATTTTTCTTCGTTGAAAGTTAACTATTTCGGTGGAGAATTAAACTATCAAAATCGTTCAAAATTAATCCCTTTTCGTTGAAAATTTAACTTTTTGGTGGAAATTTGTAACTGTCTTGCTGAAAATTTATTGTTTTGATTGGCGTTTCATCATTTAAGTTGAAAATTCATCTCTTCGATCAAAAATTGGACTATTTTGCTAAAAATTCCTTTCTTTTCGTTGAAAATTCTACAATTTTGTTGAAAATTCAACAATTCGGTTGAAATTTTTTTTTCAAAATTTGTATTTTGGGTTGAAGAATGTAGATATTTTGATAGAAAAGTCAAGTATTTGGTTGAAATTTAAATTTCTTCGCTACAAATTCATTTTTTTGTTTCGGGATTCATCATTTGAGTTTAAAATTCATCTATTTGGCGGAAAATTTGGCTATACTTATTGATGAAAATCAATTTTTTTTTGTTAAAAATCAAACTTCTCTATTAAAAATTTTACCATACCATTTTTTTTAATTATTTTTTTTATGGAAATTTTACTATTTCTTTGAAAATTCATCTCTTTAGTTGCAATTTTCTTTCTCATTAACAAAAACGCACGATATGTCATAAGAACTTTTTGAATTTTCTTGAAAGATCGAAAATTCAAATTAAAAAAAAAAAAAATTATGAAAAATCAAAAAATCCATTTTTGTCAAACTATACAAGACACGAAAAAAGATGAATAGACAAAAATTGTGCAGATAAACAAAATTTACAAATTCGTTATAAATCACTCTTTGATTTGACACGTAGTTTTTTTTATCGTGATAAATGACATTACAATTAAACAAATTAAATTTTGGTACAAAAAGAGACAAGGTACAATATATTGTTTGATAACAAAATTGTTATAAATTGGATTTCAAAATTTGCTTTTAACCTCTTTTTCTCACGAGACACGTGATGAGAATGTATTCGTTAAAGCCGAAAGAGCTTTAACGAAAGAGAATTCACAATCACTGAATTTCAGTTGTCGATGGTGTCCCCGTTTCTAAATAACATTTGAACTCTCTTATCGATACAACTGAAAAAAGAAATAAATTTCGTTTTCTTGTCAATGAGGGAAGGTACCACGGACAAAAGAAGCAGTCAAAACTTTGAAAGATTAAATGACTTAATTTAAATTTGTGGATTGTAAGCAAGTTCGGGAAAAAGTATCTGACATGAATTACGAATTGAATCATGTCAATATTAATTAGCAATGAGAATATTCTGAAATTTTCTCGGGACCATTAGAGAAGGAATGCGAGGTCGGTCAATACTCCGCGTTTTCTTCCAATAATATCTCAACCCGACCCGACAAATTTCTTGATTTGGTGATTTGGTGATTTGGTGATGTGGTGATGTGATGATGTGGGAATATATTAAATCTGTCGGAAAGAGAAGAACGACATAATACTGCTTCGGTATTATATGGCATGAGTAGCAACTCTTGGCAGAAAGCATTTGACTCGAAGGAACACCCATATCGCGGCTAATATATGATGAAATTGACTTAGGTGGTACACTATCAAAGAGATTATCTCAGTAATTAACTTGGATATTCTAATGGACCTGTTCCACACACAAACACACACATACACACTAACACACACACAAACACAAACACATTCTAGAATTAATTCTTCAAATTCTGTAATTCCCTTTAAATACATTCTAAGATAAGGGGCCGTCCATAAACAACGTTACTAATTTTCGGCTATTTTTGACCCCTCGTTATCAATCAAAAAGTAACGTGGACAATAATTCTCTCGAAATACGGGACATTGTTTGATTTTTCACGGAAATAGAGGAATGCATTTTTTCAAATAATATTAAGGTGAATGCCCTATTGAATTTCATCTGAAACACTTCAAATGCCCTAGACTCCAAATCGAAGTATGTTTAATTTTTAACAGAATTGTTGAATTTTAAACCAAAAGTGGTATTCTTGAACTTTCAGTCAAGACAACTAATTTAGAAGAATGAATTTTTGACATACAAGATTTTTCAATAATTTTCAACGTTCTTCAAGGAAATAGATTTTCAAAAAAAAAGGTGAATTATTCACTAAGAAGGTCAATATTTTACCACAAAAAAAAAATGAGTTTCAACAAAATATAGAAATTGTTAACCAAATAGCTAAATTTCCAATTAAAAAAGATAAATGTTATACCAAACATTTTTTTAATTAAAAAATTATTTTCAACGACAAAAAAATGAATTTTCAACAAAATGGTTTAACCGTCAAGAAAAATTTATTTTTAACTAAAATAGTTGATCTTCAACCAAAATAGTTAATCTTCAAACAAAAAGAGGAGTTTTTAACAAAATGATTATAGTTTCAACCCAACAGATGAATTTTCAATCAAAAAGATTAAATTTCTACCAAAGCAGATAAATTTTCGACAAAACATGAAATAGTTTAATTTTTAGTGACAAAATAAATTTTGAATCGAAAAAATAAATGTTCAATCAAAAATAATCATTTTTAACAAAATACAAAAACTTTTAACCAAATTTTGAATTTTCAAAGGAATCTTGAACATAATGGTTAAATTTTCAATAAGAAAACTGAATAAGTCACAAAGAATGTTAATATTGTACTACAAGAAATAAAGTTTTACCTAATATAATAAACCTTCAACAAAAAAATGGAATTTACAACAAAGTGGTTCCACTTTCAACTAATTAGTTGAACTTTCAACTAAAAAAGATTTTTTTGTTGCTATTCACGAATAGCTAAAACCTTGAAAACTTAATCAAACAAAAACTGGTTTAATGAGCCTGTAAATTCCAGATGTTTTCATTTATCTTTTTGAGAGGTACTTATTTTAAAAACTATTATTTAAATGTAAATAATGCAATGAAAATATAAAAAATGGCTATTATTTATTTATTATAAAAATATGATTTTGATTGTTAATTACGCAACAAAATAAAATTAATAATTAGTAACTAATATCAAATGAATTGATAATAATTAAAAGCAATGCTTAATTGGATTATTAATTTTAACCTGTAAGGTCCACAAATTTTAGTTTTCCCACATTAACATAATATTGTGAGCCTTTATTATTTTTTAGTTTTTTATTTCTGATTAAAAAATTGAATAGATGAATTTTCAGCGAAAAATAATTTTTTAATTATAAGACGAATTTTCAACCAAGGAAAAGAATATTTATCTAAAAATATGAAGTTTTAACTAATGAGACTTCTTTTCTACCAAAAAGACGAATTTTAAACAAAATGGTTGAATTTTCACCTAAAATAGAAGTTTAGTTTAAAAATTATTGTTATTTTTGACGATTCAAGGAAAAATTACGCATCCTATCAAATGATTATTGATGAAAAATTTATAGCTCTTTTTTAATTAAACAACTTTCGTTGATTTATTTTCTTGGTATTCTGTATAGTTTGACCGCAAAATGAAATTTTTTATTATTCGTTATTTTTTTGTGCGATAAAAATATAAATTTTCGATTTTTCAAGAAAATTGAAAAAAGTCTTATGACTATATTGTAAGGTGTTCAAGAAGAAACATTTTTTTCAATTAACTTTTTTTTATATCGTCCGTTGTTTGGCTTAAAATTTTAACTTTCTTTTGTTTTTTGGAATTTTTAAAAAGCTATAACTTTGGTAATTTTACTTCTATCAATAAAAGTCATTGAGATATTTCGTTTGACTTTTTAATTAAAATTATTATCTGTTCATAGAAATTTTAAATATTGAAAAAAGTGTTCCTGAAAATTTTCAAAATGTGCTCACTTTTTGAATTTTGATTCAAAATGGCTGGCTTACAAACTTGACCTTTATTACAGGACACTCAAAAAGTATATCAAAGTATAATCTGATCAGTTAATTCTTTTGAAAGTTATCGTTCTAACAAACTAAAAATCCACAGACTAACAGACAGACAGACATTTTGTAAAATGCTGTTTTTTGGGTTAAGAGGGTCTCAAAACTTGGGCATTCAGAAAAAAAGGGGGAGAAAAATTGTACACAAATCTCATACCTTCTAATTATATGATGAGAATGTACAAATAATAATTTTGAACCAAAAAGATTCGTGTTCCCCCAGAAAAACGAATTTTCGAAGAAATACATTTAAAAAACAGTTAAATTTTCCACCGAAAATAAAGTGGTTGAATTTTCTGCTGAAAAATTAATTTGAAACCAAAAAAAAAAGGAATTTGAAATCAAATAATTCAATTTTTAAGCAAACAAATGAATTTTCAACCAAAATTAACAAAAAAATTAATTTTCAATGAAGAACATTACTGTACCACCAAAAATACGAATTTTCAACAATACACATGGGCTTTCTACCAGGAAGTTGAATTTCAAACTTACAAATGATAATTTTTCCTTAAAAAAAATATATTTTTTAAATTTTAGAAAAAGTTAATTATTAAACAAGAAAATTTTTTAGCCAAAATTTGATTTGCATCAAAAAATAATTTTTGATAAAAAAAAAAGAATTTTTAACAAGACAGTTAAATTTTCAACACAGAAATTATGTTTTGATCAGAAGGATACATTTTTAACAAAGAAAATTAATTTTCCAAGAAAGAGACGAATTTTGAACAAAATAAATGAATTTTCAACAACAACAAAAAATATATTTAAATTTATGGTTGAAAAAAAACTAATTTCTAACAAAGGAAATAAATTTTTTAAATTGTAGTTACAATTTTAACGCAATAAATGAATTTTCAACCAAAATAATAAATCTCGAACACCAAAAAAAAAAAGAATTTTTAATAAAATAGATGAATTTTAAACTGAAATGATAAATCTAAAAAAAAACTATTAACGTAACAGTCCAACTTTCAACCAACTAGTTGAATTTTCAACAAAAAAAAATTAACTTTCAATTAAAAAGATTAACGTTTTACCAAAAATTAGAATTTTCAACAAAATAAATCAATTTTTAACCATATTTTTGAATATTTAAGTCAAAAAAAAAAAAGAAAACAATAATTTTGCAAAAAGTAGCTGATTGAAATAAATGAAAATTCAATAAAAGATGAAGTAGTTGATACTTCGACCAAAAAAGATTTGAATTGAAAATAAAAAAAAATTTGATTGAAAATAAAAAAGATTTGATTCGAAAATAAAGAAGATTTTAATTAAAAATGAAAAAGATTTGAATTGAAAATAAAAAAGTTTTGAATCCAAAATAAAGAAGATTTGAATTGAAAATAAAAAAGATTTGAATTTAAAATAAAAAAGATTTGTATTGAAAATAAAAAAGATTTTCATCGAAAATAAAGAAGATTTTAATTAAAAATCAAAAAGATTTGAATTGAAAATAAAAAAGTTTTGAATCAAAAATAAAGAAGATTTGAATTGAAAATAAAAAAGATTTTAATTTAAAATGAAAAAGATTTGTATTGAAAATAAAAAAGATTTGCATCGAAAATAAAGAAGATTTTAATTAAAAATCAAAAAGATTTGAACTTAAAATAAAAAAGATTTGAATTTAAAATAAAAAAAATTTGAATTGAAAATAAAAAAGATTTAAATTGAAAATAAAAAAGATTTGAATTTAAAATGAAAAAGAATTGAATCGAAAATAAAGAAGATTTTAATTGAAAACAAAAAAGATTTGAATTTAAAATAAAAAAGATTTGAATCGAAAATAAAGAAGATTTTAATTGAAAATAAAAAAGATTTGAATTTAAAATAAAAAATAATTGAATTGAAAATAAAAAAGATTTGAATTTAAAATAAAAAAGATTTGAATTGAAAATAAAAAAGATTTGAATTGAAAATAAAAAAGATTTGAATTGAAGATAAAAAAGATTTGAATTTAAAATAGAAAAGATTTGAATTGAAAATAAAAAAGATTTTTATTGAAAATAAAGAAGATTCGATTCGTAAATAAAGAAGATTTGAATTGAAAACAAAAAAGATTTGAATTTAAAATAAAAAAGATTTGAATCGAAAATAAAGAAGATTTTAATTGAAAATAACTAAAATGGTGAATCTTCAACTGGAATAGTTGAATTTTCAACTGCGGAAGAGATGAATAAATTTTCAACTAAAATTGTGGATTATTTAACTTGATTGCTTAAATTATCAGTTTAAAAAAATACGTAATTTTTGGTTGAAAAATTTAATTAAAAAAAAATCGAATCATAAAATAAAATTTTAAGAAAGGGGTTTCATTTGAAATCAATAAATTGAATTTTCAACCAAAATCATTAATTTTCTACCAAAAAATACGAATTTTCAAACCAAATACTTGAATTTTCAAATAAAAAGATAAATTTTCAACCAACTAGGTAAATTTTTAACCAAAAATGGAATACTTAAATCTCCAGTTTAAAAAATTAATTTTACAACAACAAAAAAACGAATTTTTATCAAAGTAGTTAAATTTTTAACCAAAGCGATGAATTTTAAATTAAAATGGTGAATCTTCAACTGGAATAGTTGAATTTTCAATCAAAGAGATGAAGTTTTAACTAAAATTGTGGAATATTCAACTGGATTGATTAAATTATCGGTTAAAAAATTAATTTTGAACCAAACAAAAAACGAATTTTTAACAAAGTACTTACATTTTTAGTTAAAAAATAAAATTATTTAGGAAAATCAAATTTTCAACAAAATAGGTAAATTTACAATCAAAGAGATGATCAATACTTGAATTTCCAAATAATCAAGATAAACTTTCGACAAAATAGTTGAATTTCAAAAAAAAGGGTCAATTTTCAACGAGAAATGGAAAAGTAAAATTTCTTGTTCAAAAAATTAATTGAATTTTTTTAATTTGAAACAAAAAAATGGAATTATATCAATCCACAATGTCGCATTTCCTATCCAAATAAACAAATTTTCAACAAAATAGTTGAATTTCCTACCTGACAAAAATGAATTATCAACCAAATATTAGAATTTTGAAACAAAAAAATGAAACATTAACCAAAAACACTTGAATATTCAACAAATAAATGAATTATCAGTGCGAAATTAAATATTTAATATTTCAGGCAAATGAAATGAATTTTCAACAAAATAGTTAAATTTTCAACCAAATAATTAAATTTTCATCCTAAGAAGATGAATTTTCGAGCAAAAAGTGTAATAATTGATATTTCAACGAGAAAAGACCAAATTTCTTTTTTTTTAAATAAATTTTACATTAATCTTGTTAATTAAAAATTTAACTGCTTCGCTGAAAGTTGAACCACTTTGTTAAAAAAAAATGATTTTATTAGTTAAAGATTTATCTCTTTGATTGAAAATTTAACTATATTGTTCAAACTTTGTTTCTGTTGTTATTAAAATTCAATTTTTCAACAAATTTGGAAACTGATTGCCCTTAGATTAAAATTAAACTATGTACTTGAATATTATTTTTTTTATTGAAAATCCAACCACTTGGTCGAAAATAATTTTGGTTTAGTTAAGGATTCAAGTATCTTGTTAAAAATTCGTCTTTTTTGGTAGAAAGGATCGGTTTTTTTAAACAAATTTCTCAAAAATGCATTTTTTGTTGTTCAAGACTCATAATTTTAGTTGAAAATTCGCCTTTTTTTGTTAAAAATCATTTTTTTTTACCTAAAAATTTAACTACTCTGATGTAAAGTCAACTGATTTTTTTTCAGTTAACTATATGGTTGGGAATTCATTTTTTCTTATTAAAAATTTACGCCACTCAATGAAAATTAAACTTTTCATAATTTTTTTTTCAATTTATATTTCTCGCTTGAAAATTTAACATTTATGATCAACATTTTTTTCTTTATTGACTGCAAAATCTTTTTTGGTTTAAAATTCATATTTTTAGTTTGAACATTTTTCTTTAGGCAAAAAATTCAACATTTTAGGTTGAAAATTAAGCTGTTTGGATAAAAATTAATCTGTTTTGGTTGAGGATTCAACTTTTTTGTTAGGAAATTCGTCCTTTTTTGTTCAATTCAACTTTTTTAAATTTAAAATGGAAATCTTTTTTTGGTTAAAATATCAACAACTATACTTTTTTTCAGAATTTATCTTTTTTGGTTGAAAATGCAACTATTTGGCTTTAAATTAACTTTTTAAATGGAAATTCATATTTTCGAGCTAAATAATTAAACTATTTTGTTGAAAATTTAACTGACTGCTTGTAAATTAACTTTTTTATTAAAAATTCATATTCTTTGGTTTAATATTTAACAATTTGGTATAAAATCCAACAATTTGCTACAAAAATTTATGTATTTTGTTGAGAATACATCTTTTTTCGTAGAAAATTAATCTTTTTGGTTAAAAATTCATTTCTTTGGATGAAAATTGATTTATTTCGTTAAAAATTAAATTGTTATGTTGAAGATTTATTATTTCAGTTGGAAATTTCTTTTTTTTTTGTATCAAAAATCAATTTTTTATCTGAAAATTTAATTATTTGGTTGAAAATTCAACTGATAGTTTGTGAATAACTTTTTTGTTGAAAATTTATTTTCTCTGGTTGAAAATTCAACTTTATTATAGGAAATTCGTCTTTTTGGTTCGAAAATTCAACACTTTGGTACAAATTTGAAAAATTCGTACCACATTAAACTGCTTAATCGAAAATTCATTTTTTTTATTGAAAATGTATTCTTCCCAAAAAAAATTTAGCTAGGTACCTGATTTTTGTTTGGAAATTAACCTTTCTTAGTTTAAAACTTGAAATTATTGTTAAAATTTTGTAAAACTGAAAATAATATAAACTAAAATATAATTATATAAAATTTGGTATCACATCACGTCAATTATGCAAAGTATTTACTTGAAAATTTATTTAGTTTGTTCGAAATTCGTCTTTTTTGTTAGAAAATTAACTATAAAATTCAAAATATTGGTCACAAATTGAACTGTTTTTTCAAAAATTCGTTCATTTGGGCAAAAATTAATCTTCTTCGTTGAAGATTCAACTATTTTGTTACAAATTTATGTATTTTGTCGAGAATTCATCTTTTTTTGTAGAAAATTATTCTACTTGCTTGAAAATTCATCATTTTTGCTGAA
This sequence comes from Andricus grossulariae, assembly GCA_011634705.1. Lineage (NCBI taxonomy): Eukaryota > Metazoa > Arthropoda > Insecta > Hymenoptera > Cynipidae > Andricus > Andricus grossulariae. The sequence goes on from JAABKJ010007545.1 coordinate 11,581,443, forward strand.
AATACAGCACTTTGGATAACAATATTTTTTCTTTTTTGGATAAAAAATTTTTCTTGGATGAAAATTCGTCTTTTTGATAAGAGAATTCATCTCTCTTGGCAGAAAGTTAATTTCTTTTGGTGAAAAATGAAACAGCTTGAATAAAAAAAAATCTTTTTTGGTTAAGGATCAAGGGGCGAGAGACGGTTGCGACTATTGCCTTGGAAGAGACGTAGTGCGTGAATACTCCGCTGAGTATATTGCGCAATATTATGCACTCCATCTGAAAACTGTTAATAAGACCTTAATAAATTTTACCGGCACCTCTAAAATTGTGCAACGGTAGGCTACCGTGCTTAATCGCATTATCCATCCTATTAAGAATCTCCGCGTCTGTCAGTCGTGTTGGCCGGAACGATGCCCAGCGTAGTTAGAATTGAGTCGTCGCACGTCTAGGTCTGGCTGCCGTGCTGGCAAATCGTCGGCTCAATAATAAATAAGTTTCCGCGGTTTTCAGTGTAAATGCAAAATCGCACTTAATTTATGCTAGCAAGCAAACACGTCTGGCACTTGGACCCCCGCGGCGCAGTTACAACAGCTTCATAAAGCGTGCATGCCTATTGCCTAGAATCGCTACCACTGCACTCACTTACCGCAACTTACCCATTACATCTATTTACTTTATGCCTACGTTACATAAACAATGATACGGTGAAAATTAAAACAAAATCAATTGGGCATATTTGTATAACTTTTTTTTTTAAGATTCTAACCTACCGTTGCGCAATTTTAGAGGTACCGGTAAAATTTATTAAGGTCTTATTAACAGTTTTCAGTTTATTGCATAATATTGCGCAATATACTCGACTGAGGACTTGCGCACTATGGCCCCTCCGAGTCGAGATTCTCTCTTTTTTACGAGGGCTGGTGAAAAATGTTCTGTAACACACAAAGTATTCATTTGCCCCCTCTGAAATCGAATGATTAAATTCATTGGATCGTCGGAACTGGAAATCTTTCATTTCTTTCTTTGTTCAATCTTTGAAATCTATCTGGAATCTTTGTGAAATAATAGACTTTGTGAAATTTTTGAAAATCTTTGCGAAATATTAAAAATATGTTTGAAATTATTTAAATCTTTTTTAAATCTTGAGGAAATCATTGAAATCTTTTAAACTAATGCGAAGTCTTTGAAATCTTTGTGACATCTTTTTGAAATCTGTGTGAAGTTTTTGTAAATTGAGAAATAATTTAAATCATTGTGAAGTCATTTTAATATATCCGAAGTCTTTGAAATCTTTGTGAAATCATTGAAATTTTTTTTCAATCTTTAAAATCTATCTAAAATCTTTGTGAAATAATATAATTTTTTGTGCACTAATAGAAATGTTTGTAAAATCTATTTGAAACCTTCGCGAAATATTATAAATCTTTGTGAAATCATTGAATTATTTATTCAATTTCAAAATTTATCTGAGATCTTTGTGAAATAATAGATATCTTTGTGAAATATTTAAAATCTATCCGAAATCTTTGTGAAATCATTTGAATCTTTGCTCGATCTTTAAAATCTATCTGAAATCTTTGAGAAATAATAGAAATCATTGTTCCAGCTTTGAAATCTATCTGAAATCTTTGTGAAATAATAGAAATCTTTGTGAAATTTTTAAAATCTATCTGAAATCTTTGTGAAATAATAGAAATCTTTGTGAAATGTTTAAAATCTATCTGAAATCTTTGTGAAATAATAGAAATCTTTGTGAAATATTTAAAATCTATCTGAAATCTTGTGAAATGATATAAATCTTTGCGAAATGATAGAAATCTTTGTAAAATATTTAAAATCTATCTGAAATCTTTGTGAAATAATAGAAACCTTTGTGAAATCTTTGAAATCTATCTGAAACCTTCGCGAAATATTATGAATCTTTGCGAAATCTTTGGAATCTTTGGAAAATCATTGAAATCTTTATGAAATTCTTGTAAAAGTATATTTGTGAAATTTTTTAATTCATTGTAAAATCTTGATGAAATCTTTTAAATATATTTTTTTAATCCATAAATATCATTTTCCAAAAAAAAGCTAATTCTTACCTGTAATTAATTAATTAATTAATTTTCTACCAAAAAAGAAGAATTTACCATAAAATACATCAATTTTAACCAAGTTGTTGAATTTTGATGCCAAAAAGAGGCACCATCTACAAAACAGTACAATATTCAAGTCAGAAATATAATTTTTCAACAAAAAAGTTAATTTTTCACCAAATAATTAAATTTTTATAAAATTGGTTTAATTTTGAGACAAATAGTTGAGTTTCCTAATTTTTTACCAAATAGTTAAATTCTCAAAGAAAATATAAATTTGTTTATCAAATAATAATTAATTAGTAATTAATAAACAAAATTTTTTTGAATTTTCAAGCCAAAAAGACGAATCTTCTATAAAAAAATTCAATTTGCAACCGAAAGGATGAATTTTCCACTAAAAGATTAATGTTGTACATAAAAAAGAGAAATTTTCAAGACAATAAATTAATTCCAACAAAGTTGTTGAATTTTGAAGCCAAAAGAGGCATTATCTACAAAACAGTTGAATTTTTAACCCGGAAATATAATTCTTCCACAAAAAAGTTAATTTTATATCAAATAGTTAAATTTTCGTAACAATAGTTGAATTTTCAACCAAATAGTTAAATTTTTAATTAAATAGTTAAATTTGTAACCAAATAGTAGAATTTTCAATAAAAAATATGAATTTTCTACAAAAAAATTCGACTCGCAACTAAACTGATGAATTTTCCACCTGAAAATTAATGTGCTACAAAAAAAAATTTCCACAAAAAACATCAATTTAAATGAATTTGTTGAATTTTTAAGCCAAGAGGGAAAGTAGCTAACAGGGGAAAGAGTGTGAAGTTTAAAATATGAAAGTGCTTTTCAAACTTATTCAGTTATGATCAAGCTGTAACATTGCAGGGCAATTCACCTTTTGGAAAATTCGCAAACTTTGTTCCAACTTTGAACATGTCAAATATTTGTCAAAATACCAAGTTGAGCTTGTTTCCGTGTCAGAAAATGATGGCTTCGAATCAAAAATCATATTTTGTTTATGGTATTGTGTCAAAACTAACTGAAACAAAGTTGAACCCGATTTGAATACAGTTGGTTCATTTTGAGCAACACGAACATCGACAGCAATTCAATCCTTTTTCAGATTTGACAATACTCAAGACAGTGAGCATAGCGGAAGTTCATAATAAGTTTGCAAGAAAGAGCTGGAACAAAATAGATACCTTAATTTTTTCAGATGATGATGGTGATTGAATAATCAAAAAAGTGTTGATTACTGACCTGTGACTAGTGACATGTCTACTGAACATTCAACACCATTTTGATTACTTAATCACCATCATCACTGGATACTACTCTCGTCAACACCTGAACATCTTGAATTCAACGTATTCAATCATCTAGTTATAAACCCTTCTGATAGCCTCAGATAGACAGCTGCTGATGGATAGCCATGTTCCTCGGCTACTAATTTTCCAGGTCTTTCCGAATACCTGCAACTTTTTCGACTCGAGTGATGAATAAAGCAACAAGAGCCTTAGCCATGCAGCTACAGGTTATTCAGAACAGTGAGGAGATCCAGTGTTTGAGCGACCATTCTTACATGGACACGGCTGTTTTTATAATTTGAGAAATGATTGAAGTCTTTGTGAAGTCTTTTAAACCTATCCGAAATCTTTGTGAAATCATTGAAATCTTTGTTCAATCTTTAAAATTTATCTGAAATCTTTGTGAAATAATAGAAAGTGTGTGATTAATCAAAATAGTGTTGATTACTGATCAGTGACTAGTGACATGTCTAATGAACATTCAACACCATTTTGATTACTTAATCACCATCATCACTGGATACTACTCTCTTCAACACCTGAACATCTTGAATTCAACGTATTCAATCATCTGGTCATAAACCCTTCTGATAGTCTCAGATAGACAGCTGCTGATGAATAGCTATGTTCCTCGGCAGCTAATTTTCCAGGTCTTTCCGAATACCTGCAACTTTTTCGACTCGAGTGATGAATAAAGAAACAAGAGCCTTAGCCATGCAGCTACAGGTTATTCAGAACAGTGAGTAGATCCAGTGTTTGAGCGACCATTCTTACATGGACACGGCTGCAAAACGTCGCGGAGAGAGATGGATGAGGACTGAGTTGGATAGTATCAACCTAGGTCGGAAATCTCGAAAGGTACTCCTGATCCAGCAAGCAAGCAAGCAGGAAGGAAGGACTACTCGATCGCTACAGGTAGGGTAGAGTGTACACAAAGCCACGTCGCCGATGTTCTGCATGCTTATAATGGAATAGTTCGTGGTCGAGGATTTATCGCGACTATTTCCATGTCTCTTGCGGAACACGCTCCGCATTCTGGTATACGGGTCGGTGCATCAAGGTGCATCGCAAAGGTGTACCTTGAGTGGGTCGTCGAGTTAGTCCTAGACGCGAGGTCGCGGCCGCCTAGCCAATAACGACCTCCTCCATGAGGCTCCGAGGCTTATTGCTCGTAAATTGCATATGGCTTCCCGCTTTCTCATTCCAACTTATCGAAACCGAGATTCTTTTCTTCGGTCTTGCTTCTTCTTGTCTCCTAGATCTTTACTTACAATTTAGTGATACTTTAAAGGCTTGCTACCAAATTCCAATTTCAACATTCCCTAACTCTTCCCTGACTCTTTTCTGACTTTTCATTTTCACTGATCGCTATTCGATGAAGTAATTTAGGCCACGGATTAATTATAACCTTCTTTTGAAGAGACCACCTCATTTACGAACGATGAATAACATCTTTGAACTCCTTAACCTAAAATGTCCACAAAGTCATCACCAAGAAGGTCTATAAGGTGCTTCAAACGAGTCGGTTTTTAGAATAATACAAAATGCGGCTACAACGATGAACTGTTTGATGCAATATTTTCACCACATAATCTAAAGGCTTATACATGTGCGCGACCAGATGCCTTTTTTCGAAAAATGGTCCTCTTGTTTTTTTTTTTTTTTTTTTTTTTTTTTTGTTAATTGAAAATATGTTGAATTTTTTGCGCCTGGAAATGGGCCACGCGCCACTTGGAGTGTATCCATAGTAAACCGAAAACAGGCGCTCCCCGTTTCAATGAGAGCACAGCATATTTTCAGGCAACAAAAAAAAAACAGGACCATTTTTCGAAAAAAGGGCTCTGGTCACGCTTTAGATTATGTGGTAAGAATATCACATCAAATAATTCATCCTTGTAGAAGTATTTTGTATTTTTCTAAAAACCGACTAGCTTGAAGCACCTTAAGGTTTGTTTATAAATTTATTTTGAAGACTTTTATTGACAAACAATTTCCAAACAATCAGTTGTGTTTTGAACTCTAAGAGATAAATTTTGGACCAAAAATAAAAAAAATTAAGTATTTAATTAAAACAATTAGTTTTCAAACATGAAAAAAGGAATTTTCAATTAAAAACAGTTGAGTCAAACCAAAAAATACCAATTTTCAACGAATGAGTTGAATCTTCAACCAAAACCGACTAATTTTTAAACCAAAATCAGAAATTTTAAACAAAATGGTTTAATTTTCAACTATAAAATATAAATTTTCTATCAAAATAATCGAATTTTCAACATAAAAAATGGATTTTTCAGCAAAACTGAAATCGTTGCATACATTATGAGTTAAAAAATCAATTTTTAACCAAAAAAGAAAAGGAATTTTTAACAAAACATTTCAATTTTCTGCCACAGAAGAATAACTTTTGACTAAAATGATGAATCTTCGACAACAAAAAAACTATCATTACTCAGTAAATAATAAGAATTTATCAATTTTCAGTTAAAAAAAAAATTTCGACTAAAAAAACGAATTTCAAAAAAATAGTTACATTTAGAAAAAAAATGAATTTTCAACTAAAATAGTATAGGTAAATTTTCAGTAAGAAAAATTTTCAACAAAATACATGAATTTTACATTAAAAAAGATCAATTTTCAACGAAATAGTTGTATTCTCAACCAAACAGATAAACTTCCGAAACAAAATGGAATAGTTAAATTTTCCGTTAAAAAAATTAATTTTTTATGAATGAACTGATTATTCACCTGATATTTAAATTTTTGAAAAAGTTGAATCTTCAACAAAAACGGACTAATTTTCAAACCAGAAAAAGAAATTTTCAAGAAAAGAGTTGAATTTTCAACGACAAAATATGAATTTTCTACCAAAATAATTGAATTTTCAACTTAAAAAGACGAATTTTGAAGCAAAACTGGAATCGTTACATAAATTGTAAATTAGAAAAATTAATTTAACAAGAAACAAAATTTTTTACAAAATATTTCAATTTTCTACCTAAGAAAATAATTTTTGACTAAAAGGATCTTTGATAAAGATCTTTGATCTTGAATCTTTGATAAAAAAAAGAAAACTATTATTACTAACTTAATAATTAGAATTCATCAATTTTCAGTTGGAAAAAAATTGTTGACTAAAACAAAAACGATTTTCAACTAAAATTGCATAGTTAAATTTTCTGTATGAAAATAAATTTTTACCCAAATAAAATAAATTTCAAGCAAAATAGTTAAATTTGAAACCAAAAAGATGAGTTTTCTTCCAAAAAAGAAAAATTTCTAACAAGATACATGAAGTTTCAACTTAAACAGCTAAACTTTTTAAAAAATGGAATAGTTAAATTTTCCGTTGAAAAAAAATTAATTTTTTAAGAATAAACCAATTTTTCACCTAATACCTAAACTTTTGATCAAAGAAATTAATTTTTAATTAAAAAGAAGAATAAGTCACCACAATCACAAAATTAGACAGGCATGAAGTAGTTGAATTTAAAATTTTAAAAAATATTACTTAAAAAAAATGTGCAGCCAAATAATTAAATTTTGAGCAAAAAAAGGGTTTTCAACTAAAAAGATGAATCATCAACCCAAAAATTGACTTTTTAATAAAGTACTTTCAGCAAAAAAGTATTTCAATTTTATATCAAAATCAGGTGATTTAAACCAAAAAAGACAGAAATAGTTCAATGTTCAACCGAAGAGGAATTTTCAACTGAAATTATGATTTTTAAGCAAACAAATTAATTTATAGAACAATTGTAAAATTTTCTAAAAAGAAATTAATGTTTGATTGGAAGAGATAAATTCTTTACGGAAAATGGAATAGTTCAAATTTCAACCAAAAACATGTATTTTTCACCAAAAATGAAAGAAAGAAATTTTTATCTGTAAATTTTTTTTTCAAAAAATAGAGTATTTTCACAAAAAGAAGGTCTTTTTCAATTTAAAAAATGAATTTTCACCTAAAATGATGACTCTTCAATCAAAACATATATTTTTTGCATAGTAGTTCAATTTCCAACCATTTATTTGAATTATCAAGAAAAAAATGAATTTTCAAGTAAAGATTGTTTTTCTACGAAAAAGACGTATTTTTTCAAAACAGATGAATTTTCAACAAAGTATTTGAATTTTTAATACAGAAAGACGAATTTTGTGAACAAATAGCTAAATTTTGAACTTAAATAATAAATCTTCAACTGAAATAATTAACTTTCTAGCTAGAAAAAACATGTTCAACTAAAAAGATCAATTTTATAGCAAAGAAGATGAATGTTGACCAAAATACATTGATTTTCAACTAAGCAGTTGAATTTTCGATTAAAAAAAGCAACTAATTTTTAGGAAAATAGTTGAATTTTCAACCAAAAACGGAATAGCTAAATTTTCAGTTAAATATTAATTTTCAACAAAAAACACCAGCAAATTTTCATTGAATTTTCATTCTTCGAATCACATGGATTACTCTGGATTACAAGTGGATTACCCTGGATAACACTGACTTGCAAGAGAATGACCAAAGTTCTTTCCTCCTTCGCAGGCGATAATAAAAAAAATGAAAAAGCGACAGGAAAGCAGCCTTTTGGCTCTAGAATCTTAACTATCCCGTACAGATACAGAACAAGTAAAAAAATTAAACAACTCAATTAAAAAGCAATTAGGGTCACGGCGAGGAAAGGGATCCTAGACGTTAGAGAATTACGAGAGTGTGCAGTCTGCGCACCAAATGAATGAGAACCTGACGAAATTCATCTTGAATCGCGTCGTCGCGTCGGTCTTGGGAACGGCCCAGGAGGTAGTTCGACGTCTAAGCAACTCAGGATTCCAAGATCTAAGGTAGGCACTTAAGTACCTACGGCTTCGAATGTCTACCAATACACGCGCGAGGTACGCCTGTTATTACTCGCTCAGATTGATGGAATCAAGCAACCAGTCATTTCGTGGGGAATCAGTGAGAATTAATATCGAGCCATTAATTTCCCCCCACTCAGCCGCAGAATAAGCTCCGCGGCTTCGAGCAAACACGGAGGAGTTCACGAGTACTATCCGCTCACTTTATGAAGGCCCCTCCAAAACAGGTCTACATTTTTCAAAACTACTGGCAAAAGAAAAATCGCAAAGAATACAGCTTATACCATGATAAAGCTTCCTTCACTTTGCATAAGACAACTCTAAACTAGCTATTCTGACTAGTACTTTCAGTACATCTTATAAACAATATTCATCAGTCCTTTCAGTGAGATCCGCACTATGGAGTTCAAGGTATAATAAGGACATTAGAATCCACAAAGGAAAACTTTTTTAACTTTAACGATAGCAATCTTGAAGCTTGATTTCTTCTACCAAAAGGCCAATCATCAGATCATGCCATACATAAGTATAGTCAAAACTGGATGAAGCACAAAGATTTCATAAATCAGATAAGATCCTTGAGGACGTTCAGCCAACTACTTTTCTGATGCATTTTACAAAAATACAAAAATCTATCTTAAGTTATCCTAAAAGCTCTCTTTAGTTGGTATTTCTTCCCACGAGTATTAGCATAGCATAAACTGTTTTTGCGATACTTTTTTTACGAGTAATTTTGAAACATGTAGAGCTGTTTTGGAAAAGTCTTCGCAAAGTGAAGGGATAATAGTACGTGATTTAGACAAGTTTTTCTGCCGGCAGCATGTGAGAGCCGTGCTGAACTCTGTGAACCTTTCAGGTGGGCGCTCTTGCCGTGCCGCTTGATGAACATCGGAAATCAGTCAGGCGGTGTGAATTAATGCCCGCGCATTAATTATACATCGGATGTTCTCGGGTGGCCAATAGTGATTGAGATGAGGGCACGCACCGGTCGGTCGAAAGATGGGAAAATCGAGTGACGCTCACTCAGAATCAGAATCGATTAACCATTATGCATTGCGATTTAATACATGACCAGTCGAATATCCATGTATTTATAGATTCATAATTTCCTGCAAATGGGGTTACTGTACTTTCATCGCATGATTCAAATGCGAATTAGAATATCCGGTTAAATCCGCGTTATTATCAAAGTTGATGTTGAGCTGAACGTGAAAAGATTTGCTAATCTTGAAATACCTAAGACCACGATAACACCGGAGGAAGAGGATCTGCTTGATTCTGTTTTTGGGTGAAGCTCACGATAAAACAAAAAACCACTATCCTTCAGGATCCAAGTTCATGGTAATTTTTCGTTTTGTCATTAGGTTCAACCAAAACAAAACCAACGTGGTTGTTTTTCGATTTGTCGTTAGGTTCTCCCAAAAACAGAACCGAGCAGATCCTGTTTCTCCGGTATGGCTGGTAGCATGAGAAAAAGTCACGAAAGCCAAAACCGATCTAGAAAACTCTTTCATCTACTTCCTTCTTGAATAAATAGTAGAATACTCCACTACTGCGATGATGGTGTTATCATGGTATAATAGAGTTTTTCTATTCTTTAGATTATGATTACAAACTAGACAAAATGGGTTCTTCGTTTAGCCTCGCTTATGAAGTCCGATTTACTGATGATTTCCAGGTGCCTTAATTGTTGGTAAAGCTGTACTATTTGAATACAGTCGCCGAGTCGGCGGTCGATCGTTATCCCGTAGAAAGTGCGGGCGATTTTACCACAATTTAATTGCTTCAGAAGCAAAGCGGGAATCTACATAGGATATCGATATTGCTACATTTTTCCACTTGGCTTATCTTGATCTGTTTGCAAGAGCGCAAAAAATAACGCTCGAGTGCAAATGTAGCAGGCACCTACACATTGGAAAATAAGAACAAAAATAATGAAATCTCAAAAAGAGTGATAACATTTTTTAAAAGGTGACAAAAAGTATGCTATACTTTTATGATACGAAATGAAAGTTCAGCAGTTGAAAGTATTCCCAGTCTCTCTTTCTATGTATGCCAAAGCATGATTGCAAAATTGATTCTTAATTCATTTTTGTAAATTATAATTACACTCAGATTGTTAGGAGAATGAAAGCGGGAATGAGAATATTAGTCACGCAGAGCAAGGCCTTACCGGATATTCTAATTTAGCATTGAATAATTATCTGCAATCTCAAATCCATTACAATGCTATTCTAGGGAAGAATGCCTAGTTAGCAGAAAGGTAGTTAATTATAAGGATTAAAAATAAATTGTCCTGACTACTGCTGGGCATTTCGAACATGAATTATATACATTACCAAGTATAGCGGAAATCACATATCAACCGATTCAAACGTTAAATCGGATAATTAATACTTTCGTATCTCAAATCGAATTCATTGAGTGTTGATGTTTAATTAGTCAGACGCTTAATGACTTATCTAGAGTCTAGACCACCGGAGTAGGTTATTCATGAATGACATAATATTCTTAAAACAAGGAATGTTTAGGAAAATTTTGAATTCTAGGCTGGGAAAGGAATACAATTTTCTTAGATTGGGATGTAAATCGCTATGGCTCAGCAAATTAATTTTCTTCTGAAAGTGTTTCTTGACCACAACCAAGTAATTTTGGAAGATTCACAACTTGCTAGGATGTACTAACACACTATCTAAGTCTCTATTTATAAAAAATACTTCAAATAGCGAAATTTAAAAAAATGAAGATCCTGTAATTTTAGAGAAAAACTGGCAGAATGCTTTTTTCAGAATTGGATCCTTCTGAAGAATTTGAAAGTTCTGAGCTGAGCACATCGAGTTTGTGAAATAGTCGCCCACACTCGATCAATTAATGGATTCTGCCTCAAACTTCAACACTATTCTGGATTTATATCTTCGCAAAGTTTAAAAGGCTCATGGATTCTATTGGTATGATGGGAAAATGTGAATGAGTGATCTAATGGAAAATAGAAAGCGTTAGCAAGATCGGAATAAGACATTTAGCACGTTTTGTCGTTCGCTCGTGCACCTACAGATAGCTGAATATTCAATGTGATTTATTGTGAAATTGGTTTTGCAATTAACGCCTCGATTAAGGAAGTCAGAGACCGGTTTCTGGATAAGAACTAAGAACCCGAAGATCGTACAAGTGCCAATCGACTCGAACTTGACGAGGAATCGCGTCCGCAATTAACGCAATTCAATTACGGCGATTAAGGATACTTGAAGCAAGTCTCAAACTACGTTTAATGACACGAGTAAATTCTTTAATGTTTATAACTCGCATTACGATACGCATTTGGTACTTAAGGTGTCGTTTATTACAAATAAAGGTTCCTTGCAGTTAACTAAAAAGTAGCGATACTTTTATTTTCCTTGAAAAATTATGCAAGTGTCAGTAAAAGCATCAATACAATTGAAGTAAAAAGTTAAATTGATTGAATAAGAGATGAAATCATTTAAAAGAAGCACGAGCATTCGATTACCTGTTTGTTTTGATTTCATTTTTGATTATAGGTTTTGATTTAATCAAAGAAATATTTAAAGAAAAGATTTGTTTCCTTCAATGATATGATATCAAAACAATGTTTTTTGTTTGCTTTAAATGACCCAAGTCACACGACAATCTGAATGAAGGGATATTTCGATATGAGTGGCGTGTAACGATTCAATTAAGAGTGACCAATCAAGAAAAGATTTTTATTTGATGCATCAGACACAGTACCTTCCATGTGATAAAAGTACGTCTGATTGAGCAATGCACTTATTGTTTAACATAAAAGGAGGTGACTCACCAATAAAAAATCATTCACGAATCGAGATAAAGTGGACTTGCTTACCTGAAACAAAAAAAAAGGTAGCGTGTTACTAAATATTGAGAGCGGGACCTACTTGCATTCTTTGATGATGCTCAATTTTTTTGAGTATTATAACATATTTATGACTGGTTATTAAATAATAAAAATCTAGAGGCTTTTTCCAGTGGATATGCTAGTTTATTAATAATAATAATATTTCTAGGCGTTTCGAAATAGATCTAGTTCCTTATCAAGATGCATTATCTACAATCAGTGAAGATTAACTATCTGAACAATAAGTATTCTGCTATTATCTTAACTACAAGGAATATTCTAAAGTTGACATGATATATAAATTTCTATTTTATAAGAAAAAAAATTATTTACCGGTCTGAAGATATTATTACTGAGGCTAATTGTTACTCATAGAGTTATTTTATGCTTCAGATAACTATCTTTATAAATAACTTTTAAACAATTTTGTTCAAATGGATATGAAACGTTGCTAATGTGGATTTTTATATTCACAAAATAAATTTTATTTCTAAAACTGTGAGAAACATGTAATTTCAGAATAAAATTAAAAAATTTATTTATTTAGTTCAACTGCAAAAATTTCAAAAGGACGAATTTTCAACAAAACAGTTGAATTTCCTACCAAAAAAGATTAATTTTCAAACAAATGGTAGAGTTTTCAGACAAAAAAGATTAAACTGCAACCAAACACATTTTCAACCCAACAATAAACTTTAACTGAAAACAGTTGCATTTTCAACAAAATAAAATTTATTTTTAGCTAAATTCTTGCATTTATAACCATATTTTTCAGCCTCAATGTTCAACTTTCAACCTTCTAGAAATTATTTTCAACTAAATGGTCGAATTTTTAATAACAAATATTGAACTTTAACCAAAAAGTGCTGCATATTCAACCAAATAATTAAATTTTCAAGTCAAAAAGATTCATTTTCGAGATGAATGTTGAATTTTCACCCCGAAAAGTTGAATTTTCGAAAAAGATGAATTCTTAACGAAAAATGTAATAGGTAAAAACAATTTTTTTAACAAAATAGCAAAAACTTTAACCGAAGAAATTAATTTTCCAACAAAAGTTCATTTTCAGCCAAACAGTTGAATTTTTAAAACCCAAAAAAGACGAGATTTCAAATTAAAAAAAAAAAATTTCAATCAAAAATGGAAAAGTTACATTTTCAGTATGAAAAATTAATTTTGAACAAAAAAAAAAAGAATTACAAAAAAAAGTTAATTATCAAACAAAGAGATAAATGATCAGACGAGAAAATGAATTTTCAACTAAAATGATGAATCTTCAACAACAAAATTTTTTGTTAACAAAGTGGTTCAAGCTTTTACCAAATAATCCAATTTTCAAAGAAGAAAGATTAATTTTCGACAAAAAATATGAATTTTAAAGAAAGAAGTGGATTTTCTACCAAAAAAGACAAATTTTCAATAAAATACATGAAGTTTCAACTAAAAAAGATCAGTTTTCAACCAAAAACATAATACTTAAATTTTATCATTTTAAATTTGAAAAAAAATTGATTTCCAACAAAAAAAAATAATAAGAAAGTAGTTACATTTTCCATCATTGTAATTAGTTTTTGACTGAAATGATGACCAAAAAAAATTGATTTTGAACCAAATAGTTGAATTTTCATTCGAAATGTGAATTTTCTACCAAAAAAGACCAATTTTCAATAAAATACATGAATTTTCAACTAAAATGATAAATTTTCAACAAAAAATATAATATTTAAATTTTCACTCAAAAAAACTTGATTTTCAAAAAAAAAAATCAAGAAAATAGTTTCATTTTCCATCATAGAAATTATTTTTATACTGAAATAATGACAAACAAATTTTTTAAATAAAATACATGAATTTTTAACTAAAAAGATCAATTTTCAACCAAAAACATAATATTTCAATTTTCACTAAAAAAAAAATGATTTTTAATTAACGATCAAAATATGCAAGAAAATAGTCACATTTTCCAGCATAGAAATTAGTGTTTGACTCAAATGAAGAGTCTTCAACAATAAAAAAAATGAATTTTTAACCAAATAGTTGAACTTTCATTCAAAAAGTGAATTTTCTACCAAAAAAGACAAATTTTAATACAAAATACAAGAATTGTCAACTAAGAAAAGGAAAAAAAGAAAATAATTGAATCACCAATCACAACAGATAAATTTTTAACCAAAAATACAATATTTGCATTTTTACTCAAAAAAATTAATTTTCAACAAAATGAAGAAAAAAATTTAAGAATATAGTTACATTTTCGACCATAGAAGTGAGTTTTCGGCTGAAATGATGAGTCTTCAACAAACAAACAAAAAATTAATTTTTAACCAAATAGTTGAATTTTCATTAAGAAGTGAATTTTCTACAAAAAAAAAAAAGATTCAAATAAAATAGAAGAATTTTCAACTAAAAAAAAAAGAATACTCAACCACAACAGGATAATTTTTAACCAATCAGTTACATTTGTAACAAAAAAAAAAATTAAAACTCCTACAATGAGAAATGAACTTTTAAACCAAAAACATGAATTTTTAGTAAAATACAAGAATTTTCAACCAAATCGTCGTGTAGAAAAATTTGTATAAAAATATTAAAATTTTTAACCAAATAGTTCAATTTTCATTAAAAAGTCAATTTTTTACAACAACAAAAAACATTCAAACAAAATACAAGAATTTTCAACTAAAAAAAGAAAACAAGATTCAAAGCTCAACCACAATAGATTAATTTTTAACCAATCAGTTACATTTTTAACAAAAAAATGAAATTTCTACGATAAGAAATGAACTTTCAAACTAAAGAGACGAATTTTGACCCAAGCAAGATGAATTAGTCATCAAAAAATTGATATTATGCCACAAAAGACGAATTTTCAACAAAATAGAAGAATTTTCAACCAAATCGTCATAAAATTAAATTTTTATAAACATAGTTTAATTTTCAACTAAAAATCGAAATATTTAACAAAGATAGACTGTGAGGTCTCCTTATTTTTCTCCATTTCATTTATTTTCAACTCTACGTCCAAGTTTTTAAGTCCTGATGTCTATTGGTGTCAGAGTAGCTGGAGAAAAAAAAATAGAAAAAAAATAAAATAAAAAACAGTCGTGCTACACGTAGGAACAATAAATTTACATAGCGATGTAATCGGCGGAAAACAAGTGACCGAACAAGAAGATTCTCTATCAGGAAGGTAGGAAACACCTTCTCGGTTACGGCGATATGCCGGTATTGCCATTGCTAACGAGGCGAGGAGCGTGATGTCGCCCCGATTATGATCATCGATTTAAACAGCCAAGAGCTGGTACTTACCTACGATTATTTTCAAATCTTATTATTTTATGCAAATTTTAAGGAAAGATCCCTTGCAGTGCTGTATCTTCATCAAATTGCATTTTAATTGAAAACTTTGAGAGGGTGGGTAGGTCAGGGAAATCAGGGAAAAGTCATGGAATTTGATTGGTCAGGTGAGAACAGGGACTTTGAAAATTATCTTGCAAAAGTCAGGGAATTTCTATGAGAACAACTACGTTTTTCTATGACAAAAGTGTCACAAGAATGAAATTCTGGTCTCGGAATATGCATGGTCAGGAGAAAGTTAGGACATTTGGGTATTTCAAGGCTGGAGGGGCCCCCACCTTTACCGCGAGTCGTCGGGTGATTTTTGTCAAGCGACGTTCATTGGCTGCGCCGGTCCTATATCGATGCGCGCGCTGCAAGCATGTGCTCGCCCTATCATCTGCGCATCATGCATGCCAGTGTTTTTCAAGTCATTTTGTTGACGTACGAAACGGTAAAAAAATTGGAGAACGATGGAAAAGGTAATTGAATAAGGTGAAAAATATTACATTTTCTTGAAATAGTACAATTTACCAACTAAAAGTCAATATAATAGAATCAAAAAGCGACTCAAATATTTTGCGGAATATTAAGTATTGTAGCATGACGTCATGGTCATGATAGGATAGGTTGAAATGCCAGGAAGAAAAAGGTAATCGGATGTTGTGAAAAATATAACATTTCCTTGAAACAGTACAATCTGCCAACTGAAAATCAATATAATAGAATCAAAAAGCGACTCAAATGTTTTCGCGAAATACTGAGTATCGTAGCATGACGTCATGGTCATGATAGGGTAGGTGAAAATGCCAGGAAGGTTAGCACAGTAGGTACATATTAACATGGGAATGCATACGCCTTTTTGAAAAAAATATTCTAAACGCAAAAGTATGTTACGAATGTCTGGATAGTAATATTTTCTAACCTTTCATGACACTGAAACGTCGTCAATCGACAAAAGAATGAAACATGACTGAGAAAATACATTCTCCACTTGAAAAATATTACTATTCGTACATTTCCGACTTACTTTTACGTTAGGAATATTTTCTCTAAAAATTCGTATGCATTACCATGACGTCATGCTAAATAAACTCAATTCATACCAACGAAGGTTTTTAGCTCTTCGGGCCTCTTTTTAATTGGTCAGACACTGACCCATTACTGTATTTAATCTTTTTTAAGTTCTCGTTTTCTTTTATTGCTATTTAATCCAACCATTATTTTTTTGTTTGTAAATTGAACTTTTTTGTTAACAATTCGTCTTTTTGGGTTGAAAATTCAACTATTTTGGAAACAAAGTCAACTATTTTGTTGAACATTAACTTTTACGTTGAAAATTAACTTTTTTGTTGAAAATTCCTATTTTTAGTTTGGAAAATAAACTATTTTGCAGAAATTTCGACTTTTTGGCATGAAAACTCCACATTTGTGATGAAAATTCTTTTTATTGAACAAAAATTTGTTCGAGGTTGAAAATTCTACTACTTAGTTGAAAGTTGAATTACTTTGTTAAAAATTCATTAATTTCGTTGATGAAAATTCATCTTTTTCGTTGAAACATCGTGTGTTTTTATTAAAAATTAATTTTTATAACTGAAAATTTAACTATTTCATTTTCGGTTGTAAATTGATCTTTTTTAGTATAAAATCCAACTATTTAGATGAAAATTCATGTATCTCATTGAAAATTCGTCTTTTTGGTACAAAAAAAAACAACATTTTTACTTGAAAATTTAACTATTTGGTTGAATGTTGAACTTCTAAACTATTTTTTATTGAAAATTGGAATCGCAAATTTAAGTTCGAAACATTAAAAATTGAAATATTTCAAATGTTTTTTTTTTTTTAAATAAACACTTTTTCAATTAGATATTGAAAATAGTTCAAAAGAAATCAAAATAATTCACGGTACATTCAAAAAGATTCAAGATGAATCTAAAAGAATTCTGTATAATTCAAAGATATTAATAAATTAAAAACAATTCAAGAATTCCAAAATTCAAATTAATTCGAAGAATTCAAAAGAGCTCAAAGAAAATGGAAAAGAACTGAAAAGACTTAAAAAGAATTGAAAATAATTCAAAACAATTAAAAGTAAAGTCAAAAAGCTTCAAGAGGAATCTAAAAGAATGTTGTGTAATTCAAAGACATTAATAAATTTAAAAAAATTCAAGAATTCGAAAATTGAAAATAATTCGAAGAATTCATAGGAATTAAAATACAATGGAGAAGAACTGAAAAGGCTTCAAAAGAAATAAAAATAATTCAAGGTAAATTCAAAAAGATTCAAGATGAATCTAAAAGAATTCTATGTAATTAAAAGACATTAATCAATTTAAAAAAATTCAAAATTTCTAAAATTGAAAATAATTCGAAGAATTCAAAGGAATTGAAAGGAAATAGAAAATAATTAAAAAGACTTCAAAAGAATTCAAATGAGTTCAAGGTGAATTCAAGAGGATTCAAGATGAATCCAAACTAATTCAATATAATTCAAAGACCTTAATAAACTAAAAACAATTCAAGAATTCCCAAATTAAAAAGAATTCAAGAGAATTCAAAAGAATTCAAGAGACTTCAAAAGGAATCAGGATGAATCTGAAAGAATTCAAAATAATTCGGAAAATTCAAACAATTTCTTAATTTAGAAAATTCAAAGAATTCAATAACTTAAAAATACAAAGCGTTTAATGATGTAAACAATCCAAAGAATTTATTAATTAAACAAATTCAAAGCATTTAATGATTTTAAAAAAATTACATAATTTAGAAATGGAAGAGAATTAAAAAAATGGATAGGAATTCAAAATAAATAAAAGAATGAAAAAAATTCAAATAATTCAGAGGACAAATTTTTTAATTAAAAAATTCAAATAATTCAAGGTGAACTCAAGAGAATTGTGAAAAATTCAAGAAAATTCAAGAATTCAAAACAACATAAAAAATACAAAGAATTCAAAAAGATGCAAAATTATTGAAGAGAATTCGAAAGAATTCAAGAGAATTCAAAAGAATTCAAGAGAATTCAAAAGTTTTAAAAAGAATGCGAGAGAATTCAAGAATTTAAAAAACTAAAAAGTATTTAAAGAATTCAAAACAATATAAAAAATACAAAGAATTCAAAATTATTGAAAAATTCGAAAGTTTTTAAGAGAATTAAAAAGAATTCAAGAGAATTCAAAAGTATTCACAAGAAATTAAGAGAATTCATAGAATTTTAAAAACTGAAGAGTATTAGAATTCAAGATGATTCGAGGTAAATATAACAGAATTTTAAAAGAAAATAATTCAAAAAATTCAAAATAATTGAAAGAAAATGAAAAAGAATTGAAAAGACTACAATACAATTCAGGATTAATCTAAAAGAATTCAAAATAATTCGAAAAATTCAAAAGAATTCAAAGAATTTGATCATTTAAGAAATTCAAAGAATTTAATCATTGTAAAAAATGCAAAGAATTTAATACTTTTAAAAATGTACAGAATTTGAAAGAAAAGAAAAGAATTTAAAAAGTGGAAAAGAATTCAAGGACAAATCTTTAATTTAAAAAAATGCAAATAATTTAATGTGAATTCAAGAGAATTTCAGAGAATTTAAAAAACTTAAAGGTATTTAAATAATTCAAAACAATATAAAAAATACAAAAGAATTTAAAATAATTGAAGAGAATTTAAAAGAATTCAAGATAATTCAAAATAATTCAGCATTCAAAAGTATTCAAAAGAATTCAAGAATTACAAAAGAAAATAGTTCAAAGAATCCACAAAATTGAGAGAAAATGAAAAATAATTGAAAAGACTTCAAAAGACTTCATAAGAATTGAAAAGAATTCAAGTTGAATCTAAAAGAATTCAAAATAAGCAAAAAAAATCTAAAGAATTAAAACCAAAAATTTAATTAAAAAATTCAAATTGTTCGAGGTGAATTGAAGAGAATTCAAAGAATTTAAAAATACTGAAAATTATTTTAAAAATGGCAAAAGAATATAAAGAATTAAAGAGAATTCAAAATAAATCAAGAGACCTCACAGAATTTTAAAAACTGAAAAGTATTAGAATTCAGAAGGATTCAAGATGACTCTAAGAAAATTCAATAAGACCTTAACAAATTAAAAGAAATTCAAGAATAACAAAAGAAAATAGTTTAAAGAATTTTAAAAAATTGAAAGAAAATGAAAAAGAATTGAAGACTTTAAAAGAATTGAAAAGAATTCAAGATGAATCTAAAAGAATATAATAATTCAAAAGAATTCGAAGAATTCAAAAAAGTAAAGAGTTCAAAGAATTCAAAATATTTCGAAGAATTCAAAAAACTTGACGGAATTAAAAAAATGCAAAGGATTTAGGACAAAAAAATTTAATTAACAAATGCATATAATTCAAGGTGAATTCAAAAGAATTCCAAAAAATTCAGAAGAATAATTAATTAATTAATTCGAAACATTTCGAAAAATTAAACAAATCAAGGTGTATTTAACAGGATTCAAGATGAATAAAAAATAATTCCGAAAATTCAAAGCATGAAACAAATTCAAGATGAAGAAAATTCAAAACAATTAAAAAAATTCCAAAAATTGAAAAGAATTCGAGGTGAATTCAAAGAATTATGAATACTTCAACAGAATTCAAGGTGCAGTTAACATGATTCAAAGTGCAGATGAATTCAAATTTGGTTTCAAATTGAAGCAACTCAAAAAATTAAACAAATTCAAGGTGAGTTCAAGAAAATTTGAAAAATTCAAAGAGTTTAAAAAATCTCAAGGTGAATTCAACAGGATTCAAGATAAAGATTAATTCTTTTTTTGTTCAAATTGAAGCAATTCATAGAATTAAACAAATTTGAGGTGAATTCAAGGGAATTTGAAAAGATTAAAGTATAAAAACATTTCAAAGAATTTAAAAAACTCAAAATTCAAGACGAA
Organism: Andricus grossulariae; assembly: GCA_011634705.1. Classification (NCBI taxonomy): domain Eukaryota; kingdom Metazoa; phylum Arthropoda; class Insecta; order Hymenoptera; family Cynipidae; genus Andricus; species Andricus grossulariae. Next base: position 11,601,803 of record JAABKJ010007545.1, read on the forward strand.
TTCAAGAGAATTCAAAGAATGAAACAAAATTCAAAATAATTCAAGAGAACTCAAGGAAATTCAAAATAATTGAAAGAATTAAAAAAACTGACAAGAATTCACAAGAATTCAAGGTGCATTCAATAGGATTCAAAATAAATTCAAAAAATGGAAAAGAATCGAAAAAATTATGAACAAAATAATGAAAAAAAATAATTTGAATAGAAGCAAAAACCTCCTTTTTATCCATTAATTCTAAAAAAAAATTGATCTAAAAACGGGAATAAAGTACCAAAAATTAAAACCTTTAAATTCTATAAATTTTAGAACATTTTCCTCTAAAAATTAGAAAAGTGTTTTTTACCTGTCTGCTTCATCCAAAATTAGGACTTCAATACTGTCCAAAGAAAAGGATGGAGTGTTAGCTAAATGATCAATTAAACGTCCCGGCGTTGCAATTACAATGTCTGGATTTTTCCTCATAACTGTTTCCTAAAACGAAAAATATTTCAAATATTGAACTCAAGTTTAAAAATGTTTAAAAAAACAATTATGTAAATAAAAACAGATATGAAAGAAATTATTTTAATTTAAAAACTTGATAAATAAAAATAAAAATAATTTATAATAAAATGGAAAAACTTTGTAAATAATAAAGCTGAAAACTCCCCAATTTTGATAAAACCATTAAAAAAGCTTAATGCTCTTCCATAAAATTCGCTTCTGTAATGCTATAGTCAAAATTTGAGAGTTTTCAGCTTTATTTTGTACAAATGTTTCCAATTTTTTTTATAAATTATTTCGTTATTTTTGTAAGTTTTTCAATTTGTTTAATTTTTTAGTTATTTTCTTTAACTTACTCAGTTTTGCTATGTTTTTTTTTTTAGTTAATTTTCTATTTTTTACTCAAGAGACTTTTTGAGAATATTAATTTATTTCTAAATTAGTGAAGAACACAAAGACCAGGAGTTTTTCAAATTTTTAAGTTTTTTATTGTTGTAAATTATTCAGTTTGTTAATTCAGAAACTTTTTTATTATTTATAGAATGCCAAATAATAAGAAAACTGAAAGTTTTTGAATTTTTTAAATTTGAGTTATTTTCTTTTTTTTAACCTTCCCAGTTTTTTTTCAACTTATTCAGCCTTTATATTCAGAAACTCTTTTTGGGTAAATTATTTAGTAATTGTTTCACTTTTATTTAAACGTGAAAACTGGGAGTTCTTTCAAATATTTTATTTTTCAATTATTTAGTTTTTTCCTTTTTTAGCCTTCTCAGTTTTTAAATCAAAGGATTAGATTATTTAAAAATATTCGTTTGTTGCTTGCATAATTTTATTTTAAAGAATGAATGAAGCCAAGAGTTTTTTTAAAAAACTTTTTAGTTATTTTTTTTTAACTTATTCAATTTTTTTGCGGAAACATTTTTTCATAAATTATTTCGTAATTGTTTAAATTTTAATTTTTTACTCAAAAGACTTTTTGAAAGTATTTTTAAATAAATTGTTTAGTTATTTTCTTTTGAAAAGCAAACAATCTTTTTATTTTAAAATATTTTTTTACTTGCATAATTTTATTTTAAAGAATGCATAAAGCCGGGAGTTTTTAAAAATTTGCAATATTTTAGTTTTTTTTTTTAATTTATCCAAATTTTTTATTCGGTAACTTTTTTTGTAAATTATTTAGTTATTTTTTAATTTTTAATTAAACATAAAAACTGGGAGTTTCTTCAAATTTTATAATTTTCAATTTTTTTTTTCAACATTCTCAGTTTTTGAAGTAAACGATTATTTTATTTTAAAACATTTTTTTACATGCATAATTTTATTTTAAAGAATAAGTAAAGCCGAGAGTTTTTCAAAATTTTAATTTTTCACTTATTTTTTGAAATCTCTTCACTTTTTTCATTTATAAACTTTTTGATTATTTATTTAGTTGCAAATAACATAAAAATGGGAGTTTTTTCAAAGTTTTAAATTTTCAATTATTTTGTTTTTTAATCTTCTCAGTTTTTTAAAGCAAACCATTATTTTGTTTTCAAATATTTTTAATTGCATAATTTTTATTTTAAAGAATGCATAAAGCCGAGAGTTTTTTCAAATTTTAATTAATTTTTTTTTTTAACTTATTCAGATTTTTCATTCAGAAACTGTTTTTTTTTTAATAAAATATTTACTAATTGTTTAATCTTTTACTCAAGAGACTTTTTGAAAATATTTTAAACAATTTTATTACTTTTTTGTTGTTGTAATTTACTCACTTTTTTAATTCAGAATTTTTTTTATTATCTTTTCAATTTTAAATTATTTAGTTTTTCTAACCTACTCAGTTTTGAAAGCAAACGATTATTTTATTTTGAAATATATATTTTTTTTACTCAAATAATTTAATTAACGGATGCATAAAGCGAGGAGATTTTTCAAATACAAATTTTTTTAGTTATTTTTTTCAACTTATTCAGCTTTTTTATTCAGAAACTTTTTTTTATAATTGATTTAGTTATTGTTTAAATTTTAATTATTAACACAAGAAACTTTTTAAAAACAATTTTTTATTTCGAGACTTGTGAAGGACACAAAGACCAAAAGATTTTAAAAGTTCTAGTTTTTTTTTGTAACTTATTCTGTTTTTTAATTCAGAAACTTTTTTATTATTTTTTTCATTACGAATAACATGAAGTCTGGCAGTTTTTTTTCTTCAAATTTTTTAATTTTCAATTATTTAGATTTTTTCTTTTTTTAACCTTCTCAGCTTTCAAAGCAAACGATTATTTTATTAAACATTTTTCTTGGTTTACTTGAATAATTTTATTTTTAAAATTGAATAAAGTCAGAAGTTTTTTCAACTTTTTAATTTTTTAGTTATTTGTTTAACTTGTTTAGTTTTTTAATAAATTATTTAGTAATTGTTCATTTTTCTATTTTTTATTCCAGAGACTTTTAATAATATAAAAAAAATATTTTGTAATTGTTTTAGTTATTTTCTTTTGTAACTAATTCAGTTTTTTAATCAGAAACATTTTTATTATCTAATTGATTTTGAATAACATGAAAACTGAAATTTGAAAACAAATTTTAATTTTCAATTATTTAGTATCTTTAACCTTTTCAGTTTTTAAAGCAAACGATTATTTTTTTAAATGCATAAAGCCGGGAGTTTTTTCAAATTTTTATTTTTTAGTTATTTTTTTAACTTATTCAGTTTTTTTAGTCAGAAACTTTTACATTTTAAAAATATTTTTAAAACATTTTTTTTTGTATTTTTTTTGTAACTAATTTAGTTTATTAATCAGAACCTTTTTTATTATCTATTTAATTTCGAATAACATGAAAACAAGCAGTTTTTTAAAAATTTGTAATTTTCAATTATTTAGTTTTTTTAACTTTCTCAGTTTTTAAAGAAAACGATTATTTTAATCCGAAAAATATATTTTTTACTTCAATAATTTTATTTTTAAGAATGCATGAAACCGGGAGTTTTTTCAATTTTTTAATTTTACAGTTAACTTTTTTAACTTGTTAGGTTCTTCTATCCAGAAACTTCTTTTTATAAATTATTTAGTAATTGTTCAATTTTTTATTTTTTATTCAAGAGATTTTAAGTTATTAATTTTTGCGTTACTTTAAATGTTTTTTAGCTTTTAATAAAAATATTTTTTTATTGATTATTTGCCAAGATCAGGTGAAAACAGGAGTTTTTTTTTCAAATTTTCAATTTGTCAGTTATTTTACAGTTTTTGTAATAAACTATTTCTTTTAGATTTTGTTTTTTATTTCGATACAGACATTCCTAACTTTTTGTCCGGTTGATTCTATTACTTATTTTCTAAAATTGAATTTGAAGTTTATTCACCTGATATTTAATTTCGAGTCCTCCGACCGACAATCCCACCTCAATTGTCGTAAATTGGGCCAATTGTTTAGTGACCTCGTAAACTTGAACTCCCAATTCTCTCGTGGGGACGAGAACCAAAACTCTAGTAACAGCAGCTTCTCGAACAGGCCTGTAAAGTAATCTTTCCAAAGTTGGGAGCATATAAGCGGCGGTCTTTCCGGTTCCAGTTGCAGCACATCCACAAATATCTCGGCCCATTAGAGCAACCGGAATTGCTGCTGCTTGAATTGGAGTTGGATGAATAAAATTCATCGATGACGTGGCCTAAAATCAACCAGGGAATTAACAATGATTCAAAAGAATTCAAAATGATTAAAAAGAATTGAAAGTGATTCAAAAGAATTCAAAATGATACAAAAGAATTCAAAATGATTCGAAAGAATTCAAAATGATACAAAAGAATTCCAAATGATACGAAAGAATTCAAAATGATACAAAAGAATTCCAAATGATTGAAAATAATTGAAAGTGATTCGAAATAATTCAAAATGATACAAAAGAATTCCAAATGATTCGAAAGAATTCAAAATGATAAAAAAAATTCCAAATGATTCGAAAGAATTCAAAATGATACAAAAGAATTCAAAATGATTCAAATGAATTCAAAATGATACAAAAGAATTCCAAATAATTCAAGAGAATTGAAAATGATACAAAAGAATTCCAAATGATTCAGAAGAATTCAAAATGATACAAAATAATTTCAAATGATTCGAAAGAATTCAAAATGATACAAAAGAATTCCAAATGTTTCAAAAGAATTCCGAATGATACAAAGGAATTCCGAATGATTCGAAAGAATTCGAAATGATACAAAAGAATTCCAAATGATTCAAAAGAATTCAAAATGATACAAAAGAATTACAAATGATTCGAAAGAATTCAAAATGATACTAAAGAATTCCAAATGATTCGAAAGAATTCAAAATGATACAAAAGAATTGAAAGTGATTCAAAAGAATTCAAAATGATACAAAAGAATTACAAATGATTCGAAAGAATTTCAAATGATAAAAAAGAATTCCGAATGATTAAAAAGAATTCAAAATGATACAAAAGAATTCCAAATGATTCAAACGAATTGAAAATAATGCAAAAGAATTCAAAATGATTAAAAAGAATTCAAAATGATACAAAAGAATTCCAAATGATTCGAAAGAATTCAAAATGATACAAAAGAATTCCAAATGATTCAAATGAATTCAAAATGATACAAAAGAATTCCAAATGATTCGAAAGAATTCAAAATGATATAAAAGAATTCCAAATGATTCAAGAGAATTGAAAATAATTCATGAGAATTCAAAATGATTCAACACAATTGAAAATGATTCAAACGAGTTGAAATTGATTCAAAAGAATTCAAAATGATACAAAAGAATTCCAAATGATTCGAAAGAATTCAAAAGGATACAAAAGAATTCCAAATGATTAGAAAGAATTCAAAATGATACAGAATTGAAAATTCTAATTACTTCAAGAAAATTAAATACAATTTTTAAAAAATTGAAGATGAAATCAAGATATTTAAAGAAATTCAAGAGAATATAGAAGAATCGAAAAAATTCAAAAGAACAAAAAACTTCAAGATAACTCAAAGAATTTAAAAGATCTCCGAGAATACAATACAATTCAAAATAATTCAAGACAATTTTAAAAAAGTCTTCAAAATTAAAAGAATTAAAACTATCTCAAAGAATTCAATACAATTCAAAATAATTCAAGAGTATTTAAGAAAATTATTAAAAATATACAAAATAATTCAAGAGTTTTTAAGAAAATTCTTAAAAATATACAAAATAATTCAAGAATAATTCAAGAGAATTCAAGAAATTTCATAGAATGCAAAATAATTAAAGAGATTTAACAAAATTCAAAAGAAATAACAAAATTCAATAGAATTCAAAAGATTTCAAAAGAATTCTAGAGAATTCAAGGAATTTAAGACAATGACCAAATTTAAAGAAATAAAAAGAATTAAAAAGATTTATTAGAATTTAAGAGAATTCAAAGAATTTTAGATAATTAAAATGATTCCAATAAATTTAAAAGAATTTAAGAAAATAAAAAAAAATCAAGAAAATTCAAGAGACTTTATACAATTCAAGAAAACTAAAAGAACTTAAGAGAACTAACCAAATTCAGAAGAGCTAAAAAATTCAAGAGAACTCAAATAATTCAAGAGAATTTAAAATAATTTAACAGAATTCAAGAAAATTAAAAAGAAAAATTAAAAGAATTTTAGAAAATTAAAATTATTCAAAAAAATTTAACAGTATTTAAGAAAATTAAAAAAAAAGGCAAGAGTATTTCAAGAGAACTAAAAGAATTTAAGAGAATTAACCAAATGCAAAAGAAATAAAAAGATTCAACAGCAATTAAATAATTTAAGCGAATTCAAAGAATTCCAAAGAATTAAACATAATTCAAGAAAATTCAAAGAAATAAAAAGAATTAAAAATATTTCAAGAGATTTAATAGAATTCAAGAAAATTCAAAAAATTCCAAGAAAATTTAGAGAAATAAAAATAGTTCAAAAGAATTAATAGAATTTAAGAGAATTCAAAGAATTTTAGAGAATGAAAATGATTCAAATAAATTTAAAAGAATTTAAGAAAATTAAAAAAAAATCAAAAAAATTCAAGAGACTTTATACAATTCAAGAGAACTCAAATAATTTAAGAGAATTAAAAAAAAAACAGAATTCAAGAAAATTAAAAAAAAAATTAAAAGAATTTCAGAAAATTATAATGATTCAGAAAAATTCAACAGTATTAAAGAAAATTTTAAAAAATCAAGAGAATTTCAATAGAACTAAAAGAATTTAAGAGAATTAACCAAATGCAAAAGAAATAAAAAGATTCAACAGCAATTAAATAATTTAAACGAATTCAAAGTATTCCAAAGAATTAAACAGAATTCAAGAAAATTCAAAGAAATAAAAAGAATAAAAAATATTTCAAGAGATTTGATAGAATTCAAGAAAATTTAAAAAATTTAAAGAAATAAAAATAGTTCAAAAGATTTAATAGAATTTAAGAGAATTCACAGAATTGAAGGGAATTAAAATGATTCAATAGAACTTAATAGAATTTGAGAAACAAATTTTTAATTCAAAAGAATTCAAGAGAATTAAAAGAATTTATGAGAATTAAAAAAAAATGCAGGAGAACGCCAATAATTCTGCAGAATTCAAGATAATTCAAAAGAATTTAAAAGAATTTAAAAAATCAAGAAATAAAAAGAATTTAATGCAATTCAAGAAAATTGAAAGAAATATAATTTAAAAGATTATAAGAAATTTAAGACAATTAAGAAGAACTCTTAAAAATACAAATATGTCAAGAGGAATTAAAAGAGATTTCGTAGAATTCAAGAGAATTCAAAAGAATTCGAGAAAATTCGAAGAAATAAAAATAGTTCTAAGTAATTCAAAAGATTTTATAGAATTCAAAGAATTCAAGAGAATTCAAAGAATTCTACATGATTCAAGAGAATTAAAAAATAAATAAAAAGAATTCAAAAGATTTCGTAGATTTCAACAGAATTTAAAATATGCAAAAGAGCTAAAAAAAAAGTACAGAAAACTCAAAGAACTAAAGAAAATTCAAGGAATTCAAAGAATTAAAAATAATTCTAGAGAAAAAATGTACATAATTCAAGTAAATGCAAAATAATTTAAGAGAATTAACAAGAATTCAAAGAAAAAAAAAATTACAGAGAATTAAAGGTGAATTCAAGAGAATTAGAAGAATTTAAGAGAATTCAAAAAAATCGATCGAACTAAAGAAATTCATAACAAAATTCAAAGAATTTAGTACAATTCAAGTGAATTCAAAGAATTTAAAAGAATAAAAAAATTCAAGAAAACTCAGAACATTCAAAAGAATTTAAAGATTTCAATACAATTTAAAAGAATCCAAAAGAATTCAACATAATTCAAGAAAATAAATAAAAAGAATTCAGAAGAATTAACCGGAATTGAAGTAATTCAGAAAAATTCAAGAGAATTAAAAAGGCCTCAAAGAAATAAAAAAATATTCCATAGAATGAACGGTAAATTCAAGAGAATTCCCGAAATTTAATATAATTAAAAGGATTTAAGAGAACTAAAAATGCAAAACAACTGAAAAATCAGGAGAACTCAAAGAATTCAAAATAAATTTAAGGAAATTCAATATAATGAAACGGAATTCAAAGAAATAAAAATAATTCAAAATGGTTGAAAATAATTCCAAATAATTCAAGAGAATTAAATAAAACTCACGAGAATTTAAAAGAATTAATAAAATTCAATAGAGAATGTAATCTAATGACGAGAAATAAAATAAAAACCTTCATCAGAGGTCTTGAAAGATTCATTTGTTGAAAAGTCGTAGACGTATCGTATGCTGAACATTCTTCAAAATCCATCAGCTCTTCATCCTTTTTCTTCTCGAATTTCTTCCCTTTCTTTTGCCTCGTTTTGAAGACATCTGTAAACAGAAAATATTTTTTCATAAAACAATTAACAATAGTGCATTTAAATAAAAAAAGTATGCAAAAAGGGGTTCTAAAATCTTTTCTTTTTTACCTTTTTTGAGATCCTCGTCCGAAAGATAAACACCATCGTCCACATTAACTTCTTTTAATTCGGGATCAATTTCAATTTCTTCTGTTCCATTCTGATAAATTCGAAATTATTTTATTACATTTTTTTTTGAAACAACAGGAGGGTTGCTGGAAAATCCCAATTTCCAAATTCCCTGACAAAATAGTTGAGTTCTTAAATCGAAAAAATCAATTTCGAACCAAAAATGAAAGAATTGAGTCTTCAGTTAAAAAAATTAATTTTCAAACAAGAAAAAAGGAATGTTCAACAATTTTCAATTTCAATTTTAATTTTCAATCAAAAACAGTTGAATTAAACAAAAAATAAGAATTTAAAACAAATTAGTAGAATTCTCGACCAAAGCAGACTAATTTTCAAACAACAAAAAAACGAATTTTCAACAAAATAGTTAAATTTTCAACCAAGAAAGATTTTCCAGTCAATAAAGAAAAAAATCTCATAAAAATTGTTGAATTTTCAAGCCAAAAAAACGAATTTCCTACAAAACAGTCGACTTTTCAACAGGAAAATATGAATTTTTAACAAAAAAGCTTAATTTTCAACTCGGAAATATAAATTTTTAACGAAATAGTTGAATTTTTAACCCAAAACATAAATTTCCTACCAGAACAAGAACAACTTTCAACAAAAATAGAATAGTTAAATTTTCAATATAATAATAAATTTTCAACCAAATAGAATAAATTTTCAACGCAATAGTTACATTTTCAACCAAGCATGAATTTTCACTCAAGAAGATTAAATTTCAATCAAAAAATATAAATTTTCCACTAGAAATGTTAAATTATCAATTAAAAACGTGAATTTTTGACCAAAATGATGAATCTTCAACAAAAAAATAGAATTTTTAACAAAGTAGTACTACTTTAAACTAATTAGTTGACTTTAAAAACAAAACAAAAATGAATTCTCAACAAAAAATGTAATAGTTGATATTTCAACCAAAAAAATAACAATTTAAAATAAAAAACAGTTGATTATAACCAAAAAAGACGAATTTTTTAGAGAACAGTTGAATTTTGAACCCAAACATATAAATTTTCAACCAAACCGTTGCATTTTTAGCCAAAAAGATAACTTTTCTAGCAAAAGAGACGATTTTTAAACTCAAAAACACGAAATTGTCTAAAAACAGTTAAATTTTCAATCCAAAAATATCAATTTTCAACAAAAATGTTCTGTTTCAACAAAATAGTTTAATTTTCTATAAAATTATTAAATTTTGAAATAAAAAAGATGAATTTTCTACATGAAAATTGAATTTTCAACCTGAAAATATGAATTCTTAACGAAATATGGAATAGTTAATATATTAACTGAAAAAGATTTTAAGTTGAAATCAAAAACGAAAGGAGATGAAATTTCTATAAAAAAAAGTATTAACAAAACAAAAGACTTTTTGACCAAACAGGAGAATTTTTACAACAAAAAAATAACCAAAAAGACGAATATTTTTCAAAGTAATAGCTTTTTTAAGACGAAATTATGAATTTTCAACGAGACATATCATAGTTTATATTTCAACAAAAAAAGATTTAAATTTTTAATAAGAAACAGTGAAAATTTAACCAAAGAGGAGAAATTTTTAATAAAATAGTTGAATTTGAAAAATAAATAATTAGATTTTCAACCAAATTGGTTCTATTAATTCAGTACTCTTTTAAGCAAAAAAAAAATTAGTCAAATAAATGAATTTTAATTGAAAATTGAAAGAGAGTACAAAACATTTTAAATTATTTCCTGGAATTGTTAAAAAGCGTGTAAAAAAATTCAAAGCAAAATTTTGCAATTTCGCCATATTACATAATTTTAGAAAAAATTTGCGTAAGTTTGAGAGATATTCAGAAGTTTTGAAACGATTCAAAAATAATTAAAACTAGTAAAGATTTTTTGAAAATTTTATCAGATGGGACGAAAATAACAAGAACATTTTTAGTTTCCTAGAAAAAATTAAAATGATCTTTTATTCCGAAAAATTAATTTTAAGAGATTATTTTAAAAGATTTCCAAAATTGTCGAAGAAGAATCTGATTTTAAGGTAATTTTTTCAATCTCGCAGAATTTAAAAAAAATGCACGAAAAATTTGAATAATTTTCACAGATTGGAGGGTTGAGAAGGTCTGAAAAGATTGTAAAAAGAATTTTCTTAAGATTCGTGTGAAAATTTTAGCTGATTTCTTATTTTGAAAAATGTACTTTGAGATAAAATTGGAAAAGGTTTTTAAACCTTTTTTTATCAGGCAATTTTTTTAAATTTTGAACGATTTTTCAAAATTTTGAGAGAAATTCAAGTCAGTTGAGAATATTTTTAGGAATTTCAGATGGTTCAAATAGATAAGAAATATTTGAAAACTTTGAGAGATTTACAAAAAAATAATAGATATTCCTTGATTTCTTCCAAGCTTCTAAAATTCCTAAACATCTTTTAAAAAGACTCGAATTTTTCCTAATATTTTGTAAAATCCTAAAGAATAAAGAAATGTATTCAAAACCTTCTAGATTTTTTCTGATAAATCTGAAAAATTCAAAAAGCTTTTCTAATTTTCTCAAAAATCGTACAATAATTATATTTATATAAGTTTAAAAAACAAACTGGTTATACTTATTGTCTTGTTCTCAATTCTCTGACTTTAATTTCGGCTTGAATTTAAGTTTTCACAAACTTTTAAAAGATGAATATTTATTTAACATTTTTATATTGTATCATTATTAATATTATTTTTTATTCTTTATGGCACTGAAAAAATATTTTAAATTGCTAAATTTTAATTAGTATATACATTAAGTAATTTGAATATTTGACTAAAATTTAGAACTTTAGAAAAAGAAAAAGACTTTATTCAGAAAACGTTTATCATGTTTTTGAACATAATAGACTTTTAAACATAATAGGTTTTTAAAAGAACTTTATATAATATTTTAATACAGTTTTTTTTCATGATGTAGTAAAATTTCCTTTTAATTTAATCTTGAAAAAATATGGAGTGCATGCTTGATTTTTATAGGCTGCGGGAATTGGGCTTTCCATAAAGCGTGATAGAAAAACAAATTTCCACATCGCCGCGGGTTGAGAAGCAATGCATATCAATTGCATACCATTTTTATCGTAAGGAAATTTAATAACAAAAAAAAACGTTTTTAGAACATTTATATTTTGTTTAAATTGAAGACTTGGTTCATTCAATTTATTAATAATTGTCACTTTGTTTCATAAATGTAAAATTTAGAGTAAGCTTTTCTGAACCAAGAAATCACATCTTCAAAATAAAAAAAATACTTCAACCAATATGGACTTTCCATTAATGAGTTAATATTTTACAGACTGATATAAATAATAATTTGGAACAACAATTTCATATTTTTGATTCATGTAAAATGATTTCTTTGTAATAAAGTAATTTTTTATAAGATCTATTCAGTACGATAATTTCTTTGAATAAAGTTTTTCTTTGATTTAAGATCTTTCTTCCCAAGGTTGGTCGAATTTTTGTCGAACAATATTCTTTTTTTTTGTACTGGAAATTTCGAGAGAACGTAGCTATTTGATCCATATTGGCAGACATTCAAAGGGATACAATTACCAAAGGGATCAGTTTATATGTCCATTTCTCAATCTCGGCGAAATGGAACAATCCGTGAAGGAAATCCCATCACGGAGAAAATTGCTTTGAAGGAACGAAAGTCACCTTCTTTACCTGTCGAGAGATTGCGTTATTGTGACGTTAGCACCTATTGGTACAAATCCATAAAATATGCTCAATCCGGAAATAAGTTGACTCTCAAGAAGCCCTTTTATCAGAAAATGTATTCTTCCACTATAATGACAAGCTCGACTTCAATATTCTCGATAATAATAATATGTAATAATAATATTGTCTATTTATAAATGAACTTATTTAGCAAAGGATATAAAAGATTAATAATGTTAATTCACAAATTCAGATCAATAATTCACAAGCTTTCGACTACAACAATGTCGTAAGTTTGCCGTTTTCTTATCAAATTTCTAGATCTTTCGTAAATATTTTTGGACAATTGATCATTGAAGTATTATACCAACACGATTTTTTCAGCTACTTTTTTAATTATAATGACATCAGTTTTCATCTTTAGAAAATTAAGATCTGAAGCCATGAAAGTAACTATAGAAGAAGAAATTTAAAAAATAAAGTAATGACAATTTTCTTTTCATTTTAATTTTTGTTATTGTGAAGAATAAAAAATCTGTCTTTTTAGTTTAGAAATCATCGCCTTTGGTTGAGAATTTAATTATTTGGTTGAAGATTGAACCATGTAATTGAAAATATGTTTTTTCAGTTGACCATTGATTTTCATAACTGAGAATTTAACTAATCCACTTTTGACTAAAAATTGATCGTTCTTAGTTTAAAATTCAACTATTTCGTTATAAAATTAACTGCTGAAAGTTAAACTACTTTGTTGGAAAATAATTTTGTTAGTTTAAGATTTAACTATTTTGTTAAATATTCGTTATTTGTTGTTAAAAATTAACTTACTCACCTAAAATTTGAACTATTCTATTTTTTGTTAAAACTTGATCGTTTTTAGTTAAAGATTCAACTATTAAACTTTTCATTGAAAATCCTTTTTTACTAAAAAATTTTGTTAAAAATTCATCGTTTCGGTTGAAAACTAAACTATTTTCTTGAAAATGTAAGTACTTGGTGAAAAATGCATGTGCTTTGTTAACGATTGGTATTTATTGGAAAAAAATTAATTCGTCAAAAATTTAACTATTTTGCTGAAAAATCGTTGGTCTTAGGTTGAAAATTATTTTATAACTGAAAATCTATGTATTCAAGTTGAAGATTCATCATTTCAGCTGAAAATTCATCTCTTTATTTGAAAATTCAACTTCAAATTGATTTTTTCGTATAAAATTTATCCATTCGATGTATGGTTTGAAATTTATCCTTTTCAGTTGAAAATATAACTACATAATTGATTGAAAATTTCTTTTCCTGTTTGAAAATTGAAGCTATTCTCTAGATGATCCGCATGGTTGGTTAAAAATTAATTTTTCTAACAAAAAATTTAACTTTTTGATTTTTGGGTAAAATTTCGTTAAGAATTTAACTATATTGTTGTAAATTCACGTGTTTCTTAAATTTTTTGTTGTCTGTGTAAAAATAGTTGTCTTGGTTGAAAATTTAACTACTCGGTTGACAGTTGAAGCGCATTATTGTAGATTAATCTTATTGTTCAAAAAGTTTACTATTTTTTCAAAAAAAAAACGTTATTTGTGGTTGAAAATTTATTGCATTATCCAACCTTGAAGTATTCAACTATTTTTTAAGTGTTTTTTTTTTAGTAGGAAATTAACTTTTCGATTGAAAATGTAACTATGTTAGTTTTGGTAGAAAATTTATCTTTTTGATTTGAAAATTTACCTCTTAGTCTGAAAATTCATGTATTTTGTAAAAAATTAATCTTTTTTTGTAAAAAATTGTCTTGATTGAAAATTCAACTACTTGATTGAAAGTTGAAACACTTGCTTAAAATTTCATTTTATTGGTTGAAAATGTAAAAATTTTGTTAAAAACACTTTTTCTAGGTTAACAATTGATTTTCTGAAGTAACAATTAGACCATTCCATCTTTTATTGAAAATTCAACTAGCTTAATTTTTATTGAGAATTTATCGTACATATTTGGTTTGAGAATTAAACTGTTCAAATGGAAGTTTAACATATTGGTTGAAAATTCGTATAATTGGTAGATAATTTAACTATTTTGTTAAAAAAACTTGTATATATAGAAAATTTCAAAGATTTCTGCTCAACAAATATGTATCCATGCCCATCATTTATGATCCTCAGAATTGAATTTAAAATAATAATTATATAATTATTACTTATGCATTGAAGTAAAACACTCTTTTTCACAAATTAACAATTTAAAAATCAAACTATTAGAATTGAAATGTTAAAAATTTAAATGTAGGATGCAGCGCTCTGAAATTTTCACGATTCAATCGGCCGCATTCTATTTGAAAAAATTCAGCAGGAAATTGTTCACTTTTCAATATCTGATTGATATTTGCTTCTTTTTAGTAAACAGTACAATAGTGCCAAATCTTAAAAAAAATTCTTTTTCGTAAAACTTATGTAGGGCAGTGGAATTTATACAAGAGGTTGAAAGTGCAACTGTTTTGTAGAAAATTAATCTTTTCGGCTTAAACATTTAACATTTTTGTTTAAATTCGTATTTTTCATAGAAACATAAATTATTATATTTTTCAGTGAGAATTAGTTGTTTTTTTTCAATTGAAAATTCAACTACTTTGTTGAAAGTTTAGCTCTTTGTTAAAAATCAATTTTGTTGTTGTTGAAAAATTAGAATTTTAGTTGAAAGTTCAACTATTTTGTTACAAAGGTCACTGTTTTTGTTTGAAGTTTAATCTTGTTTATTTAAGAATTTGTATAATTGGACGAAATTTTATCTTTCTTCAACTGTTTGGCTAAAAATTCAACTACTTTGTTTAAAATTCCACTATTTTGCTTAAAAGTTTAACTATTTGTTTTCAAATGCAATCACTTCATTGATAATTAATTGTTGGTTTGAAAATTTAATTTTTTAGTTAGAAATTTATCTTTTATATAGAAAACTCGTCCTTCTTGATTCAAAATTCATCTTTTATGCTAGAAAAGTTCTTTGTTGAAAGTTAATCTTTTTTGGTTGAAAATTCAACTGTCTTCTAAGAATTTAGTCTTTTTGGGTGGAAAATTCAACTTACTGTTTAAAAATGCAACTGCTTGTGGTTCTAGTTTAATCATTTTTGTTTGAAAATTTGATCAATTAGTTGACAACTTACCTTTGTAGGTGAAAAATTCAACTATTTGATTAAAAATTCTTTTGCTTAAAAATGACGAATTTTGAACACAAAGATTAATTTTTGAACCAAATCGAAGAATTTTAACAGAATGCATGAATTTTATACCAAATAGTTGAATCTTTGATTAGCGAAGGAAAAATTTGGAAACAAAAATGGTAGAGCTACATTTTCAGACCAAAAATTAATTTTCAACGAACAAAAAAAAACTAATTTCCAACGGAGTATTTAGAGTTTTAAATAAACAGTTTATTGTTTAGCCAGAGAGTTTAATTTTACACCAAAATAGTTCAATTTTCAGCTGAAAATATTATGTTTCTATCAATTTGTTGCATTTTCAAGCTAAAAAGACGAATTTTCTACAAAACAGCTAAATTTTTAAATCGAAGATATGAATTTCCTACGAAAAAGTTAATTTACGACCAAATAGTTGAATTTTTAAGTGAAATGGTCAATTTTCAACCTTAAAAAAATGAATTTTTTACACATTAGTTCAAACTTTGAAATAAGTGTTTGATTTATGAATCAAGAAAATAAATTCTTGACGGAACATGTAATAATTAATATTGTAACACAGAGAAATTTTAATTTTAAATCAAAACCAGTTGAACTTAACCAAAAAAGAAAAGAATTTGTAACAAAATAATTGAAACCTTAATAAAAACATATTAATTCTTAATCAAGCAGTTCCATTTTCAATCAAAATGATGAATTTTTAATTAGGAAGTAAGTTTCTTATCCAAAAAAGACGAACTCTCAGAAAAATACTTGAATCTTCAAGCAAAGTCGATTAATTTGTATCCAAGCAGTTGCATTTTTAACCAAAAAGAAATAGTTTTCAACCAAAAAGTAATTTTCTTCAATTTTCAACAAAAAATGGAATATTTACATTTACAGTGAAGAAAATTAATTCTCAAACAACAAAAAAACTGAATTTGTGTAAAATACTTACATTTTTAACTGAAAATATAAATTTTCGACTACAATGATAAATCTTCAGAAAAAAATGAATCTTCAAGAGAAGAGTTCAACATCTAACCAAAGAGTCCAATTTTCAGCCAAAAAGATCATTTTTTTTATTCACGAAAATTAATTTTTTACTGAAAGAAAAATTATCAAGAAAATACATGAACAATCGACCAGAACAGATGATTTTTCAACCAAATATTTGATTTTTAATCTGGAAAAGATAAATTTATTTTTAGAGAAATTTAGATAAAAAATGTAACATTTAACTTTAAAAAAATTAATTTTTAGCAAAAATTATACGATATTTTAACAAAGTAGTTGAATTTTGAATCGAAAAGTTCAAATTTCAACTGTGTAGTCAAATTTTTGACTAAAAAAGATGTCTTGTTAAAAAATAGATGCATTTTCAAAAATGTAATAGTAACAAACAAAAAAATAAGTTTTAACTAAGAATAGTTGGACTTCCTTATTCGGGTATATTGATTCAGTTCACATTGAAGCGAAAAAACGAGAAAAAGGGAGAATTTCTTGAAAAGAAGGAAAAATCAGAATTCCTGAGTGCAAAGTCTTCTCCTTTTTTCTCTATTCTCAAAAAACTTCCCCTTTTCTCTTTAAATATACGATATTTGAAAATACAATATTTCAATTACGCGGACAATTCTCTGAAATTAGTTAGTGTACCCATTATTGAATAATAATTGAAACAATTATAGCACTTACATAAATTATTTATGAAGTTTTCCTATTGGTTCACAAATTATGACGAATTCGTTATATTTACAGCTTTTACTAGTGAAAAATAATAAAAAATTACGAAATTTAAACATAAACTTTTTGCATAATAACAATTTTTTTTAAATGTGCAAAAAGTTTTTTTTGAGTCATATCCACATATTTTAAAAAAAGTTGAATATGTCGAATCTGCAATTTATTCAGCTTGAACTAAAGAATCATTTTATCATTTTGCTTTTTCGGAAAAATATTATATACATTTATATATTATTTTCACTGATTATATCAAGATATTTGATTACATGTCATCCTGTAATTGGTCCCCGGACTGTTGGACTTATTACAAAATAAAATGAAATGAAATGAAATTCTTTTGAATTCTTTAAATTCCAAAATGAAGTAAAACATATAATTAAAATCAGCGACTTATATTTGAGAATTCATATTAATTCTTGTGAATCATTTTTTTAATCTTTAGATTCTCTAAAATCTTTTGATTTTTGCTTGATTCCTGTAATCATTTTGGATTCATTGAATTCTTGGAATTCTTTAGAATTCTTTGAATTCTTTAGAATTCTTTGAATTCTTTGAACACTGTTGAAATCTTTGAATTCTTCGAACTCTTTTGAATTCTTTTATATTTTTTGTATTCTTTTGAATTCTTCGAATGCCTTTCAATTCTTGGAATTCTTTTGATTCTTTGAATTCTTTTAAACTCTTGGAATTCTTTTGATTCTTTGAATTATTTTAGATTCTTGACATTCTTCTGATTCTTTGAATTCTCCAAACTCTTTTGAAATCTTTGACTTCTTTGAACTCTTTTGAGTTCTTTGAATTCTTTTATTTCTTTAGAATTCTTTTGAACTTACGGAATCGTTTCGAATCCCCTGAATTCTTCTTAATTCCTTTGAAATTATTTGAATGCTTTGATATTCTTGGAATTCTTTTGATTCTTTGAATTCTTTAAACTATTTGGAAATCGTTGACTCCTTCGAACTTTTTTCAATTTGTTGAACTCTTTTAAATTCTTTGAATTCCTTTTGATTCTTTAAACTCTTTTAAATTTTTTGAATTCTTTTGAATTTTAGAAATTATTTTCAATTTATGGATTTCTTTTGATTCTTTGAATTCCTCAAACTCTTTTGAAATCTTTGACTTCTTCGAACTCTTTTGAATTTTTAAACTAGCTCAAATTCTTCGAACTCTTTTTAATTCTTTGAATTCCTTTTCATTCTTTGAAGTCTTTTAAATTTTTTGAATTATTTTGAATTCTAGGAATTATTTGCAATTTTTGGATTTCTTATGATTTTTTTAATTCTTTTAACTCTTTCTAAATCTTTGACTTCTTCGAAATCTTTAGAATTTTTAAACTCTTTTGAATTCTTTGAATTCTTTCAAATCTTTTGAATTCTTTGAATTCTTTGAAATCTTTTGAATTCAAAGAATTCTTTGAAATTCTTTGAAATTCTTTGAATCATTTTGAATCCACTGAATTTCGTAAATTCTGTTGAATTTGCCGAATTCTTTTGAGTTCTCTAAATTCTTCAAATTCTTTTAAATTCTTTGAATTATAAAATTAAGTAAAACATAGGATAAAAATTTGCGACTTATATTTAAGAAATTATATCAATTCTTGTGAATTATTTTTGAATCTTTAGATTCTTTAAAATCTTTTTATTTTTGCTTAATTCTTGTAATAGTTTTGGATTCATTGAATTCTTGTCAATTCTTTGCATTCTTCGAACTCTTTTAAATTTTTTGATCTCTTTTAATTTTTTTGCATTCTTTTGAATTCTGTGAATTCTTTTAAATTCTTTGAATTTTTTGAATTCTTTGGAATATTTTGAATTCTTCGAATTATTTTGAATTTTTTTCAACTCGCTGAATTGATTTGAATTCCCTAAATTCTTGAAATTCCTTTTAATTTGCAGAGTACTATTAAATTCTTCGAAACATATGATAAGAATTAGCGACTTATATTTAAGAATTTATCTTATTTATTCCTGTGGATTATTTTTAAATCTTCAGATTATCAAGATATTTTGATTTTTCTTTGATTCTTTGAATAATTTTGAACTCTCTGAATTCTTTCAAATTTCTGGGATTCTTTGAAGTAAAAAATTAAGTATTACTCAAAATTAAAATTAACAACTTAAAATTAAGAAGTCACTTGAATTCTTTGAAGCCTTTTGAATTATTTAAAAACACATACATTTTTGTCAATTACTTGAATTCTTTGACATCACTTGACTCACTTGAATCCTTTTGAATCCTTGGAATTCCTGTGAATTCTTTGAATTTAAAAACTAAGTATTAATTAAGATTGAAGTTGACAGCTTAAAATGAGGAATTCTATAATGTCTGTGAATTCTATAAAGTCTGTTAATTCTCTTGAATTCTTTTGAATTCCTTAAATTCTTTTAATTAATTCAGATTCTTTTAAATTTTTCGAATTCTTATACATTTTGCAAATTCTTTTGAATTCAAAAATTAAGTATTAGTTATGATTGAAGTTAACTGCTTAAAATGACGAATTCATCAAAATTCTTAGAAGCCTTTTAAATTCATTGAAATTACTTGAATTCTTCAAATTATTTTGAATTACTTTGAAGGATTCAAGAAATTTTTAAGATTTCAAGGTAATTTAGCAGATACTAAAGAATTTCAAGGGATTTTGAAATTTTCTTATTTTTCAATCTATGATACCAAAAGAGTTAGAAACTCTTATAGTGTCGGTTGGGTGTCTGTCCGTCGCGCTTTTTTCCGAGGAGGGGAGTGAGGGGAAGTGAGGGGAAATGAGCGACGGGAAATTAGGGAAAGTGAGAAGAAACGCGGCGAGGGGGATTAGGGAAAATAAGGAGAAATGAGAGAAGGGGAAGTAGGGGGACTCAGTTGAAATAAGGGTGGGGAAGTGAGGGGAGAGAACTAGGAGAGGTGAGTAGGTGAGGGAAAGTAAGGGATGGGGAAGGGAATTCGGGGAAGGTGAGTGTAATCTGGAAAAGCGAAAAGAGGGGGAAGTAGAAGAGAACACAGTTGGGGGTGGGGTGAAGTAATGAATTGGTAGGGAAAATTGGATTCACTTTAGAAATTCATTAAAAAATAAATCGTGAAATAGAAATAACGAGAGAACAGAAGGATCAATTCATGTCCGAATTTTTCAGTTAATTCTGATGTGGTTTCACTTTCAACTTTTTTGGTTCTACATCCATTATTGGAGTACCTGAGAGGCTTTTCAAGTTGCAAATTCGATTCCTCGCTTTCATCTGCAAACGGAGAGTGTTGCCACAAAGGCAAGCAAGTGCGATGTTTCTTGCTTAATTCCCTCAGCGGTATGGAACAGAAGCTGAAAAGCATTTGCAGACTGCGCATTGGCGTGGTCCAAACACGCATTGGAATTTGGATTAAAAACATGTATGCCCTCATCTCCTACATTAGTTCGAATCCAAAAAAGTATCAATAGGTATTTTTTTCCAAAATAAATTGATATTTAGCGGTTCCGCTAACCCCATGAAGTTTAACACGTACTGTTTATTGTTTATTAATTATTTGTTATTGCTCCCTGCTCATTGCTTATTGCTTATTGGTCATTGCTCGTTGCTTGCTGCTCCTTTCTCTTTGATTGTTGCTTGTTGTTTGCTGGTCTTTGCTCGTTGTTTGTTATTTGCTGTTTGTTATTTGATGTTTGCTGTTTGATTGCTGTTTGTTGTTTGATGTTTGCTTTTTGCTGTTTGTTGTTGTTAGGTGTTCTTCGTTGTTTGACGTTGTTTGTTGTTTTATGTTGTTTTTTGTTTGTTGGTTGTTGTTGATTGTTGTTGACTGTTTGTTGTTTGCCTGTTGTTGTTTGTTGCTTCTTGTTTGCTGTTTGCTGTTGGAGTTTGTTTGTTTGTTGTTTGTCTTCTGTTGTTGGCTTCGGTTGTTGGTAGTGGGTTGTTGTTATTTGTTTATGTTTGTTGTTGTTTTTTGTTGTTTGTTGCTGCTTGATGTTGTTGTTTCTTGATGTTTGTTATTTTTGGTTGTTGTTTGTTGTTTTTTTAATTGTTGTTTGATGTTCTTCTTTGTTGCTTGTGGTTTGTGCGTTGTTGTTTGTTGTATGTTGTTTGTTTTTTGTAATTTGTTGTTTTACGTTTGTTGTTTGTTGGTTGGTGTTTGTTATTTTTACTATTGTCCATTTTCTATGGTTTATTGTTTACTGTTTATTGTTTGCTGTTTATTGTATACTGTTTATTGCTTATGGTTCATGGTTTATGGTTGATTGTTCATGGTTTATAGTTTATTGTTAATTGCTTTTTGTTTATTGTTTATTGCTTATGGTTTATTGTTTATTTTTTATTGTGTATTGTGTATTATTTATTATGTATTGTTTATTGTTTATCGTTTATTGTTTATTGTTCATTGTTTATTGTTAATTGTTTATTGATTATTGTTTATTGTTTATTGTTTATTGTGTATTGTTTATTGGTTATTAATTATTGGGTATTCTTTATTGTTTGTTATTCATTGTAAATTGTTGATTGTTTGTTGTTTATTGTTTATTTTTTATTGAACACCCCTTAAAATAATTATAAAAAGTTGCAGTTTTTCTGAAATTTCCAACTTGTGGTCAATATTTGATTAAAGTGAGGTAATAAGTAACCAAAGACACACTATTTGTTTAAACGATCTATTATCGTTTATTTATTACTTTCTTTAAATGTAATTCTAGAAAGCGGCGGTTTTTCTACAATTTTCACCTTTTTCATTTTTGTCAACTTTTCAGTTAGATTAGGGTGATAATAAATGCATGTTCACAAAGTAATTCTTAAAATTATTTATTACTGTTTAATTATTATTTTTTTCTTATAGAAAAATAATAGAACGTGTTTTTTTTAGATTTGATCTTTTTTGGCTCCTTGGTTATAAACAAATAATAAATAAAAAACAAAGAGAATCATTCCTGAAATGGTACATCATTATTTTCTGAATTAGGTAATTTTACTTGTCTGTTAATATTTGTGAAATGTTAATTAAGATAAAAAGACTATCTCACAGTAGGGATCAAAAGCGAGGAATGATGAGGAGCAGGTGGCAGAAATAGTTGTAAGCATTTCGTGTGGAGTGTACCATTTTTTTCACACAATCGAGTTAATGCATTTTTCTTGGCAAAACAATAAAGATACGAAAAAATGGTAAAATAAAAGTGTGCACTCCTAAACAATTTATAGAAAAAGTGATATCATGCATCTTTGCGAGAAAAATTCTATAAATACATTTTCAGGAAAAAAATTCTCCTGGTCTAAAAAATTAATTAGCTTGCATATAAAGCTGATCATTTTGATGTGGGCTGAAATATTTTTTAAACCGGCAGAATGTTTTTTCCTAAAAACAACAAACACCAAACAACAAACAACAAACAACAAAAAACAAACAACAGACAATAGCAATGAAAATTAAAGGCAAGAAACACTAAAAAACAAACAGCAAATAGCTATCAGCTAGCAATAAACAACAGGCAACAGACAACGGATATAAAAAAGCAAATAGAGAATAATATATAAGGTTAGACAATAGTGAATAATTAATATATAATTATAAATGCAGGCAAACTCACCTTTTCAATCCCTCTAGACTCCTTTTATATTCCAAAATCTCGTTCTCCATAATAAATATGAAATACAATAAATACAAAATACTTCATTATAAGGAAACACAGTGTTCATTAAATGATAACAATTAAATATACACAGTATGTAATGTACGAATCTGAACTACTTCGCAGTGGTTTTTTTCCTCGTTTTCACTAAAAAGTTGAAAATTTAAAAAAAAGCGACCTTCTGCCTTAATTCTAACAAAAAATTGCTATAAATAATAATCCATTATTGTTGATATAAATTTCCAAATTTTTAGCAATTTTCAAATTATTCAAACAAATTCTTTGAAAATCTGAATATCAGTAGAAAGTAATATTTCAGGTATTACATTTAATTTGTACTTAAACAAACTGCAAGAAATAAGGGTTAGCGTCAGAAGTTCGCAAAACTCATTTTTTAACTTATGACGGTCTTTTGGGAATCTATAAAACAGATTTATGGGGGTAAGATTTTAAAAGTAGTATTTTATTACTATCCTATGGCTAATTGTGAAGAGAAATGTTAAATACCGCCAATATTGACGAATCCGTCCAAAAAAATTCAAAAACGTCTTTGTTTATTATGGGAAATACGTCTTTAGCTTTATGACGTTATCGGTACACCTAAATATAAATTCAGGAAAAAATCGTGTTTATTTTTTTTTATTCAAACAAATTGGGGGGAGGAGGGATGAGCGCATGAAAAAGCCCCTAAAATATGTTTGGACCAGCCTGTTGGAAATATCTCTAGCCTAGCTGATTGTGAGTCTCGGCAGATGAATGAATGTAACGTTATGCAGGAATTTTATCAAATATATTCCGAGCAATGCTTTAAAATACTATTCTCTTTCACCTTTTTCCCTCTCCTGGGAAAGACACTTCAGCATAGCCTGAAGGCGGTAAAGCGTTAAATCCGCCGCTGGGACAAACGCTTTATTTCCTCGACCGACTTCTGCTAGCTAGCTAGTTCTTTTGCTCTTACAAGCTCCCCTAGAACTTCCTCTCTGACGTTCTTGGAGTACCTCCTTTTTTCTTTTATCTTTAGTGCTAACTGGTTTATCAGTAGACAGTCTTGGGTAGTCCAAATTGGTTTCTTGCGATTTTTCATTTACAGCTCCCCCCCCCCCCTCTACATTTGTTCTAATCCACAAAGCAAAAAGGTGTTTTCTTTTTAGGGTTTCGTTGCCACCGTTGCCACTTGTCCGTGGTACTTTTTTCCATGGAGCGAAAGTGAGAGAAAGTGAGGAAAAATTTGGGAAGGGGAAGTAGGGGAATTGATGATAGGGGTAAACGGGGAAGTCAGGAGAAATAATGGGAGGAAAAGTAGGTGAAGTAGGAGGAAATGCGGAGAAATGGAGAAGAAGTAGAGAAATGAGGGGATAGTCGGGAAAGTAAGGGTAACATATGGAGAGGATAACTAGAGGAAGCGAGGGGCAATGAGCGGAGGGGAATTAGAGGGTGGCGAGGTAGGGGAAATGATTAGAAATAAGGGTAAGTAGGGATGGGAAAGTGAGGTCTGGAAAATTTAAATAGGGGTGAGAGAGTATTAGCTAAGGTAGCCAGTGAGAGGGAAGTAAGGAATCAGACGGGTGGAGAGACAATGAGGGATTGGAAGTGAGTTAAGTAAGGAGACGTAGGAGAAATGATTAGAAATGAGGGTGAGTATGGGAGGAGAAGTAAGGGCTGAAAAATGTAAGTAGGGGTGAGAGAGTATTCTCTAGGATAGCAAGGAGAGAGGGAAGTACAGGAGGAATAATTCAGGGTGAATGTTCAAATAAAGGTAGAGCAAGTAGGAGAATAAAGCGGGATCAAGAGGGAGAATTACAGGAGAAGGAGTTGGGAAATTGAGGAGGGGATATAGGGGAAGTAAGGAGAGATGTGGAGAGTGGAAGTAGGGAATGTAAGGAGAGATTATGATAGGGGAATTAGGGGTAGTAGGGGAAGTAGGTGAAGTAGGGAAAGTAGGTGAAGTAGAGAAGGATGGGTGGAAATGGAGGAGGGAAAATTCGGAATTGAGGGAGGAGTGAGGAAGTGAGGGGGAAAAGGAATTAGAGCAGGCGAGAGGAAATTAGGAATGGAAAGTGAGATAAGTAAGGACAAGTTGGGGAAATTATTAGAAATGTGAGTGAGTACGGGAGGAGAAGTAAGCTGGAAAATGTAAATAGCGGTGAGGGAGTATTAGCTGGGGTAGCAAGGAAAAGGGGAACTCCAGGAGGAATACTTTAGGGAAGAAGGGACAGTTTAGGCAATTTATTATTGTTTATAGCAAATTTTCGAAAAAATTAGATAGAAGAAACTATAATGAATTATTATCTGCCAGGTTGGCATTAGGTCAGGATTAATCTGGAAATTAGTGAAAAACTCAGAAAAAAAGTGAAGAGTTTTGCAAAAATCTGAATTTTTCAATGTTTAATCTAAAATCATATTATTTTATTCCGTTTATAAAAACATCTGCGTTAAGAATGATACAAGATTGAAATGCTGATATTTGAACACTAATGGTCAGGGAAAAGAAAAAATCAGTCGAGAATTTCTATTTATTTTTTTTGGCAGGTGCTTCCTTCGTAACAACTTTCGTTAAAAAGTCCTCCTTTTTGCTTTAAAATTCAACTTGTTTATTCAAAATTAACTTTTTGTTGAAAATTCATTTTTGGTTTCAACATCCAACAACATTTTGCAAATTCGTCATTTTGGTTGGAAAATTCAACTATTTTGTTAATGATTTGATTATTTGGTTGACAATTTAAGTATTTCTTTAAAAAGTCAATTTTCGGCAAATTTGAATTTTTTAAAGTTTAATCTAAAGTTGTATTGTTTTATTCCGTTTATAAAATATTGTGCGTTAAAAATGTTACAAGATTAAAATGCTGGTCTTTAAATATTAATGGTGTAGAGAAAATGAAAAAATTGTCAGAGAATAATCAGGGAGAAGTAATGAAATTTTTAAAATACAGTTTTCTGATTTATGAAATACTATTTTAAAGAAGATTAAAAATGTTCTTCGAGCCGATGCTTCAGTTTGATCATAAGCTGAGATGGAAATAAAGCATCAGGTTCTCAAGATAATTCTGGACGACAGTTGACGCAAGAAGGGACCATTAGTTCGTATTAGGTCAACGGAACCCATTAATGTCGTAGGGTTCTACGGTGCATCACAAGTTCAGGGAACTCAGAGCCCAACATCAATTAAGGTTTCTAATTGCCATCAGCGACATCAAAGTGTTAATTAGTATGGACCACGTGAGCTTGTTCCCGCTAGAGACGAGTTTGGGGTCATAATAAACAAATATCCATACTGCCGTGATCTGGAAAAACACCGATAACTTTAAACAAAATTATTGCATAATATTTGGAAAACACAACAGACAACAGACAATAGCCAACAGACAACAGACAACATACAAGAGTCAACAGACAACATACACCGTACAACAGACAACAGACAACAGACAAGAGGCAACAGACAACAGGCAACAGACAACAGCCAACAGACAACAGACAACAGACAACAGACAAAAGACAATATACAACAGACAACATACAGCAGACAACAGATAACAAATAACAGACAGCGAACAACAAGCAGACAGCAAACAGCACAAAACAGATAACAGACGACAAACAACATACAACAACTTACAAAAAAAAGACGGCAAACACCACACAGAAAATAACAGACAACAGACAAAAAACCACATCCAACAAACAAAACACAGACATCAAACAGCACAAAACAGACAACAGACAACAGACAGAAGACAGCAGACGACTGAAAACAAGCAATATAAACAAACAACAAACATAAAACAACAAACAGACAGCTAACAATAGACAACATGCAACAGATAACAGACATCCGACATCAGACAACAAATAAAAAACAACAAACAGACAGCAAACAGCACGACACAGACAACCGACAACAAACAACATACGACAAACAACCAAACAAAAACAACAAACAGATAGCAAACAGCACACAACAGACAACATAAAATATACAACAGACAGGAGACAGCACACAACAGACAACACGCAACAAACAACAAAAGCAGACAGCACACAACAGACAACACACAACAAACAACAAAAGCAGACAGCACACAAGAGACAACACACAGCAAACAACAAAAACAGACAGCAGACAACAGACAACAGACAATAGACAAACGACAACAGACAACCGACAACAGACAACAGACAATAGACAAACGACATCAGACAACAAACAACAAATAATAAAGAATAAAAAGTAAACAGTCCACAATAAATAGTAAAGAGTAAACAGTAAGCAGTAAAGAATAAACAATAAACAATGAACAATGAAGACGATAAATAGTAAACAACAAACAGCAAATAGCTATCAGCTAGCAATAAACAACAGGAAACCGACGACGGACATCAAAAAGCAAATATTAACGGGCAGTTACGGACTTTACTAAATTATCGGACGGCGATTTCGAGCCTTCGTCATTTCGAAGAGGCCCGTATGTACTTAGGGCGTTCTAGGGAATAATCTACACCCCCGCCCCCCACCCAAAAGAAAAGGTTTTTAATTCGAGAAGAGAAACATCGTAACTGCATTTATTATAAGTTGCAAAATGCAAAATTATTATTGAAAGTCTGTATTTTTTATAATTAATAATGGCATTCGGGTACAAGGATTTATACTGTTGAAAAATTTAATCGGTAAACAATAATGTTTTTAAATATTTGCAATTCTTTAAACTGGAAACAGATAAATTGTTGGAAATTTTCAAACGAACTTTACAAAATTGTACTAATGACCAACAACGGTGTTTCTGTTTTCATTACCTCTGTTAAGAGGATCTCATAGTAATTTAATGGAGCTTAAAAATTTATTATTTTATATTTAAATTTATGCAAAATATAGTAATTTGTTTCAGACTTAGCATTTAAAAATGTATTTTGAAATATTTTATTCGTTTGTTAAAATCATTTTGATATTAATCCAAGTATGTTTAAAATGTTTTTATTTTTAGTTAATAATTTCGGGTTCTTCTGATACCTAATACATTCGAAATTGATGTAAATTTTATGAATAAACATAAATTTATTCCGCTAGAATTTCATATTATTGGTTATTCATAAAATTTAATAACAGTTATAAAATTCTTATCCATATTTTCGGTATAAAAAAACATTTGGCATGCAATTTATTGAAATTCATAACATTAATATCTACTTGGCTGCTTTAAAGATCAATTTAAAAAATATAAAAGAAATCTTGAGATTATTATTATTAATAATAATAATAATAATGAATTTAATGCAGCGTCTTCAATTTCAAATCAGTTGTAAATCTTTAAAATTAAACTATGTAAAAAAATACATTGAAAATTTCTTTAAAATTTAGGTCCTAATGATGTAATAATTTGTAAATCTATGTATTTAAAATTGAGGAATTTTCAATTCTAACTCTTCAAAATTGTAAACATTTTAATGGATGATCTTCAAAATTCAAGATTTCTCATTTAAAACACTTGAAATTAAAGTTATGCAAGTTTTAGTTTCACAAGCAACAATTCTGTTATTTTGATGCTTTACGTCTGAACTTTCTGTCTTTTGGAAGATTTAAAATTGAAAATTCTTAACTATTGATATTCAAAGCATCCAAATTCAAAAATTTTGATTTATACATCTTCAAAATTGAAAAATCTTCTATTGCAAATCTTAAAAATTGACGAGTCCATTGTTAATCTTCAAAATTGAACAATATATTTTTTAAAACGTTCAAAATTGCATACCTTTGAATTATATATCTTGGAAATTCAATGAATCTTAATTTTAACAATTCCAAGTTTAACTACTTCAAAAAAATTTCGATAAAACGCATTGAATATTAAAGAGTTTTTAATTGAAAATCTTCAAAATTAAAGAATTTTCCCTTGTACGCTTTCAAAACTGAAATTTTTCAATGTACAATTTAAAAATTATGCGAGTTTTAAGTTTAACAATTAAAAATGCTGTCATTTAATGATTTACATTTAAAATTTCTTCAATTTGGAAGATTCAGAATTGAAAACTCTTTACCCTTGATCTTCAAAATCATTACAACTAGAGAATAGTTATTCATACATCTTTAAAAATCGAAGACTTTTGAATTGTAAATCTGAGTTTTAAACTGCAAATCCTTAAAATTGAAAAGTTTCCATTGAAGAGTATTTCATTTTGAAAATTTACAATTAAAATTAAAAAATTATGAGTTTTTAAAAAATACCATTAGGTTCAAAAATCACTTTGAAATACATGTGAAAAATATAGCCTATCAGGTAAAGCAGCTAACTTTAATTTAAGGGTTGTTTTAAAATTTTCTAAACATTCTAAAAATGGAAATTGACATTTCCAAAAAACCAAAATCACAGAAATTTGTAAAAAATGTCATTAGGGTAAAAAATCGCTTCACAATAAATATGAGAAACATACTCTAGCAGGCTAATTTAATTAAGGGGTTGTTTTAACATCCCCTAAACGTACAAACAAGAAAATCGACATTACCGAAAAACCAAAACCACATAATTTTTTTATTATACTATTAAAGTTCGAAATTAGTTAACAATAAACGTAGGAAACATATAAACATAAAAATATATAACACAGACTGAAACAAAACACAGACATCAAACAGCACAAAACAGACAACAGGCAGAAGACAGCAGACGACTGAAAACAAATAATATAAACAAACAACAAACATAAAACAAGTCGAAACATTAACAAGAATTAATTAGTAATTAATTAATTAATTAATTGCATTATTAATAATTAACAAGAACGTAAAGTCGTCAAAATATTTAGGTCAGTCGAATTCGTTGTAATTATTTCAGGGGTTGTTTCAACGTCCCCTATACATTCATGCAAGGAAATCGACATTTACTAACAAAAAAAAATCACGGGAGATTTCTTGATTATACTATTGAGCTTGGGAATCAATTTACAAAAAAAGTAGGAAACATTTGCGGGTAGAAAAAGTTGTTGAAATTATTTTGAGGGTTGTTTTATCAGCCCCTGAACATTCAAGGATGGAAATCGACATTCTCTAAAAAGAAAACTGACGGGAAATTTTTTTTATACTATTTGGATCGGAAATCAATTTACATTGATCTTGAGAAATAAATACTAGCAGAAAAAGTAGTTAAATCACGTTAAGGGTTGAGTTATCATTCCCTAAATATTAACGTAAGAAAATAGACATTTCCGAACCGCCAATTTCGCGGGAAGTTTTTTGATGATGCTGTTAAGCTCGGAAAAGAATTCACCATAAACTTAGAAAACGTATTCTAGTAAATAAAGTCGTTGGAATCATTTTAAGGGTAATTTTAACAGCCCCTAAACAATCAAGGAAGGAAATCAGCATTTTCCAAGAAGAAAAATGACGGGTAATTTTTTTGTTAAACTGTTGCGAATGGAAATCAATTCACATCAAATGTGGCAAATAAATAATTGCAGGAATATTTATTGAAGTCACGATAAGGGTGGTTACCCCTAAATATTAAAATAAGAATTTCGAAACTTCCTTACCATAAATATCACAAGAGATTTTTTTATTACATGATTGAACTCGAAAATTATTGTACAATAAACGCAGAAAACATATCCTAGCAGGGCACGACGTTAAAATTATTTTAAGTGTTGTTTTAACTGCCCATAAACATTCAAGTAAGGAAATCGACATTTTCTAAAAGGCAAATTACGGGAGATTTTTTTATTATGCTATTATGGTCGGAAATCTATTCACAATAAACGTGGGAAACACCCCCCTAGCAGGAAAAGTCGTTGAATTATTTAAAGATTTTTTTATGCTCCACTAAACCTACATGCACGAAAATCGACATCTCAAACCAATAAAATCCGCAGGAGTCTTTTTTATTATATTATCAAAATCAAAAATCACTAAACAATAAATGTGAGAAACATAAACTAGCAGGAAAAGCCGTTGAAATTACTTTTTGAAAGCTGTTTCAACATCCCTTAAATATTCAACCAAGGAAATGGACATTTCCTGACGAAAATCCCCCCCGATTTTGATCGGTAGGACATTAAAATATTTACAAAACTAAGTAATTTCTGTTAAATAACTTCTTCGTATGTCTGGCTATGAAATTGCGTCCTCATTATGCAATATTATTATATTAATATAATATTTAATTTTTTTATTATCATTATTACCTTAATTATTTTAATTCATAATAATATTATGCACTATACATGCAAAAGTGCGTACTTCTCACTTGAAGTGTTGACTTATGGTGTTTTGGTGAAAATTATCATGTGTTTTTGCATACTGCTTTTTTTAATGGTTTAACCATATTGCTTTGTTTGAACTCTTGAAGGATGTTAAAACAACCCTTAAAATAATTCAAATGGCTTTTCCTAATAGGATGTGTTTCACAGGTAAATTTGGGCAAGTGAGGAGAAATTAGAAACATTTAAATTAATTGTTTTCACTCAAAATTTAATTATTCCATTTTCTGATTGGAAATTTATCTTTTTTGGTTGGAAATTTGACTACCTGGTTGAAATTTTAACTGCTTGGTTAAAAATGAATTTGTTGCTTTGAGTTGAAAATTTCTCTCTTCGTTTCAAAATATAACTATTTTGTTGAAAAATTGTTTTTTGACTCAATTTTTTTAAACGGAAGATTTAACTATATAAGTTAAAGAATTATTAGTTTGGTTTGAAATTCATGTGTTTGTTTGGAGAATAAATATTTTGTTGAAAATTCTTTTTTTGTTGTTGTTGAAAATTGATTTTTCAACTGAAGATTTGACTATTCCATTTTGTGATTGTAAATTTATATTTTTTAGTTGAAAATTCTACTACCTGGTTAAAACTTGAACTCCTTTCTTGAAAATTCATTTTTTAGTTTTAATTGAAAATTTCTCTTATTGGTTGAAAACTCAGCTGTTTAATGTAAAATTATTCTACTTTGTAGGAAATTCAAAAAAAAATTCAAACTAATTTTTTGGTAGAAAATTCAACTGCTGTGTTGAAAATTCGTCTTCTTGCATTCAAAGTTCAATTATTTTGGTAGAAAATTAATTTCTTTGTCTGAAAATTTAACTATATTGATGAAAATTCATTTTTTCGTTTGAAAATATATTTTTTTACTGAAATTTTTATCATTCCATTTTTAGATAAATTTTTTCTTTTTAAGATGAAAATTCAATTACTTCGTTAAAACTTGAACGACTTCGTTAAAAATGATTTTTGATTGAAGATTCTTGATTTCAGGTACAAATAATTTTCTTTTAAATTTAACTATTTTTTAGAATATAGTCATTTCACTAAAAATTTCAAATATTCAATTTTCTGATTGTAAAACATTTTTAGTTGAAACTTCGACTACCGGGTTGAAAGTTGAACTACTTTGTTAAAAATTAATTTTTTGGTTTAATTTGAAAATTCCTCTCTTCAGTTGAAAATTTAACTATTTTGTTGACAAATTGTTTTATGATTGATTTTTTGTTTAACGGAAGATTGAACTATTTCAGTTGAAGAATAATCATTTTGGTTGAAAATTCATGTGTTTCGTTGAAAATTAAATATTTTGTTAAAAATTCGTTTTTTTTTGTTGAAAATTACTTTTTCAACTGATGATATAACTATTCCATTTGTTGATTGTAAATAAATATTTTTCACTTAAATAATTCAACTACCTGGTTAAAAGTTGAATTATTTGGTTAAAAACTCATTTTTTGGTCATAGTTGAAAATTCTTCTTTTCGGTTGGAAATTTAACTATTTTGTTGGAAAATCGTTTTTCTTTGTTGGCATTTTTTTAAACGGAAGATTAAACTATTTCCGTCCAAAATTCATAATTTTAGTTAAAAATTCCACTTATTTTAAAAATTGATCCTTTTTAGGAAAAAATTCAATTATTTTGTTAAAAACTGATCTCCGTCGTAGAAATTTTAACAAATTTGAAATTAATCGGCTTTACAGAAAA
Organism: Andricus grossulariae; assembly: GCA_011634705.1. Lineage (NCBI taxonomy): Eukaryota > Metazoa > Arthropoda > Insecta > Hymenoptera > Cynipidae > Andricus > Andricus grossulariae. The sequence continues at coordinate 11,634,413 of JAABKJ010007545.1, forward strand.
TTCAATCATTTTGTTGCAAAATAATTTCTTTGTTTGAAGATTCTTCACTTAAGTTCAAAAATCATTTCTTGTGTTGAAAATTTAACCATTTTGTGGAAAAATCGTTGTTTTGTGGTTGAATGTTTATTACCTAACCGAAAATTCAACTATTCCAGTTAAAGGTTTATCATTTCCGTTGAAAATTCACGTGTTTGATTAAAAATTTAAATATTTCTTTGAAAAATGGTTTGTTTGTTGGTTGAAAATTAATTGTTCAACTGAAGATTGACCTATTCCAATTTTGTTAAAACATTTATCTTTTTTATTTTGAGAATTCAACAGTTTAGCTGAACATTTATATTTTCAGTTGAAAATTCAACTACTTTGTTGAAACTTGATCTACTTTGTTAAATATTTATTTTACTTGTTAGAAATTCATTTTACTGGTTGCAGATTCATGAAAATTAATTTTCTTTATTAAAAAATTTACGATTGCATTTCGTGATTGTTAATGTATATTTTTGTTGTTGAAAATTCAACTAGCTGGTTTAAAGTTGAACTATTTTCTTAAAAAATTATTGTTTGGTTTTAGTTGAAAATTCCTCTCTTTGGTTGAAAATTCAACTATTTTGTTAAAAAATCTTTGTTTTTTGTTTTAAATTTTTTTCAACTAAAGATTAAATTATTTCAGCTGGTAACTTATTATTTCAGATCAAAATTTCACTTTTCTTCATGAAAAATTAATTTTTATAATTGAGAAGCAGATTCTTTATTCAAGTTGAGAAATTATTTTTTTGGTTGAAAATTTGACCATTTTGTTGAAAAATCATTGTTTTTTGAAGCAATGTTTCTTTTTCAATAGAAAAGTCGTGCGTTCAATTGAAAATTTAAATATTTTGTGGTAAAATTCGTTTGTTTTTTGGTTGAAAATTAATTTTTCACCTGAAAATTGATCTATTCCATTAAAAAGAAACATTAATCTTTTTTAATTTGAGAATTCAACTGTTTGGCTAAATGTTATTAAGAATTTAACTAATTTTTCCAAAACTTTATATAGTTTGATGAAAATTCGTCTTTTTCGATAGAAAATTGATCTTTTTGGTTGAAAATTCTACTATTCGCTTAAGAGTTTATCTATTTTGTTGGAAATTCAACAATTTTGTTAAAAAGTCATCAGTTTTGGTTGAAAATTCGAATAAGTTTAGTTTAGGCAGATTAATCCACCATGATATTTTGTGAATCAGCGTAATCCTATGCAATCCAGAGTAATCTTAGATAATCCAGGGTAATCCGGGGTAATCCATCATCGCTGGACTGAATTTTTAGAAGTAATTTCCCCTCGGTCATAGGAGAGAGATTTTAACGATTCACATAATGTGTTGTAAATATCCCTCGCTCTGAGAGTTCTCCTAAAAGGCTTCGTAATTTTCTTTCTCAAAGCGACTTCTGTGAAGAACATTCTCTCCAAAAGACATCCAAATACTTGAGTGCTGCGACGTGAATACAAAAGGGAGTATTGGTCCTAAATTGTATTCTGAGCAAAGGGCAAAACTCATTATGTACCATGGAACATCTTCAAATTCCGCTTCCACTCATCAAAATCCCAAGAACCTTTTCTTCTTTCTATTAGAAATAGAGCGCCGTTCTCTACAAAGCCCAAGTCACTTCAGATTTTCAGAATCAATGAATTTTCAAGAATATCCTTCATTCTCGGATTCACTTTTTATTTTTCACTTTGAAGTCTGAAGCAAGGAATTTATATAGAGTAAACTCTCAGACTGTGCTGGCTGGGGGGCTGAAGGTGGGCGGGAACTAGCTCGACTAAAATATTTAACGAAAATGAGAAAGAAAGTTTCCTGTTACACGTTAAAATAAATATTTTACCTGCTTACGTACTTTAAACCTTTGCGGACCGTTAAGCCTCTCGTTTAAAAGGAGAGCTTTCTCTTGAATAATCGATCGAGATACTAAATCACCTCTGTCTCTTGCTTGCTTAAACCATTGGAAGAAAGCAGTATCCAAAAACACATAAAAAATACAATTTTCACCATTGTCACGTGAACATTTCACATTTTGACATTATAAAACCCTACAGTGCGACTTCGATGCCTGAAGTCGATCGGACCTTTCTTTCTACCATGCGAGATAAACAGATACGATCCGATTGTGTGCCAATGACACGTCTTTTCGTTTCGAAATTATCATACTCTTTCTCTCTACATTAGAGTTCCGCTATAGTGGTTTCCGAGATACTGTACAAGGAGGCTCAAGGGGGCGAAAGGGAGGCGCTTCCAAGGTCAGCAGAGTTGCGATGTTTACGGTTCGGCATTATAAGAAGCCACAAGCAAGATAGAAAAGAAGAACGGTTTCGAGAGTCCCGCGAAAGTGTCTTTGTTGATTAAGGGTACCCCCGAAATGGCCACTATAGCGGGACTCAAGTGTATCTGTACATAATTAATTTTAAGCCGTAGTATAACATTTTTGATTTAATTGAATTGATATTGACTGCTCTTTTTCATAAACGTTGATCCAATAAATTCGAGATACTACTTCACGATATATATTCACGTGCCAGATGGCGCTGTTGTTAATGCCAAAGAACGGCTTATTTGATCGCACGTAATAATCCGATCAGTCCCATTAGATTACGTTCGCTTATGGCATTGGACACCCTCTGCTGGTAGACGCGAGCTTGTTCTCGTGCTTATTCGTTATGTAAATGTGTGTGCTTCCCGCTTCGAGTGAACTGTCGCAACGTCATAACGCAATTAGACAGGTAGCCGCTACGGTACAGCGCCTTACCGCAACTGAGTGAGCACCGCTATCTCTCCGCAGCTTCTCTTACTCATACCTACGGCGCGGCATCATTTTTAAGCATTTTAACGTTCAAGATTTTTAATTTGAATTAATTAAGATTCAATATCGAACGATTACCTAGGAAAAATAATCTTTTAAAGGACAAGAAAAAAATTTGCCTCAGCACGGATATGAACCGGGAACGCCACTACACAAGCAATTTTTAAAATCTGACAAATTCTGACCTGGAACAGGTTTTTTTGTTGTTGTAAATTTCCTTCTTCTGAATTAAATTCCTAGTACCATGGTCAAAAAAATTAACGAAGAGGCTGAATTTTCAGGAAACCAATTCACGTGTGTTGTCAGTGTATTTATAGTTTGACAGAAATCCTTTCACCTCAACGGCTACAGTTTCCAGGTTGATTCGATGTTACAACGAAGCCCGAAATGGATACCTTTGTTCTCGCCGAACTGCAATAACGTGCGAGGGCATGTTGAACGCCCTGGCACGTGAAGGATGCCCGAGATAATCTCCTGATTGCCTTCGGGTTTCGATTACATTCCTGACACGACCCATGAGAACCTAAATATTAGATGCTCATAACCTCATCACATACCCATTGAAATTTCTCCTCCTTGTCCATTAGGATGGTCAAAAAAATTTTTTTCCTCGATATTTATGAATAACGCCCGGAAATGTGATCGTATTGACACCAAATTAAATCTATTTTTTTGAAATGATATTTAGAGGTGGCGCAAATGTCCAAGAAGTCGGCTCCGCCATTTTTTATTTTAAAAAAAACTTGTGCTGAATTGCGCTAGATCTGTGCTGAATGTTGCTGCAAAATTTTTTTCGAAAAAATCAAAATTGGAAATAGAATTAAAAAAAAAAACTTTTTTAGGGTCAGTCGCTTGCGTTACCTCTAAATATAATTTTGTTTCTGAAAAACATGATTTATTTTTGTGTGGATTCGAACAAATTTCCTGGCGTTATTCATGAAAATTAAAAAAAATTGCAATGCATTTTTGGACCACCCTATTGTCCATGTTTCCTGCCCAAAAGTTAAAAAATAGTTTAGAAAGGTTTTCGAGCGCAAAAAGGATAAAAAATCGATTTTACAGTCCAAGCTTTGTCAGGGTGGCGTCTTGGCCGGGAAACCGGAAAAGACCGGGAAATGACCGGGAATCTTACTGACCCCGAGAAAACCGGGAAATCATCGGAAATTTAATTAAAGAATCGAAAATTTACTTCTAATCCCAGTAAAATTCAAGTTTCCATTATTTTAATAATTTTTGTCAATTGAGAAAGGTGATTTCTACTTTGCCTACAGCAATGTTTTGCTCTGTGAGATTTTTTTCGCTGACTTCAGCTTGATATTTGAATTAATTCCAAACAATCCGAAACAATCATTTTCTTATGCTAAAAAATGTATATATCGCATTTTATTCGCTTACTCGTCATTTATCCTCACTTGAACAGGAAATTTTAGAAAATAATTATGTTTATTATTTTAGAACAGGGTGTTTTCGTACAGGAATATAATTTAACTTGGAACAGGGAATTTTTGACATAGAATTGGAATTTGTTACAAAATTTGTCACAATTTAAAAGTTCCCTCTTTCCAATTTTAGAAAAATAAAGTACTTCAAGTAGTTTATAGAGTAGAAGTTGTATTTACAAGAAGAAATATTTCTTAATTATAATAGAAAATTTTGATACATCGTTGAAAATTAATTTTTCCGTTTAAAGATTCAGCATTTTATTTGAAAATTCGTCTCTATTTGGAAATGTAACTACTTTGCAGTAGAAAATGTAACTTTCTGCTGAAAATCCATTTTCCGTTGGTTAAGAATTAGATTTTCAACGGAAAATTCCACTATTGTATTTTTGGTTAAAAATGTATCTTTTCTGGACGAAAATTCCACTATTTGGTTCAATATTGATATTTTTATTCAAAAATTGAACTATTTGTTTGAAAATGTATGTACTTTATGTAAAATTAATTTTTTCTTGTAGAAAATTAATCTTTATGGTAAAAAATTATCATTTTGGTATGTATAAAATTCAACTATTCCAGTTGAAGATTCATAATTTTAGTTGAAAATTCATCAGTTTTGTTGAAAATTAATTTCTTCAACTGAAAATTATCCGTTACATTTTGGGTTGAATATGAATCTTTTCTATTTAAAAATTCAACAATTTGAATACAAATTTGTCTTTTGTGATTGAAAAACCGACGGATTGAGGTGGTCAGGGTCAGTGTCGAACGTTACGAAGTTCGAGTCGGTACCTCTTACTCGTCTTCTTTTTAATTATTGTAAAACTTATGTAGCCTTTGCTGGAAGGCAAAAACTTGGAATATTCTTTCAATAAATTATACGTTATTTGATGCTCAACAACTAGTTATCATGACTCAGTGACTTTTTTTATCAACAAACTTCAAATACTGCATATGTATAGTTTTTTAAGTGCTCTTTCTCAGCACCTTCAATTCCGTGAATTCCTTGAATTCCATTGATTCCTTTAAGACATTGACTTCCATGCATTTTTTGAATTCTTCATATTTCGTGAAGTCCGTGCAGTCCTTGAATTCCGCGAATTTCTTGATTTCTTTTAATTCCTCGAATTTCTCAAATTCCGTAAAGTCCTTGAATTCCATAATCACTATGAATTCCGTGAAATGCGTGAATTCCTTGTATACCTTGAATTCCTGTAATTCCGTGAATTCCTTGAATTCCGTGAATTTCATGAGTTTCGTGAATTCCTTGAATTCTTTAAATTTCGTGAGTTCAGTAAATTCGTTGAATTCCGTGAATTCCTTGAATTTCGTGAATTCCTTGAATCCCGTGAATTCGTTGAATTCCTCGAATTTCTTAAATTCCGTGAAGTCCATGAATTCCATGATTAAAATGCATTTCGTGAAATGCGTGAATTTCTTGAATACCCTGAATTCCTGGAATTCGTTGAATTCATTGAATTCCATGAGTTCCGTGAATTCCTTGAATTCTTTAAATTTTGTGATTTCCGTGAAGTTCTTGAATTCCGTGATCTATCCGAAGTTCTTGAATTCCATGAATACCGTGTGTTGCGTGAATTCCTTGAATTCCATAATGTGCTTGAATTACGTGTATGCCTTGAATTCTTTTAATTTCGTGAATTCCTTGCATTTCGTGAATTCCGTGAGTGGCGTGAATTCCTTGAATTCCGCAATTTCCTTGAATGCCGTTAAATTCGTGAATTCCATGAATTCCCTGAGATGAGTGAATTTCTTAAATTTCTTCAATTTCATGAATTCCGTGATGTCTTTGAATCCCGAGAATTCCATAAATTCCGAGAATTGCATGAATTGCGTGCGTTTCGTGAATTCCTTGAATTCCATGTATTCCGTGAGTTCCGTCAATTCCTTGAATCCCTTGGGTTACGTGAATTCCCTGAATTCTTCAGAATTCCGCGAACTCTGTAATTCAGCGAATTCCAGGAATTCCGTAAGTTTCTAGAATTCCGGAAATTGCTTAAGGTTTCTTGAATACCCTCAAATATTTTAATTCTGTGGATTCGTTAAATCCCCTGAATTCCGTGAATCCCTGCCATTGCATGAATTCTTTGATTTTTTTTAATTCCTTGAATTTTTCAAATTCCTTGAATCTTTAAAATTCCTTGAATTCCATGAAGTCCTTAAATTTCGTGAATCCCTCGAACTCCGTGAGTGGCGTGAATCCTGTGAATTCAGTGAGTGGCGTGAATTCCTTGAATTTCGTGAATTCCGTGAATTTCGTGATTTCCTTGAATGCCATAAAATCCTTGAATTCCTTGAGTTCCGTGAATTCCGTGGAGTCTTTGAATTCCATGCATTCCATTAGGTCCCTTTGATGCGTGAATTCCTTGAATTTCTTGAATTCCATGAATTCCGTGAGTTGCGTGAATTCACCGAATTTCCTGAATTCCTTGGATTCCTTGAATTCTTTGAATTCCCTCATTTCTTTGAATTCCGTGAATTCCTTGATATACTTGATTTCCTTGAATTAGTCGAATTTATTGAATTCCGTGATCTCCTTGAATTCCATGATTACGATGAATTCCGTGAGTTGCGTGAATTCACCGAATTTCCTGAATTCCTTGGATTCCTTGAATTATTTGAATTCCCTCATTTCTTTGAATTCCGTGAATTCCTTGATATACTTGATTTTCTTGAATTCCTCGAATTTCTTAAATTCCGTGATGTCCTTGAATTCCATGATTACAATGAATTCCGTGGAATGCGTGAATTCCTCGAATACCTTAAATTCCTGGAATTCGTTTAATTCCATGAGTTCAGCGAATTCCTTGAATTCCATGAATTCCATGAGTTGCTAGGATTCCGTGAATTCTTTGAATTCCGGGAATTCCTTAGGGTTTCGTGTATACCCTAAAATCTTTGAATTCTGTGGATTCCTCAAATTCCTTGAATTCCGTGAATTCATTGCGTTTCATGAATTCTTAGAAATTTTTTAATTTCTCGAATTTTTTAAATTCCTTGAACTCTTCAAATTCCTTGAATTTCGTGAATTCCTTGAATTCCGCGAATCCCATGAATACCGTGAGTGGCATGATTTTTATGAATTCCGTGAGTGAAGTAAATTCCTTGAATTTGGTGAATTTCGTGAATTCCTTGTATTCCTTGTATTCCTTGAATTCCTTGAATTCCGTTAAATCCTTGAATTTCATGAACTCTTTATATTCCGCGCATTCTTCATATTCCGTGAATTTCGTGATTTTCGTGAATTCCGTAAATTCTCTGAATTCCGCAAATTCCATGAATTCCGTGAGCCACGCGAATTTCTAGAATCCCATGAACAACATGAGTTGCGTGAATTTACTGAATTCCTTGAATTTCATGAACTCCTTCAATTCCGTGGATTCCTTGAATTTCTTGAATTCCTTGAATTCTTAGAATGACCTGAATTCTTAGAATGACCTGAATTCTTTGAATTCCTTGAATTCCGCGAAATTCGTGAATTCCTTAAATTCCGTGAATTTCTGGAATATTTTGAATTCCTTGAATTACTTCAATTCCGTAAGCTGCAAGAATTCCGTGAATTCCGTTAATTCCGTGAATTGCTTGAATTCCATGATGAGCTTGAATTCCGTGATTACCTTGCATTCTTTTAGTTCCGTAATTTCCGTGAATTCCATGAGTGGCGTGAATTCCTTGAATTCCGCGAATTCCTTGAATGCCGTGAATTTCGTGAATTCCATGAATTCCGTGAGATGCGCGAATTCCTTGAATTCCATGTATTCCGTGAATTCCGTGATTTTGGTGAATTCCGTGAAGTCCTGGAATTCCATGAATTCGGTGAATTCCTTGAATTCTTTAAATTCTGTGAATTCGATGAAGTCCTTGAATTCCGTGAAGTCCTTGAATTCTTTGAATTCCATGAATTTCGTGAGTTGCGTGAATTCCTTGCGTTCCGTGAATTGCTTGAATTTTTTTAATTCCTTGCCTTCCGTGAATTCCTAGAATTCTTTAAATTCCGTAAATTCTTTGAATTCCTTGAATTCCATGTATTCCGTTAAGTCCGTCTGATGCGTGAATTCTGTGAATTTCTTGAATTCCTTGAATTCCTTGAATTCCGTGAGGTCCTTGAATTCCGTGAGTTCCATGAATTCTGTGAGTTTCGCGAATTTTTTGAATTCCATGAATTCCGTGAATTGCTTGAATTTACTGAATAGCTTGAATTTACTGAATTTACTGAATTTACTGAATTCCCTGAATTCCGTGAATTCCTTGAATTCTTTGAATTATTTCAATTCCCTGAGTTTGTTGAATTCCTTGAATTCCGTGATTTCCCTGAATTCCTGAAATTCCGCGAAGTCTTGGAATTCCATGTATTCCATTAATTCCTTGAGATTCGTGAATTTCGGGAATTCCTTCAATTCATTGAATTCCGTGACGTCCTTGAATTTCGCGAGTTCTATGAATTCCCTGAGATGCGAGAATTTCTTGAATCCAATGAATACCGTGAGTTGCGTGAATTTACTGAATTCCTCGAATTCCTTGAATTCCTCGAATTCCTTGAATTCCGCGAATTCTATGAATTCTGTGAATTCTTTAAATTCCATGAATTCTGTGAATTCCTTGAATTCTTTAAATTCTGTGAATTTAGGTGAATTCCTTGAATTTCGTGAAGTCTTTGAATTCGGAGAATTCCATGAATTCCGTGAGTTGCGTGAATTCCTTGTGTTCCATGAATTGCTTGAATTCTTGAAATTCCGTGAATTCTGAGAATTTCTTAAATTCTGTGAAGTCCTTGAATTCCTGGAATTTATAGAATTCCGTGAGTTCCATGAATTCCGTGATTTGCTAGAATTTCTTGAATTATATTAATTCCGTGAGTTGTGTGAATTTACTGAATTCTGTGAATTTCCTGAATTCTTTGAACTCCGTTAATTCTTTAAATTCCTTGAGTTCCGTCATACCCCTGAATTCCTCCAATTCCTTGAATTCTACGAATTCCTGAAATTCCGTTATGTACTTGAATTCCGTAAATTCATTGAATTTCTTGATTTCCTTGAATTGCTTGAATTTCTTATATTCCGTGAAGTCCTTGAATGCCGTCAAGTCCTTGAATTCCATGAATTTCATCAATTTCGTGAGATGCGAAAATTCCGTAAATTCCTTGAAGTCCGTGAAGTCCTTAAATTCCGAAAATTTCACGAATTCCTTCAAATCCGTGAATTTCTTGCATTCCTTTAATTCCGTTGAGTCCTTAATTTCCGTGAAGTCTTTGAATTCGGAGAATTCCATGAATTCCGTGAGTTGCGTGAATTCCTTGTGTTCCATGAATAGCTTGAATTCTTTAAATTCCGTGAATTCTGTGAATTCCTTAAATTCTGTGAATTCCTTAAATTCCGTCAAGTCCTTGAATTCCTGGAATTTATAGAATTCCGTGAGTTCCATGAATTCCGTGATTTGCTCGAATTTCTTGATGTCTATTAATTCCGTGAGTTGTGTGAATTTTCTGAATTCTGTGAACTTCCTGAATTCTTTGAATTCCGTTAATTCTTTAAATTCCTTGAGTTCCGTCATACCCCTGAATTCCTCCGATTCCTTGAATTCTACGAATTCCTGAAATTCCATTATGTCCTTGAATTCCGTAAATTCATTGAATTGCTTGATTTCCTTGAATTGCTTGAATTTCTTCAATTCCGTGAAGTCCTTGAATTCCATGATAACAATGAATTCCGTGAAATACGCGAATTCCTTGAATACTTCGAATTCCTGGAATTCGTTGAATTCATTGAATGCCATGTGTTCCGGGACTTCTTTGAATTCTTTAAATTCTGTGAATTCCGTGAAGTCCTTGAATTTCGTGAGTTCCGTGAATTCCTTGAATAACGTGTATTCTTTGAGTGCCCTGAATTCCTTGAATTCCCTGAAGTCCTTAAATTCCATGAATTGAATTAATTCCGTGAGATGCGTGACTGTCTTCAATTACTTAAATTCTGTGAATTCTCTGAATTCCGTGAATTTCATGAATTCTTTAAAATTCCGTGAATTCCTTGAATTCTGTGAAATCTGTGAATTCCTTAAATTCCGTGAATTTCTTCAGTTCCGTTAATTCCTTGAATTCTTTGAATTCCGTGAATTCCTTGGATTCTTTGAATTCCGTGAATTCCTTGGATTCTGGGAATTCCTTAGTGTTTCGTGAATACCTTAAAATCTTTTAATTCTATGAATTTCTCAAATTCCTTGATTTCAGTGAATTCCTTGTGTCCCGTGAATTCTTAGAATTTTTTTAATTCCTTGAATTCCGTGAATCTCATGTATTCCGTGAGTGGCATGAATTCCTTGAATTCCGTGAATTCCTTAAGGATCCGAGAGTGCCTTAAAATCTTTAAATTCTGCGAATTTCAGAAATTCTTTGAATTCAGTGAATTCCTTGTGTCCTATGAATTCTTTGAATTCTTTAAATTCCTTGAATTCCGTAAAGTCCTTGAATTCCGTGAACCTCAGGTAGTTCGTGATATCATATTCATTGTTTCCATTTCCATACTTCTTATTCTTATCATGAGTCACACTCTTTGGATTAGGTGTGTGTGTGTGGAACCTTTCGCAGCTTACTTGTGCGAACCAGCCATCGTCAAACCGAACAGAGGTACGCTTGTCTCATCGCTTCGGATTCAATATACCTTATTATAATGTGTATAAATTAAATTATTAGAGTTCAACTATTTTCAATGAAGACCACTCTCAGTGGAGAGTAATTATTACTTGTTAATCCATGTGCTTTAGAACACTTAATTCCACCTACAGTTCAAGTGATCACAATGCGTATTATTAAATTTTTTTCCAAAACTTTAATTTCATCTGCTCGCAAACACCTGAATTCCTTAAATTCCTTGAATTCTGTGAATTTCATGCATTCCGTGAATTCCGTGAATTCCGTTAATTCCATGAATTGCGTGAATACCTTGAATTATTTAAATTCCGTGAATTTGGTGAATTCCTGGCATTCCGTGAAGTCCTTGAATTGCGAGAATTCCATGAATTCCGTGAGTTTCGTTAATTCCTTGCGTTCCGTGAATTCACGGAATTTAAAGAATTCAAGGAATTCACGGAATTTAAAGAATTTAAGGAATTCTCGGATCTCCGGGAATTCAAAGAATTTAAGACATTCACGCATCTAACGGAATTCATTGAATTCATGGAATTCAAGGGCTTAACGAAATTCAATGAATTCAAGGAATCCAAGGTATTCAAGGAATTCAAGGTATTCACAGAATTCAAGGAATTCAAGAAATTCGCGCAACACACGGAATCCAAGGACTACACGGAATTCAAGAAATTCACGGAATTCACGGAATTGAAAGAATTCAAGGAATTCACGGAACTCAAGGAATTCACGCAATTCAAATAATTCAGGGAATTCATGTAATTGACGGAATTAAGGAAATCATGGAATTTACGAAATTGAAAGAATTCAAAGAATTCAGGAAATTCGAGGAATTCAAGGAATTCATGGAACTCTAGGAATCCACGGAATTCAAGAAATTCGAGCAATTCAAGAAAATCACGCAACCCACGGAATTCATGGACTTCACGGAATTCAAGGACTTCACGGAATTCAAGAAATTCACATGACTTAAAGAATTCAAGGAATTCACGGAACTCAAGGAATTCACATATTGCAACAAATTGAAGGAATTCCAGAAATTCAAGGCATTCAAAGAATACACGATGTTCAAGGAATTGACGGATTCCACGTAATTCATGAAATTTATGGAACTCAAGGAATTTAAAGAATTCGACGAATTCGAGAAATTCCTCAAAGTCAAGGAATTCAAGAAATTCAAGAAATTCGCGGAATTCAAGGTATTCACGGAATTCAAGAAAATGACGCAACTCGCGGAAGTCACGGAACTCCCGGAATTCAAGGAATTCGCGAAATTCATGAAATTCAAAGAATTCAAGGAATTCACGAAACTAATGGCATTCACGGAATTCAAGGAATTCACGGAATTAAAGGAATTCAATAAATTCACGCAACTTGCGGAATTCATGGAATTCAGGAAATTTAAGGAATTCAGGAAATTTAAGGAATCCAGGAATATCACGGAATTCAAGAAATTCATTCAATTCACGGAATTTAAGAAATTCACGCTTCTCACGGAATTAATTAAATTAACGGAATTCAAAGATTTACTTCCGCGAATTCCTTAAATTCCGCGAATTTCATGCATTCCATGAATTCCGCGAATTCCTTGAATTCCGTGAATTTCATGTATTTCGCGAATTCCATGAATTACGTGAATTCCTTGAATTCTTGAATTCTGTCAATTTGTTGAATTCCTTGAATTTCGTGAAGTCCTTGAATTCCGAGAATTTCATGAATTCTGTTAGTTGCATGAATTTCTTGTGTTTCGTGAATTCCTTGAATTCAGTGAATTCTTTGCGATCCATGAATTTTTTGAATTCTTTAATTCCGCGATTTCCATGAATTCCGTGAATTCCGTGAATGCCTTGAATCCCTTGAATTTCGTGAATTCCATGAATTTCGTGAATTCCTTTAATTCGTTAAATTCCGTGAGTTTGGTATATACCTTGAATTCCGTGAATTCCGAGAATTCGATGAATTCCGTGAATCGCATGAATTCCTTGTGTTCCGTGAATTCCTTGAATCCTTTAAATTCTGTGAATTCTGTGAATTCCTTGAATTCCGTGAAGTCCTTAAATTCCGTGAGTAGCGTCAATTCCTTGTATTCCGTGAATTCCGTTACTTCCCTGAATTCCTTGAATTCCGTGAATTTCGTGATTTCCCTAAATTCCTTAAATTCCTTGAATTCCATGAATTACTTGAATTCCTTGAAGTCCTTGAATTCCGTGAATTTCTTGAATTCCTTGATTGACTTGAATTTCTTGAATTCCGTGAAGTCCTTGAATTCCCTGAATTCTTTGAATTCCCAGATTTCTTTGAATTCCCTGAAATCTTTGAATTCCCAGAATTCTTTGAATTCCCAGAATTCTTTGAGTTCCCTGAATTCTATGAATTCCCTGAATTCTTCGAATTCCCTGAATTCTTTGAATTCCCTGAATTCTTTTAATTCCCAGAATTTTTCGAATTCCCTGAATTCTTTGAATTCCGTGAATTCCATGAATTTCTTCAATTCCGTGAATTCTTCAAATTCCGTCAATTTCGTGAATCCCTTGAATTCCCTGAAGTCCTTGAATTCCGAGAATTCCATGAATTCCGTGAGTTGTGTGAATTCCTTGAATTCTTAAAAATCCGTGAAGTATGTGAAGTCCTTGAATTCCGTGAATTCCATGAATTCCGTGAATTGCGTGAATTCCGTGAATGCCTTGAATTGCTTGAATTCCGTGAATTCCATTAATTGCGTGAATTCCATTAATTGCGTGAATTCCTTGAATTATTTAAATTCCGACAATTTGGAGAAGTCCTTGAATTCCTAGAATTCCATTAATTTCGTGAGTTGCGTGAATTCCTTGTGTTCCGTGAATTCCTTGAATTCTCTAAATTCCGTGAATTCTGTGTATTCCTTGAATTCCGTGAATTCCATGAATTTATTGAATTCCGTGATTTCCCTGAATTCCTTAGATTTCTGGAATTCCGTGAAGTCCTTGAATTCCGTGAAGTCCTTTTATTCCATGAATTCAATTCATTCCGTGAGTTGCGCGAATTTCTTGAATTCCGTGAGTTGTGTGAGTTGTGTGAAATTATTAAATACCTTGAATTCCGTAAATTTCTTGAATTTCTTTAATTCTTTGAATTCTTTTAATTCCCTGAATTCCGTGAATTCAATGAATTTCTTCAATTCCGTCTATTCCTTCAATTCCTTTATTTCCGTGAAGTCCTTGAATTCCGTGAATTCCTTGAATTATTCAAATTCCGTGAAATCCGTGAATTTCGTGAATCGACAAACCCGCAGGTGCTTTCAGAACCGTCTTTGAAAACAATAGAAATTGAAAAACAATTTCAGTTTCCATTTATGACTGCCGTCCATCAGGGTTTCAAATCACACTTTTCGACTTAAATTAAAATATTTATATTTGAAAAAATGCGGCCCAAATGCATGCATTAAGCACGCCGAACGCGCAATGAGAATATGCCTTCACAACGAGCATATATTATTAATAAACAAAAGAGTTATGCATGGTTTCAGTATTTTTCGAGCCCGAGAAATATGATTATTGAACCTTAATTTATAAAAAAAATCTATCCCATCAAACTAGCGCTTTAAAAATTATGTAAACTTCAAAATATATCAATTAAAATCCGTGTATTTTGTACTAAAGTGTTCAAAATATTATAAAAACTGCATTAATCTAAGCTAATAGATTCAATAATTCAATAATATTGGATAACCAGCTATAGGGTTTCATCTACATGATCCTATTTGAATTTTTCTTTTATCTGTGGTGTTTTTAAAATACAGCATTTGTCTTATTATTGAGAAATCATCTCCAACAGATTTATCATGTCTTTTTCGCTTACTCCTCAATTTATTTATCTTAGCCTATCCCTCGTCTTTCCACATTCAACCTGAATATCTTTCTATCAATTGTTTGTCCAGTTTTACTTTATTCTATCTCTTTTCTATCCAGCTATATCTGTTTCGATATATATCTTTCTCTATTTCCTTGTCAGTGTACTTTTACTTTTTTTTGTATATCCTTCGCGTATTCCCTTCTATCCTTTTCGATCTCTTCGTCATTCCAGGTTCATACCTGCACTTCTAGAAATAATTAATTCAGATCGATAATAAACGATAGAACTAATGTCTTAATCGTTCAGAATCGTGTTTCTCAATTGTGCCAACACGATTGACAACGATTGAGCATTTTATAGTTCCAGTTGTTTCAATCGGGTAATTGGAATTCGGCAGGTGATGGCAGCACTTTCGCTTGGCGGGAATTATTTAGAGACAGTTATTTACTTTTTTGGAATAATATAGATTTTAAACAGTATATATTATGAAAGAAAGTAAATAAACATTTTGTAAATAATTCTTAACAGATGAAAGTCGTGCTACGATGAAAAATGTGCTAATAGTATTTTATGTTGAAAAAATAAGATCAGATACAAGATAAAAATAAAAAAGTTGATTTTATATTAGTGAAAAAAGCAAAATTGTTATTTTTTGTTATGCGATCTTGGATTGTTCACTGTAGTGAAACTGCTAGAAATGGTTATAAGTTTTGAAATGTATTGAAATTAAAAAAAAAAAGTAAACGAATATTTTAAAAACGTGAAACTTCATAAAATCGATTGAAGTATTATTTTATTACATAAAAAAAATCCAGGCTGTTATTGATTAAGTAATGTTAAACAATGAAAAAATCCTATTAGAGATAAAAGATTGTTTTTATCGGAAAGGGGTCTCAAATTTTAATTCTTCACTATAATTAACACACAAATACACTACATAATAAAAAAGTTTTGATTAATTCAGCTTTGTAAATCTTTAGTTTATTGAAATATAAATACTCAAAATGTTGGACAAAATTCTTTCTAAATTGAACAGTAAATTTACATCACTGTTGGTGATGATATATTCGGTAATCCTCAGAGAAGCACTTCACTTCTACCACTAATAATTTACCTAAAACCCACTTTTTTATTATTCACGAGGTAGCCACTAAAATCAAAACAAAAAAAAATTGGAAATCATTTCCTGATTTTTGAAAATTGACACCAGTCAGTGAAACTGAAATTTTAAGTTTTCAAAGCTAAACATTTTTCTATTTAAATTATTAAAGACTAAACTGTAATTTAAACCATTCAAAGTGGAAGTTTTCCGAACACTGAGCATTTTAAATATTAAATTAAAACGTTTAAAATAGAGCGATTTCGAGTTTAAACGTTCAATGTACAGATTTTAATTCTTCTAGACACTTTCTCTAAAAAAAAAGCATTCAAAATTGTACAATATGGATTCAGAAGCCTTTAATTTGGATTAATACGAAATTATGCCATGTGAAATTTAGGTATGAAAAATGCTAAAATGTCAGCAAACGTCCATACTTTTATACAAGAGTTTATGAAATTATGTGAATGAAAACTGGATATAAAGACCAAACATACACTTTTTTCTCGATTATGACATAAAAAATTTGACCAAAAGTATAGAAATATGTGGCCATTTATCACAGTTTTTCAGGAAGGTTAGAATATGAAAAAATGTCTTTGCTTGGGGAAGGAAAACCAGTTATTGCGATGATTTATGCATGTATTCAATTTAATTTGTACTATTTCACTTGTAAATACTACCATTTTTAATGTTCAAGTTTAAAAATAGTTTAATCTGTAACAGTTTTTAAATAGTTAAATCTCAAAGTCCATTTCTGTCAATTATTGTTAATTTTTTTAACTTTTTTATCGCATAAAGTCTTTTGAACAATCTAATACGATAAAATTAAAAATGTGAAACCTTCAAAATTAAAAGATTTTAAGATTAGGCATTGCAGACCAAATAATTTGAAATATTAAAAATGAAATATTATAGGTATTTCAAACTAGAAATTTTCAAGTACAGTGAGTCTCAACTATTCTCCAACTCCCTTATTCCCTAACGCCATTTATTCCCCGTCAGCTCTACACGGTTATTTCCATTTGCGCAGTTCCGGAAACTCCCACCACGATCCCGGTACATTCTCCTCCGCACAGTGGTTGACTAATTAAAAAAGAGGGTTGCAGAGCGGGAAGCCTTGAATTGAGTATTGTTTCACAACGTCATGGGAATACGTTGCACGGCGTTTTCGAGAACATATTATAAACGTAAAAGTCATTAATGTACGAATAGAAATATTTCTCAAGTGTAGAATCTATTTTCTCAGTCATGTTCCATTCTTCTGTCCATTCATGACCTTTCAGTTTTACGAAATAAAATAAAATATCCTAAATGTCAGGTTAGTGGTACTCTAACCTCAAATTTCGGACAGTTGCCGATCCAGCTAAATCATCTATCCACCATGACCCCAGGTGACTATCCGGATCTGTCCAATATATGCCCGGGAGGTTATCCGGGGGTCTTTACAACGGCCCATTCCTGAGGAACGCAGTCGTCAAACACAACGACGACCCTGGTCAACTCCGTCGGAGTTACCTGGAGTGTCTATCCTGGGACTTACTCGCAGGCCCAATCTGGAACCTACCCAACCATCTTGTCAGGGGTCTACTTGACAGTACAATCTGGGGCTTACCCTTCTGTCCCATGTGGGACATATCCAGTCGTCCCATCTGGGGCCTACCCACCGGTCCAATCGGTTATCTATCCACCCGTCTACCCCGGAACCTACCTAGCAGCCTATGCAACTCAAGCCTCGACGCTTCACCCCAGCGCGTATTCGACAACTGTCTACCCGGCCTACCCAACGGCTCACTCATTAACGGTGCCGGTTGGGAGCTAAGGGGCACAGACGGGAACGGACGGGATCCCACTAACGACCTGGCACGGGTTCCGGGAGTTCATCCAGGGACTACCGAAGATTAGTATAGTCCCAAAATTTGGGGAAAAGGCCATGAAGACCCAGCAGTCTTTCTCAAAGACTTCGATACTTACTTCCAAACCATGAGGATCCAGGAAGACTACAAAACCAATGCGTTCAGATCGGCATTGAAGGAAAAATCTCTCCAATGATCAGAGTACTACAAGGGCTTTTCGTTCCTGCGGAGTCAATTTAAAGACTTACTCGTATGCCAATACGACTCGTCGTCCATCCGAGGCCGGATCCAGGCACAACTATACTCCGTCCGACAAACGGACAAGAGACTGTGGCCGTTTTCTTACACCGGAAGAGACTGTTTTATGGAAGACTTCACCCCGACGCCGCTGAACACAACCTAGTAATTGCCCTGATGGAGCTCATTCGACCGGGCATCTGACGGGGCATAAGAGCCTCAGCTCCAGAAACCTCCAGACCGCTCTTCGGAAAGAAGACCGGAAAATTGCATCCAAGGAGGAATCCTCAGGCAACAAATCCGAAGCCAATGTCAAGTGTTGGCATTGTCCAGGCTATCACCTGCATAGAGACTGCTAAGTCTACAAAAAGAAGCTTGCCGAACGCAACTCAAGACAGGCTTTCACTGCGAATCAATCCTCCTCCACCACACCCGGCTCACAGTAGCGAGTCGGACATCTGCTTCCTCGGAATACCTACGACGACCATGAGTCAGAGGTGATCCAAACTGGAGCCTCATCATGGGACTACCCTCATTCAAAGGGTTCTTATCTACGTTCCTGGAGGAAAAAATTTAAAGCTTCGTAACAAAACCGCCAAAGTGGATCCCAAACCTTTCCATTGAGACACCCGAGGGGCAAACGGTCGCGGTCCCGGTCGCGGGTTTGAACAGCAGGGTCGGATTGGGCACTGTGCCTGCGCAATCAGCTGTCTCAGTTGCTTTTGACAATCGCCGAGTCGGGTTGGCAACTCTCTCAACGGGAAAAGACTCTCCACGGACGGAAGAGAAACTACCCTTCGAAGCAGGGTACAAAATTCAAGAAAGGGCCACATCCTTCCTGGGCAGGAAGGGTATTAGGAGACGCCAGCCGCATCCCGCTCACGCTGACGGCTTCTACTGCGAAATGTACGGATGAGCTGCCCACAGTGAGCTAGTCGTAAGAGTGCATTCGATCCCACTCGCGATCCTCTCGTAGGGTCGAAGAATAAAAATTAAACTCAACTTAATGAACCCCTCACTCACGATGCTCATTGCAGTATCAGAGTCTAATCGAATTTTACCCCTAACCTTGGGCCTCCTTCTCACGATCCTCTCCGTAGGATCGGAGAAAGGAATTAAGTCTAATTGAGGGATTCCGATCCAACTCGCGATCCCCATGTAGGATCGGAAAACAACAATTAAACTTAATTTAACCTAATCCCTTCTCGCGATTCTCACCGTAGGATCGCATAACAATGGAATTTAAATCAATTTAAACCCACTCATGATTCTTAATCGAATTAAAGCTCTCTTTTGTTGTAACATGCTCTTTATTTTTGTTCTTAAATAAATAAAAGCCGTTTACCTACAACAATATCATGTAGTATCAAATAAAATTCAAAGTATTGAATAGATTTTATTATTAAAAAATGAGATTTCTGTTCAACAAAAACATTCACTATTATTTTTACTGGTCCAAATTAAAGAATTTTTAATATTGTAAACCCTCAAAGATCAATTATTCCTAAAACGTTAAAAAATTATATGATTTCTAATTAGAAGCTTTGAAAATAATGAATCCAAGAATAATGGAACCGTTTTTATTATTATTATTTCCTGGGTTGAGACCTTAAGAGCCCCTGACGCTTGGGTGATCCCGTTGCGTCATCTTGTAAGGCCCCAAAGCCCTCTCCATACGGCGAGGACCACAGCCACGCTATAGGCCGATACTTCTGACTCATTGATGCAGCTACTGCACGTGAGTGTAAGTCGTTCCTACGCCATCGCGGGACAGTGACAAAGGATATGAATAGCTGTCTCATAATCCCTACCGCACAGAAGACAGAGGGGACTTTCTGCGAGCCCTGTCTTATGTCTGTGATATCCGAGGTTTCCATACCCTACATACATTTCTGTTAGGAGTTTGCCTTTGTTCCTTTCAAGCTTGAGAATTTCCTTCGCTTGATCAAGGTTTAGCTTTAAACCCAGAAGTGTTTTGGCCTATCTGCAGCCAGTGGCCAATTCCCACTCATTGTGATGTTCCTCGGTCAGCCAACTGTTGATTTCTTCAGTGACTAGCCTACTGCAAATGTCTACAACTGGCTTGGGTCCAGTAAAGTTTTCTATTGCTGCTAGTTTTTCTAGCCTGTCCAATATTTCATTACCTTTGATGCCGCTGTGTCCAGGGATCCAAAGTAGAGTCACTCGGTTTTCCGTCGCTAGATTGTTCAGTGCCTCAAAGCACTCCCATACTAGTAAATACGTAGTCGGTGTTCCATTCAGGGTCATTAAAACAGCCCTGCTGTCTTAACAGATACGGATGTTTCTTTTGTCGCCATACTCCTGTGCCTTATAGGCGAACTTGAACATGGCCATTATCTCAGATTGTAGAACTGTGGTGTAGGATCTCATCGGGATTGTAAGCCCATTTCACTCCTTCTACGATATACACCGGCTCCTGCCTTCTCCTTGTTTCTGGAGCCATGTGTAAACCAGTTGTCTCCATCACTGGGCAGGTGTGCTTCGCCGTTAACCCAATCTTCCTTCGTGGATAGGTTAACACGATACTTCTTTTTGAAGAGATAGCGAATGGGTGTTTTGTCTCTGAGCATGCTAAGGGTCAGCCTACTCGCGTTGTCGGTTGGGATCCGCACCACCGTGATCCTTCCGCCTTTTACCATATTTAATCTTCAGGCCGTCTTCGCAGGCACGGCTTTGAAGGTGAGATGGAGGGGCTCCAACCCTGTTAGTGTCCCCAATGCCATTGTGGGTGTCGACTTTGAGGCATCAGTGACGCCTCTTAGAATCAGTCCCCTGATTCTTTCCAGTCGAGACTTCACAGTGAAGAGTTCTACCCTGCTCCACTAGACGACCGCCGCATAGGTTAGCCTAGGTCGCACCATCGCTGTGTAGATACACATAATTGTCTCCTAAGTGTCTCCGGCTTCAAGTCCCAGCTTTTCCCTATGGCTCTCCTACAGAGCCATAGAGTTGCTACTAGCTGTTTGCACTTGCTAACTAGGTGCTTTCTCTATGACAGCTTCTTATCTAGGATGACTCTTAGATATTTAGCTCGTTCTTTAATTTTCAGTTGTCCTCCCACTTTCAGTGTACTCGTCGTTCCCCACTTATATCGTCTGGTGAATACAACCTCGTCTGTCTTACTCGGATTGACCGATAGTCCAGTCTTCTTGCACCAAGAATCCATTATCCGCAGTGCTTGTGATAACCAATTTATCGTTCGCGTAGCCTATAACGTGATAGCTCTGACTCGTAAGCTCGTACGTTCTTGTTGACCAACATGTGGCAGGTCCATTCCACGACTGCTATAGACACACCATGTGCAATCATGGCTGCCCTGGTCACCTCTCTGGAAATATAGTTAAAGGCTCCTTCGGTATGCATAAAGTTACCAATCGCGAGATCTTTCTGCTTCAGTTGTCCTTCGATTAGGTTTACTGCTCCGCTTAGGGCCGTCTCGGTTGAGTGAACAGCCCTATAGGCGTGGTGCTCCTTCTGAAGTGGTCTACTTGACAAGACCTTGTCGCGGATATATTTATTCACAAGTCTTTCCACTGTTTTTAGTAGGCAAGATGTAAGGTTGATGGGATGGAAATCCTTGGATAAAGTATAACCAATTCTACCTGCTTTCGGAATGAAGACTACTCTCGTACCTCTTCATGCCGTTGGAACATATCCCAGCGTCAGACTAGCCCTAGCAAGTCTCACGAGTGGTCATATGATGATCTCTCCCGCCCTCTGTAAGAGGACTGGGTATATGCCATCAGGACCAGGAGACTTGTATGGCTCGTGCTCAAAATGCGTGAAGTCTAACTAGGATAAAAAGAAAAAAACTGCAACTGCTACCCTTGCTATTTTACTTAGATTTTTGTCTCCGTGCAGCATCTTGAGAGGCCAGATCAGTATTGAAAGAGAAAGAGCAGACTGTTCTTCTCTCACTTACACACCATGCATTTGCAGACCAACACCCCCCCCCCTTACCCGACCACGTCACTTGGCATCAATCCCCACTCCAAAATTAGAGAGCATATGCCTATACTCTGTTCAGCGAGAGAATACTCAACGCAAAAGACGAATTTTCGTCCAGTTTGCGCAGGCTGTCATAAAAGTGCGAAGTTTAGGCGTGGTTCACTGATTTTCAAGTTTCAGCTTTAAAGGAATTCTTTCCTTCGAAATTTATGACCTCTCGCTTTAGCGGCCTATTTTCCCGAGAGGAGCACAGCAGGATTTACTCCGCCCTTTCGTACAAAAACTGCGCGACGTTGAGTATTCTCTCGCTGAACAGAGTATAGTCCCCTCTTATTCCTATATTCATAATTTTCAACCTCTGGTGATACAGAGGAAGTCGGATTGCGTTACATAATAGAGCAATTCCATGTCAAATCATCTGAAGAATTTCATCCATTGTCATTTCATTGAATTTCATCCATATTGATGAAAATTCTAGTGCCCGTTCTCTTAGGTGTTGAAAGAAAAACCCTAAATAATTTTTGAAAATTGAGAAAAATTAGGAGACATTCGAAATTGAAAATTTTGGTCCTTTTTTTGAACTTTTATACATTCAGTGAGTTTTATGATATCAAGATGTATTTTTCTTTAAATTATTGATAATAAGCCCCAATATTGAAGACATATTTTTTGAAACAAAAATTTAAAAAACTTTCCAGATTTTTCACAAAAAAATGTTTAAAACTGATTTTTTGAAAAAAAATCCACCTTCGATTCTCTTTTTTTTTTACCTTTTCATAGATAGCTTACAATGTGCTCTAAATACTCTGTGAATATAAAAACGGGAACGCTCTTAGTTTTTGAGAAATAAATAAGAACGTACACCGTGACATGGCGTGGCCAGCGCCCCAAGCTGAACTCTGAAGTCCACCAGTATAATATTCGTCTATTGTTAACATGGTTTTTCACATCATGTGCATCGTCTCGGCGTACGTTTTTAATTTATTCTCGAAAACTAAGGGATATCCCTTTTTATAATCACAGGGCTTTTAGAGCACATTATGAGCTATCTATAAAAAAAATTAAAGAAAATCAAAAATGGATTTTTTCCAAAAATTCAGTTTAAAAATTTATTTTCGAAAAATCCAAAATGTTTTTGATACTTTTCTGTTCAAAAATATATCTTCATAACTACCGCTTATCATGATTAATTGAAAAAAACATCTTAATATCATTAAAATCGCCAAAGTTATGAAAGTTAAAAAAGGGACCAAAATATTCAATTTTTATTATCCCCCGAGTTCTAAAAATTGTTCAAACATTATTTCAGGGTTTTTTTCTCAACACCTGAGAGAAAATAAATAAAATCAGGAGATATTCAAAATTGAAAATTTTGGTCCTTTTTTCTTAAACTTTCATGACTTCGGTGATTTTAATGATATTAAGGTCCATTCTTTTTATTTATTCGTAATAAGACGCAGTATTGAAGTCCAAACTCTCGGGCGCTGGGCACACCATGCCACGGCGTACGTTCTTAATTATTTCCCGAAAACTAAGGGAGATCCCATTTTGATATTTATAGGGCTTGTCTAGGGCGCGCGTCTGTCGGATCTCGCGCTTCGCGCTCAGATATTTATTCTTTGCACTTGGAATACTTGAATGAAACTTTATCAAAAACATCTCATTTAAATCCCAGTATTTGTATGTATCTTCATAATCTGTATTTTATACGTAATTAAGTTTGTATTGTTAAAGATGAAATTGCTCGCAGCTCTGTTAGGCTTTGAGGTACACATTCTCATCGTGACACTCACGCTACGCGCTCCATTTCTAATACTTTCTCAATCATAAATGATGAGAATGTGATAAATTATGACAAATTTGTATCTCTTTTTTGAGTGACCTTTTGTCGTTTTTCCACAAGCTTTTCATTTTTATTTTTAATGTTATTTTTACGAGAAAACCCAAAATTACACATCCTATCAAAAAGTAATTATTAACAAATTTGTAGATGAGTTTTGGGTGCATAATTTTTGTTTACTAATTTTTTTTGGTAGCTTGTTTCGTTTTTTCAAAAAAATAAATTTTGTTTATTTCCAGTCATATTTTTCACGATTGAAACAACAACTACGCGTTCTATCAAAAATGGATGAATAACAAATTAGTATCTGTTTTTTGTTTGAACAACTTTTCTCTGTTTATTTTTTCGTAGCTTGTGTCGTTCATCTAAACACTTAATTTTTTATTTTTAATATTGTTTTTTTTTTACGAATAAAACAAAAACTGGGCGTCCTATCAAAAATTGTATAATAAAAAATGTGTAGATCTTTTCAAGGAGCACAATTTTTTTTCATCTATTTTGGTATTTTGCATAGTTTGACCACAAAATGGAATTTTTTATTTTTTATTATTTTTGGTGCGATCAAAATTCGAATTTTCAAAGAAATTTAGAAAGTTGTTATGATAATCTTTTAGGGCTTTCAAAAAGCAAGGACCAATCAGGCCCGTTATATAAATTTTCTAATCAGGTAACCAGATCAGGGCCTGGTACGGGAATTTTTTTAAATAAGGCTAAATAAAGTATTTTCAGCACGGGCAAAGAAAGATTCTAAGTACTCACTCTGATCTATAATTTAATGTTGGTCTCATCTCTAAACGCAGTGGGCCCAATTTTGGTAGTATTCTTACACTGTTCTTTCTCATTCTAATTCATTCCGCTTTCAATTAATCCAAAATACTTTTCATACTATTATAATGAAGACTTTAATAACTGTTGAAACACGGCTTTAAAGATTTTCAATCAGTTTGCACTTTGCAAGTAGTGCATAAATTTATGCCAGGATGATCATATACGGATCTAATATTTAGCTTGAGGTAGATCACAGAAACAAGTTTGAGCGTAAATAAAAAAGTTCCCTGTGCATTTGTAGACTAGAAAAGGCGTTTGACAAGGAAAATAGAAAAAAATTGAGGAAGTGCTGATAGAGTACGAAGTCGATGGATGGCTCCTACAACCAATAAAAACAATATATGCTGGTAGCAAAGCGAGTTTCAGGGTAAATGGGAAATAGAGTGACTGATTTGATATATTATGCAGGGTGTTAGGCAAAGACGCGTTATATCTTCATAGAGGGTGCGTGGGTTAGCGTTCGCAGATGATAAGGTTGTTATGGCAGAGTCGATCGAAGAGTTGCGAAGAATTTTGAGAAAACTGAAAACAAGTGTGAAGAACATGGGGCTTAAAATTAACGTAAATAAAACAAAAATTATGATGTTTAAAGGAAAGGATGAGAAAACGATATGCAATATTATCCTGAATGATGAGACAATAGAACAAGTTGATAAGTATATATATTCAAGAAATAAGGTCAACAACCACCGCAGGGTCCCACTGGGAGCAACTGCCATCTAAAAAATGACACCGGCTCCCAGTAGGACCGCACCGAGCGCGTAGCGCGAGATAAATACATTATCGAGCGCGAAGCGTGAGATAAATATATTCTCGAGCGCGAAGCGCGAGAACCAACAGTTGCGCGCCCTAGGCGCGCTCAAACTTGCGAGCGAAGCGAGCCGCGCGCTTTGCGCGCGATGAGAATGTGCCCGCGCAGCTGGCATATTTTTATAAATATAACAATTAACATTGAAAATGTAAAATTTTTGAAATTTTTTTTACTCATCTTAGACAAAACTTACAGAAACAATAATTGTTGCAGCATTTTTTCGCTCCAGCGAACATTTATTTCACAAAATCAAATAACGTGTCAAATAAGTAGAAAAAATATGTTTATCAGTAACCTACAACCTATTTTATGAATAAGAAAAAAATAACACTCATTTGAAAGTACCGACTGAAATACACATTTTCGCAATAAACACTTATCCCCTAAAGTGAATAATTTGCAAGATAACAGAGCTTTTGTTAGAAGTCATTTTATCGCGTTGCAATAAATAGTCATTTTTCATGGAGCAAATTAGTTTGAGAAAAAGATGTCTGCAAGAAACTATACTTGCGTACTTGATGAATATAAGTATATCTGAAATTGCCAATAAATTGTTTAAATGTATGCAAATTAGGATCATTATTTAATTGTCGCTACTTTTTCAGCCGAAAAACGCGGGAGGTTTGAAATCAATAATAATACAAATAAATACGCTCAACATTCCTAGAACTGCTGGCCCATGTGGACAATCAGAGTGGTCACTTTTTTTTTAATTTTCGTCTCCTGGCTTTCTCCCGGTAGAATTTCGTGATTTCTTCTAGTTTGAAAATATTTTTTTTTCTTTGCAAATAAACAGTTTTTTGCATGTATAATCAGTTGCGGAAATCGATTAGCACTAGCAAACCTATTTAAAAGAAATTTATTGACTTTGAATGATATAATAAGCAGGATATCGAGATTTTGGTGCCTGATAAAGGAAAATACACAGATGTATAGATTTATATAGCCGGATAAATTCCCGGCATTTAAAGGGTGAGTCTCAAGTAAATTGTCATAAATAGGAGTGATTTTGGAGAATTTTTTCTAAAAAGTGCTTTGATGAAACTTTGTGAAACTCTTAGTATCTATTTTCGCATATTTTAGGAATCAAAAACACGGATTTGCAGATTAATTAAAATTGTTTAAATATAAGTCACATTGTTTGTTGCGTACAGCCTCGACGTTTGACGGTGCTGATCGGCGTGCAATGTAGAGCTTTATGCTTTTGTCTTAGAACAAAAAATCAAAAATATTTAGATTCTTGATAAAATTTAACGACGGATAAACTCATTTTATTAAATATTTAAAGAAAATTTTTCGACAAAATCTTGTCATTTTTTGAGAACCTCGTATTATTATTAATTATGCATATTTTCTTGAAGACGAAGGTAATTCAGCACCTGGCACATCTTTTTCATTCAATTTCACATTAAAACTTGGTATCACAGTGTAAATTTTAACGACACAGTTCGAAACCTTTAAATGCCCGCTAAGTATCATGGCGGCGCCTAAACTTCCACTCTTAAATGAAAAGGTCTATTAACAATTCTTTTCCTACTGCAAAGTGTCAGAACAAAGAGTCATTGTAAAGATATTTTAAGATGATTCTGTAAACGAAAAATACACCCTGTTCATTAAAAATAGGCAAACTGTACATTTGATTATACAAATTGTTCAAATAATTTAAAAATGTTGTCACATTGGACAGTATATATGCGAAAAGTCATTTTCAAGACATTTTTAATCAAGGGAGTGTCTACATGTATCAAAGAATGCGGCTTTTGTACTAAAATGTCGGCACAAAAAACCCCTTTTCCCGGTTCTTCTACTATAACGAAAAAATCGAGATATTCGTAACGACATTTCGGTACACGTAGCAAGGCCTTTAATAAATATGAAAATTGTACGCTGTGGATTGACTGGTCCACAGATACTTTTTCCCGCCACTGTTCAGTGCCCGGCAAACCGTACGTGGCACGCCTGAAATCATGAATTTTGTATACTATGAATTACCCTTTTGATCGCTTTAGCAATTAAATATGTCATACTACGTTAGTCGAAGATTCTCCTAGTAAAACATAGTGGTACTATCTCAAGTAAATCCCATGAAAAACGGAAATATTTAAAAAATTTGTTTGTACCGGTTTATTGCAAAAAAAAGTCCTTAATTTGTTCCTAGCATGTTCCCGCCGAGTGCCACAACATATTCTTTGGGCACCAGAATCAATGAAGCCGTTCTCAAGAAAACAATATTTTTCAATTTTCTATAAAACCACAATAACTCCTATAAAATTTGTTTTTCAGACATAAACTTTTGGGGAAGTCAGTCTCATATTATTGCTAACTTATGCTAATAATCTGGATCAAATCCGGTACACACATAATCAACCCATACACACAAAATTAGTTTACACTACAACTTTGGATGTTTGATCAGATCAGATTTACAGAAAATGCATTTTTGTTAAAAATTTGATGACATTTTTTAGAAGTTGAACTTTGAAATCTGAAATATTCCACGAGGGCCCTGATGATTGCCTTCATGCCTCAGTTTACAAAAATTAAACGATTTCTTTGTTGTAATAAATTGTCTTTTGTGTCAAACAGTAACAGTATCTTATCCAAACGATTATATATATATATATATATATATATATATATTCGGTTTCCGCTTCTTCAGAATCGAAGCCACCGGGCGCGTCCTCGGGTTGCCGATAGAGGGTCCCTGTACCAAGGGTTCCCGCTGAATATGGTTACAATAATTAATAAGCAGTCGCGGACAATTAGCTCTGCAAGGATGGGTGAACCCTTTCCCCAGCTGCTCGGGGGAATAAAAATGACACTGCAGACACACTTGAAGATGCGCTTAAAAACGATTGAACGTGTAAAGCAGCCGACAGTCGGTGAGCAAATAGCGCCTATCACTACGATAGCTCGTATAATGCCTGTTCGCAGAGGCTTCGTGGCGCGCATGCACACTGTGTGATGCCAGAAACACTTAGAGCTTCAGCGAGTTTCGTAACATTTTTTCCAAATCAGGCTACTGATCTCTCAAAAACTGAATACGAACGTAAAGCGCTTCCCCAACCGCTGCCTAAACAAGCCGCAGACGAAGAGGAAGAAGCGAAATCAAGACCAATTGCAGAAAGCAGGCACCCCCTGAGAATTAATAGTGATTTCAGGACAACGAGGAACATTAACATCCAGGTTCCTCCTAAGCCCAAAAATCTGGCAGAAATAGAAGCCGCCCTTCGTGAGGATACCTTGGAGAATATCCTCTACTTCCAACTACTGCAAGCCATATTTGGACTGTAAAAATCTCAACACAATTGGGAAACCCGAGATGTGTTATATTAGGATTTCAAACAAACAGAAAAAATAATACTATTAAAAGCCCTAGTAACTTTGATAATTGCAATCTGACTAATGTCAAACTTATTTTAAATTACCAGTGTTATCCGTATAGTAATTTAAATCTTGATATTAATCAAAATCAGTATGCTCTACTTTATAAAATGTACACAAACCTTCAAGCTAATTACTATGGTAAAGAACTGCAACCATTACTATCGAGAGGAGAATTTATAGAGTATGCACCTCTAGTTGTAATTGACTGCTCTAAACAAAATGAGTCATTGAAATACGGACCATATGACGTTCGTTTCGAATTTCGAACTAGTGAAAATTTGCCCGCTCAAACATCAGCATATTGCCTAATTTTGCATGATCGTATAGTTGAATATAAACCAATAAGTGGTATGGTGAAAAGGTTGGTATAAAACTAATGTAAACAACTCATTCAAGATGGAGTACTTGGTGGATATGCAGGGCTTCAAGTTACCAGTCAATAATTTTGTATTGAAAGGATTGGCTACATTACCAATCTGCGATGAAACAGTCAAAAATCCATATTCTTTTCTCTTCTAATCACCCTGCAAGTGGTACAACGTTCCGCCAAAATATAAATCTATAAACATTTGGGCAGAGCGAAAACATTATGGAATACATATACAGTCTGTTCCACAATAAATTTTAAATTTCGGACGATAATCATCAAATCTGCAGTGTAAGTAAAATGCGACACTGTACGAAACATGCTTTTGATACGGCTCTATATTCAAAGGATTTTTAGAAACTTCCATTAATGGAAACTCAATGTCAGCATACACAGAGAATGGAACTTTCTTTTTACAACTATAATTTCGGAATTTCAGAAATCTTTCCTTTTCATTTGGTAATATGATTTTACATTGATTCGCACTTTTCCAATCCAATCTGTGATTTTGTAAAGATTTTTCTTGAAGTGGCACAGGCACCTGTGACACAAAAATGTGCGGTGACTATCGTTCGTAAACTGAGATTTTATTAATCGGGACAAGTTTTTATTCAAAGCGAAGTGATATATTGGATTACTGTCATTTAATTCGTTTTCATTGGAACAGTCAGAGTTAATTATTTTGCGTTTGTACCTTTTTTTTGGGAGGCTTCGGAGTTGTTATTCAGGTTAACCGATAGTTTTTCCCGTGTTCTCAGACGACTTACGAGGATTTAATCAATTTTGAGACTCTGTAAACTTCATGTCTTTTTAAAATTTGATAAAAAATACTTATTTTCATTATTATAATCGATTATAATACGAATTATCACCTCATATTCGATAGAATTATAGAGGCTTCGGAGTTGTTTAAAAACCGAGGGACAAACATATAAGCATGATTCTTTCAGTCAGTATTTATAATCTCTAGCATGTTAGCATTGCAATTTGAACTGTATCACATATTTAAAAAAAGTGCCCGAGGGCAATATTATAAAAAAAATTTTTACCAGTCCAGTCACTTTTCAAGTATGTGAATCTGTAGGGAGGGACACTGTAGGGAGGGACACTGTAGGGAGGGTAAAAACTGACTACTTAATTACAAAAAAGGTATGCCTAACTATAATTTTTTTGTACTTTTTTTGTATGGAATAATAAAGTAGACCACCATATGTGCTGCAATCCCCTTAGTAGGTCAAAAATGTTATGGGAACATCGAATAAACATCGAGGGATATACAAATTGAAATCTATTCGAAAATCGCCCACATATTCAGATTTCAGCTTCTGTCGTCTCGTTGTGTTTTAAAACGCACAATTATTTTTTCAAAAGAAAAGTACTCAACTTTAAATAAAAATTAAAAATAAACAATACATATTTATATTATTATTATTATTATTATTTATTTTTGTTTAGTTTAGTATATTATTACACTTTCTAAATGATTCCAAACCTCTTGCAATGCGTTTTTAGAAGGAAAAAAAAAACAGTTTAAAATTTACACAAATCCGTTTGTATTAACAGAAAACGCACATAAACATAATTTTCTTTTTAAATTTACCTACAAAGAATGCGATTCTTGATGTCTGAAATTTGTAATTTTGTTCTGTTTTCGATGTGCAATATTTAAAAAAAAAATACTTGAGTTTTTTTTTAAAGTCACATTAAAAAAAGTCATAGTCCAAATTACGAAACTTCTTGGCAATGACCCATAAACCGCTAATATTTTGTTTTAGTTCTCCTAAACTTCTGAGTGAAGTACTTCACTAAAAATAAACATTTTACCGAGAAAAATAGATTCCTATACAGCTAATATTTTTAATTCTACCAAAGATCGGAGTGATTATTATTGTCTTGTATATGGCTGGTCCATTTAAGACCCGTGCCACTGTGGTTAAAAATCTGTGGTAGGCCTACTATGCCTTTTATTTTGAAACCTTGCTGAATCAGAGGTCTATACACGGATCATCATCGCTGCTAAAGTATCATTTAAGTCATTTATTATGAGTACATATACCGCCACACGACTCCACTCCTCTAGGTATGGGATCTATGAAAAATTCTCTTTCACTAAGGTAGGCTCAGAGAGTCACTGTATGCATTTAATCCCAACCAGTGATAACCAGCGGCTGCACCCGACTTTATTAGAATTACTTTCATTTGCCTGGACGTTTGGCCAGTGGAGAGGAAAACTGAAGAAAACCACCACCAGAATCCAGCCTTTGTTTCTATAGTCGAGTTTGAAGGCAGATATTCGACTCTAATCATCGAATGCTCGACATAAGTTAAAACGCACCGAATACACAACCTGGTTGTACGTCGCAGATGGTCGTCCATCCGAGCGCTATCCGCGCTCGAAACGGCTTGAAAACCTTGTACTCATGCCACTGATAATATAATTTATTAACAGCACTTATTTAAATAAAATAATATTTTGTTCAAGGACTGGTGCACGTATCAGGAACTAAAGCCATTGAATTAAAGGTACTTTTCCCAACAAACAAATCCCTTTTAAAAACAAATTTCTCTCGCATAAAGAAAATATTTTAAATATTAAAAAAATTACGCAAGTGACATAAAAGATGTGGTAATCGTACAATAGGTGGAATTTGCATAAAATCAACGATACGATGAATTGTGAGTGATCGAAAGCAGGAGATCAATTTGCTGGCGGATCGAGGGTAGAAGTGTCTGCAGATTCGCTCGTGGAAGGCGATTTTGAATTCAGCTCAGGACTCGCGTAGACGTAATGCGAACTGCGGAGAAAGTGTTTCGCTCTGCATTCGGGTCGCGATTATCTAATTTTAAATTATTTATGTGTGCGTATTCACACACATATTTCTATATAAATGAGAATGGAGTTGGCCGAACCCCATTCAGTTCCCAGTCCACAATAATTCGTTGGGATAATATTAAAATTGCCACGGAATGAAATAAAAAAGAAAAAGAAACTTTCACGTGAGAGAAGAATGTCTTGAGTGCGCAGCCTGGCGCCGCTAATTTTTAAATTTCTGGCAATAATATACACATTTTTTTTTGTACTTTTTTAAGTCAGTTTTAAGGTTCATAATCTGAATATAAATGTCAGTTTAAAAGGAATGGCTATTCTTAGGTAGCATTAAAGTATTATATAACTTTAACGAATTTAAAATTACAGTAGACGTAAAATTGAAAACTAAGGGGCCGTTCAACAACTAAGTCACGCTATTCTTAACACTTTTACCACCCTTTCCTTTCCTCTTCACAGATTTCTTAGAATTCATTTAAAAACGCCTACAATAGAATACAAAATATATAAATATAATATTTTAACAGATATCACAGTCCAAAACATGCTCTGAAGAGAAGGATAATAGGGTGATTATTCACAAAAATAGGGGAATAATAGGGGAATAAATTCTTTCAAATAAAATTAATGTATAGGCACTGTTGACTATATTGAATTCAATATGAATCGCTTAAGATTTCAAATCAAAATATATTGCCTTTTCAACAAAACAGTTGTATTTTCAACAAAAAATGATTCATTTTCTACCAAAAGAGATGAATTTTCAACGAAATAGTTGAGTATTTAAGATATAAAGTCGAATGTTTTAGAAAACAGTTGACTTTCAAACCCGAAAAGATTTTCAAAAAGGAAAAGAAATAATTTTAGACCAGGCAGTTGCATTTACAACCAAATAGTTGAACTTTCAACCTACAATGACAGGTTTACAAACAAATGGTCGAATTTTCAATCAAAAAAGAATTAACCTTACAAAAAACCGAATTTTAACCAAATAGTTCAATCTTCGAACAATAAGGATGACTTTTTAACAAGATAGGATGAATTTTCAACAAAAGAATTACATTTTTAACAAAATGGTTGAAATTGTAACTACGTATGCAGTTGAATTTTCGACCAACAAAGATGAATTATCAACCGAATATATGAGTTTTAAAGTAAACAAGACGATTTTTTTAGAAGGCAGTTAAATTTTTTGTCCAAAGGCACGAATTTTCTATCCAAAAAGATGAATGCTCTACAAAACAGTTAGATTTTCAACAAATCAATTAAATTTTGAACAAAACAGCTTAATTTTTAACAAAAGTGTTGATTTTTTAACAAAATAATGAAATTTCAAATAAAATAGTTGAATTTTTAACTAAAATTATGAATTTTCAACAGCAAGAAAAAACGAATTCTTAACAAATGAGTTCAATTTTAATTTAATAGTTGATATTTCAATCGAAACCTATTCTTATTTTTAATAAAAAATGGGTCAATTCAACCAGAAATACAAATATTAAACGGAAGGATTGAAGTTTTAACCAGGAAAGATCTTTCAGTGAAGAGAGGAGAAAAAATTCTACCAGATTATTGAATTTTGAAACCAAAAAGGCGAATTCTCTAAAAAACAATGGAATTTTCAATCGAATAGTAGAATTTCAATCTAAAGTCGATCAATTTTAATAAAAAAGATGACCAATAATGTAATAGTTCAATTTTAAATTTAAAAAAATTAATTTTTAACTAAAAAAGAATGACTTTGAAACAAAATAGTTAAATCTTCAACCAATCAAATTCATATTGAACAAAGAAGTTCAACTTTCATCAATGTAGTTAAATTTTCAACTAAAAAAGATTAATTTTCAATGTTAAATATAATAGTTGAATTGCCAACTAAAAGCAATCATATTTTAACAAAAAATGGAATAAGTAAATTTTCGTTCGAAAAAATTAATTTTTAACAAACGAACAAAAAATTAATTTTCAACAAAATAGTTCAACCTTCTTCAACGAAATAGTAGTAATTGTTTTTTTTTATTCAAAAAATGGAAAATTTTGGAAATAGGGGAAAGAGTATGAAGTCTGTATGTAGATGCTTTACATGCAAAATAAAATCACTAATTTTCATTTTTTCAAGCATTCGAAAACATTGATATTCATATTTATATTTTTCACATATGACGTCACATCTTGCGTTAACCCCTCCCCCTACGTCACAAATCGTAACGAAACCTCCCCCTCCCCTCCCCCACTGGAAGTGTTTTGTAGTTTTTGTAAGGAATGTAAGATTTGAAGAATAAAATAATATTGAATGTTAAGTTAAACATAAAGAAGAAAATTAAGTTAGAAAGTATGTTTATAGTCTCGTAGAATTAAGATAAAGAAAGAAGAAAGGAGTTCAGGGAGGGCGTAATTATTTTAAGAGAGCACAAGCAGTATTCTTACATACCTACCTTTTCTCGCTCACACATGAAAAGGTGGAAAACAAGGGCTGAAATATTTTTCTCATACAGATAGGCGATTGGGAAATAAAAGTAAGCGAAACGGTGGTCGAGTTCTTTCGAGAGCGGGATGAGTGGAGGGTGTCGTAAAATATTCGCTTTATGGGCAATTGTTATTTTATTGGGTGTTTTCTTGACCGCTTATAAAGGCACTGACTTTAAATACGCAGATAAGGACTTTATGGAACCTGGCGCCTGGCTCATTATTATTAACCTGATAGTTCGTCCGTGTTATGCACCAACTCTGTCTCTCCATGGCCATAAAATAAATTAAAGAAAGAGTTCATTTGTAATTTTATAATTTTCTTAGATGCCGACACCTTTCATTATCAAGCTCATTATACTTGTCACTTTTAATTTATTTTCTCAACTATTTCAACTTAAAATCTCTCATAAACTACGGAATTTATTTTCGGACTCTCTTCGTAGAATATAAAAATGTCTATAAATCAATTTGTTTTTTCGAAATCGTTTGAACTTAATCGATGCTATTTGGAAAATCATTGATATTGATATTGATAACAATTTTTGAATTTTAAAATAAATTTTTAATTACAAATTTTGAAAAATCGAACAAAGTTTTAAATTGGTCTGGGCCTTGTTTAACATAAAATAAGAATCACATTGGTCAGAAAAAATTGCACAATATTTCATAACACACATTTGTGAAAAACAGTTTGATAAATATGTAAAGACCATTGGCGAAATATCGCAGAAAATTACTAGGTAGACCTGAAATGAACATAAGTGGCTTAGCTCTGTCGACAACAGTTTCTAAATTGCCACTCAGTATGTTTATTTGAGTCGTAAAAAAGCTTATATTTCAGAAAAAAATATTCACCATTGTCAAAATTCTGCGAATGAATTTTTGGAAATATGTTTTATTCGCAGAATTTTACGCATCTTATAATGAACCAAACATGAATCTACTCAGTGTATGATTTTTTTTTTATTTTTGAAACCGTATCAGGGGCGGTTCAAGAACTGCGCCACGCTATTTTTAACTCTTTTTCCACCCTTCCTCTTTTTCCTCACATACCATCACTTGATCACGCAAAGCTTGACCCCCCAAGGGTGACTTCGCAAATACGCAGACCCTCCCACCCCTTTTAGATCAAAATTTGTTGTTCAATTTAATTTAAAAACGCAAAAAAAAAAAAAACAAAGGCCACGAAGTACTACATATGGATCTATTCACTGCGTGTGTATTTATTTGTGCTCATTTCATGAGCATTTTGCTTCCTCATAGTCTTACCGAAAATATTATTTTCAGAAAATCAATAGGCTTATCAAAATGTCAATCGATGCGATGTTTGCGAAAAATTAAATCTAATATAGGACTGTTATATTCGAGATAAAAAATTGAAAAACGATATTGGTAATTTATTATAGGTCATAAAAAATTCTTCAATTGGGCAGTCGATATGCCTCGAAGACGCGAATAAACGTATCATAAACGTAACTGTTGTATTACTAATATTAAACAAGTTTTCCTCCTATCAAGAAGGTAAACAATATATATTTTAAATTTATAAATCGGTATTCTTAGATCATAAGAGGTCATTGAAAGTACGTCAATAGATCATTCGGCGTGTCTCGAAGACGTGTAAAAACAAGTCAGATACAGTACTGTAGTACATAGGAACTCCAAAGATACGAGAATCGCCGGAACTCCAAAGATAGAGCGTGAAAGGGGCTCCCACTCCTGCGACGTTTAGATTTCGGAGGTAATGCGTGAGAACGCACACAAGCCTACTGCGCGCATGTGCGCGTATGCAATTCGCAGTGAACAAATGTCGAATTTGAAGCAGCGCACATTCGCGCGCGCCTCTTTTTCGACTAGGGTGGGAAAAAATGCCGCTCGCTCCTTTGAAGTCGGGACGATCGTATCTGTGGAGTGCTCGTATATTTGGAGTTCGAGTGTATTCCTAACAAGAGAAAAAGTTTTTAACTTCAAAAAAACACAAATTTTATTGAAACTTCGTATATCGGGACTGGTGAGTAACAAAAGGTTAAAAAATAGGTCGATCAATGCGTTTCGATGACACGAACAAATACACTAGATATAGTATTGTTATATTTTGAATAACAAAAAAGTTTTTCTCATATAACAAAGGTGAATTTTTTTAAATCTCCAAACTCAAAAAAGACCACTTCTAAATGGCCAATCTAGCTCAAAATTTTATTAGACCTGGATATCAATCGGAGTTATAATTCGTTCCAATTTTATGATCATAACTCTTTTACTTTTCGAGATATGATAAATAAAAGAAAAGTTACACACACACGCGTGCGAACATATAAAAAAAATTGCATTTTCGAGCTCCTGGAGTCGAATTATATCAAAATATGTAAAAAAAAAAATATATATATATATATAGGCACGACATTGAATTCAATATGAATCGCTTAAGATTTCAAGTTGAAAAATATTGCATTTTCCACAAAATAGTTGAATTTTCAACCACAAATGATTAATTTTCTACCGAAAGAGATAAATTTTCAACACAATATTTGAGTTTTTAAGCTAAAAAGTTAATTTTTTTAGAAAACCATTGACTTTGAAACACAAAAAGGTTCATTTTCAACCAAGAAATATAATTTTTCAACTAAATAGTGCAATTTTCGGAAAACAAACAAATCATTTTAAGACCAAACAGTTGCATTTACAACTAAATAGTTAAACTTTCGTTCTAATAGTCGAATTTAAAAACATAAAACATTAAACTTGATCACAAACAGTTGCATTTTTAATTAATTAGTTCAATTTTGAAGCCAAAAATAAGATTTTTTTAGAAGACAGTTGAATCTTCAATAAAAAAGGATGAATTGTGATCGGAAAAGACGACTTTCAACAAAATAATTAAATTTTCAACAGAAAAATTGAATTTCTAACAAAATAATGTATTTTTCAATTTTTAACCAAACAGCCGAATTTTCGAACCAAAAATATTAAAACTTGACCAAAAATAGTTGCATTTTTGAAAAAATAGTTAAATCTTCAAGCTGAATAGAAACCTTTCAGAACAATGGATTTTTGTACCAAAAAATATAAATTTTCAATTCAGAGGAACGAATTTTCTAACTAAATAGTTGAACTTTTAACCAAATAGTCGAATTCTAGAACAAAAAAGATTAAACTTCAAATACAAATAGTTGTATTATAATGCAATATTTGAATCTTCAAGCTAACTATGAATTTTCTTGAAGACAGTTGAATTTTGTACCAAA
This sequence comes from Andricus grossulariae, assembly GCA_011634705.1. Classification (NCBI taxonomy): domain Eukaryota; kingdom Metazoa; phylum Arthropoda; class Insecta; order Hymenoptera; family Cynipidae; genus Andricus; species Andricus grossulariae. Next base: position 11,672,108 of record JAABKJ010007545.1, read on the forward strand.
AAATCTAAACTTTTAATCCACAGGGATACATTTTCCATCCAAAAAGACGAATATTCAACGAAACAGTTAAATTCTCGACCAAAAAATATGATCTTTTAACAAAATAGTTGAATTAAAACAAAATTAAATAAAATTATTAGCAAAATAGTTGTATTTTCAATTAAATTTATGAATCAACAAAAAAATGAACAAAGAAGTTCCACTTAAACCAAGTAGTTGAATTTTCAATAAAAATAGATTAATTCCCAACAAATATATAATAGTTAATATTTCAACCAAAAAAAGATAAAAATTCTTTTCAATAAAAAACAGTCGAAGCTAACCAAAAAATATAAATTCTCAACGGAAAATTTAACAGTTAATTTTCAACCATTTATTTGAATTTGAACCTAAAAACGAATTATTTACAACGAAAAAAAAATGGTTAAATTTGCGGTTCAAAAAAGTGATTTTCTACTAAAAAGGCCAATTTGTAATAATAAATGAATTTTTAAAGAAATAGCTGAATTTTTAACTAAAAATAATTTCAACAAAAAATTGCATAGTTAAATCAGTAGTCCGAAAAATTTATTTCGAACAAAAAAAAAACGAATTTTCAACAAAATAGTTAAATTTGCAACCAAAGCGATGGATCTTCAACTAATAAAATTAAATCTTAACAAAATATTTCGAAACTTTCAACCCAGTTGTTGAATTTTAACTCAAGAAAATTAATTTCCTACGAAGAAAGACAATGTTTAACTTGTAAAATAAAATCACTAATTTTCATTTTTTCAAGAATTTCAAAAAAATTTATATTCACATTCATATTTTACATGTGTGATGCGATATTATGGGTTACCGCCCCCCCCCCTTCCCCTTTCGTCACAAATCGACACAAAACCTATTACCCCAGTCGCTGGCAGTGTGACGTAATTTTTGAGCGACCTTCTATTGTTTTTTTGCATACTTGTGGTCGAATAGCAAATTAGTAAGGGAATATCCGTGAATTCGGTGAATGCCTAATGTGGCTAAATAATGCCTATAATTCGCTACCCCTAATATCCTTTTGATCGAATGATCGCCATAGTCAGTTAACCGAAACCAGTGACGTCAGTGGGCTTGCGGTCTCCAAAATTATACTATCTTTATGATTCGAGGGCAGCAGTGAGTGTGCGTGCGTGTGTGCATGTGTGTGTGTTCATTGTGCATACGCATTTGGAATATTTTACCCAACTCCTGCGACGAAATATAATGGATTTCTGATTATATGCTTTAAACGTACCAAGATTTATATACGAAGCGTAATAAAATAATTGAGATAACCACATGCTGCAAGGACGACTCGCGTGCCATCAGTTGAGCAGTTATGGAAACATATTGATCATTTATATATGTATGAATATTTATAATTTTCTACTTTTCCTAGTGTGTATTTTACCGAAATTCATTTGATCTGCCAGTAATTTCCCGTAATTACAATTTTTCCGAATTACTGTTTGACATATCATTTTTATTTGTCTAAATGGCCATTTGCCATAATTTTCATATCACGTAATTTATATTTAAATGAATCACAATTTTGCATGATCAGTAATTCAAACAAACAAACATGTTGATAAATTGCAATTTGGGAGAATAAAATTTATGCCCAATATTAGGGGAAGTGTACAATTTAAGAAATGTTCAAGCAGGCAGAATACCTCGAAAACTATTTAATCACTTATCCTCTAGGGATTTTCCTTTCGCTATTGATCCTTCTGAAGTTGCACCCCCAATATTTACAAAAATTCAAAATAGTTTCTAGAGTTCTTACCAGATAGGCTTCGAAGGAACTCAACCCAAAAGGTCTTACACCTCCCGGGGTTTTTCTGTTCTCATTACTATGATACCTTATGATCATTTTCAGACCAAAATTTAAAAAGTCGTCGGAGTCGTGTGTAAGAGTCGCTGCTAAGTTTAGTTCTGTGAAAATAAGACTGAAATAGTGAATAGTTGGCACAAACTCTTTATTTTGGCACCTAAAAAGAGGTTCTATATATTAAGCATCTTGCGATAACCTAATCCCTTTCAAATGTTTAAAAATAAGTGAAAGAAGATGTAACAATTCAGTGTTTTCAAAAATCCTACTTTATGGTGCATATAGATGATTAGGCATAGTTTACGAGAATTAATAAGAATAAAATTCCTTAAAAACTAAAAAAAATCGAACGTTATCCCTCCAATAGTTTGGGTGATATAGCTGTGAAAACTTATTGTTTATCAAAAAATTTGACTAAAAAATTTTTGCATTCTCCTAAAATAACAAGGTTCCTGGGCATCGCAGTTCAAAGTTGTCATAAAATAATTTAAAGTAGACCTTTGTATTCTATTCTTTCTATTCTACTGGGTATATTTTTTCCCGGTATAATTTTCGACAGCTATTTTTCCCAAACTATTGGAGATATGATGTTGGATTTGTTTAGCTTTGCAGGGAATTTTATGCCCTTTAATTATCTTACAACATGCCTAAGCATTTGGATAAACCAGAAAGGATAAATTGGGAAATAACTGCATTTTTTCAACTTTTTTCACCTACTTTTTTTTTAATTTTCAGGGGATTTGAATATCGCAAGATTTGTAACATATAGAGCACCTTCGTAGGTGAAAAAAAAATAATTTCTTTGTATCATTTACCTTTTTAGTGTTATTTCCATGAAACTATACTTAATGACCTCCAAAAAAATAAAAAATTGCATTTTTTCACAAACGGCTCTCAATATTTTTTTATATTGGTCTCAAAATTATTTGGTTGCGGATAGGGGAACGCCTCCCAGATATGGGTGGTACCGGGGAAATCAAATACCCGGGGTGGACAAAAACCAGCTAGGGGAAGGAACCCCGAATTTAAACCAACGATGAATAGGTATGTTAAAAACAATATACCCCAAGGGAGTAGCAATCTCCCCACTGATTCCGATCGGGTTCCAGCCCCGGTGGTCAGTGCCGGTCCCATGGATTTTGGGGGGGACCAAACATACTTGGACAGGAGTGTCTGCGTGGAGTTGGGTGGTCCTTTGGACGTGACGGAGGAGGTGGAAGTGTCCGTCAATAAGATGGACATCGCGGAAATGGATGCCAAACTCTCAGAGACGTATGGTCTCTTTGCAGAGTTACGAGGCACCATTAAAGAAATGGTGGAGTTCAGCAGCAACAAGAAGAACATGTGGCTGCCAATCAGGGATGGGTTGGAACGAGCGGAGTGGCTCGTGGACCAACTGCGCGATCACTCTATGACGACCGAAGGGCTTCATAGAGATCTGATCGAGAATGTTGGACGAACTGCCCGAACAAGAGCGATGGCCCGTAAGGACAGGGCCAGCAAGAAGACAGGCGAGATCTGCACGCAGACGGACGAAGCCGTGGAAACTCCCATTCCCCGTGATAGGAAGCGAGGAAGGGAGACCACACTGAGTCCAATCGAGCAGAGTACTTCCAAGCCAAGGAGAAAAAGACCGAGGACCCGTCCTGCTGCAGTGACGACCTCCACGCCCAAGAAGGACGAGGAAGGGATGCCTACACAGGCAACCCGACCTACAAAGAAGAAGGAGAGGAAGAGGCGAGCTAGACCCGAGGCGGTTATTATAAAACCTGCCGAGGGTTTAAGCTACGCAGAGGTCCTCAAGGACCTCAAACGTAAGGTGAAACCTGACACCCTTGGTGTTAAAATTAAGGGTGTCAGAGAAACCAGGAACGGTGAGGTCCTTGTGGAAGTAGGACCTGCAGCGGACGGCAGATTAAAGCTATCCGCTGCCATTAGAGAGGCCATTGGTGAAGGTGGTAGTGTGAGGGAGCTTGTCCCTCGCACTGAGGTCGAGGTATTGGACCTCGACACAACCACAGATGTGGAGGAGGTCGAGGCTGCCGTCAGAAGATATTTTGGCGAGCAGCCAGTAGGCGAGATTAGGGTCAGTCTCACAAAGAGGGCCTTCAGAGGAACTCTGAAGGCTTTTGTGGAACTGACTGAAGAAGCAGCGTCGAAATTAGTACGTGCGGGACACCTGAAGGTGGGATGGGTGTCCTGTCGCGTACATATGAAGATGCAGGTCACTCGTTGTTACCGCTGTCTAGGCTTTGGCCACATGGCAGCGGTCTGTAAGGGTCCTGATCGGACCAAATCATGTTGGCGATGCGGCAAAGAGGGGCATAAAGCTGCGGTGTGCGAAAGTACACCGCAGTGCTACCTCTGCGCCGAAAAGGAGAGTAAGCCCCGGACAGACCATCGACCGGGGACAAGGAGTTGCTTGGCGTTCAGAGAGGCCACCTCCTTGAGGAGGCCTCTTGGACGCGCAAGCTAAAATCATAGCTGGGCAGATCCGATAAGAAGCCCAGTTAGCTAGAAGAAGCCCAAGCTGGGAAAATAGATGAAGGCCGAGGCCCCCCCAGGTGGCGGATAGGGGAATGCTCGCTAGAAATAGAGGGTAGGGCGGAAATAATATACGCCTCGCGGGCCAAACTGACTGGGTGAAGGCTACACCGAGAAAAAGCCACGATTGTTTCCTGCTGTGGCCCACTGGGAGTGCCCCGAACCACATCCGCCTTACCCGCTGGCTTGGCAAGGGGCTGATGTGTGCTTGCACTGCCGAGGTGTCAGCCGCAGCATGGAATCAGAAGCCAGCCCCTTCAAGCCCTGATCAGGGAGTGCGTGGGGGCTGCAGAGGTCGGAATCTGCAGTGCCCCGACCGAGTTCCAGTCCGTCCGTGTTTTTCGGGACTGGTTAAACGAAGGCTGGGTCCCAGGGAACTGGGGTAGTACTTAGGTCTAAGGGTATACTTGTTTCCAGCTATTTCGGCCCGCCCCTCCACGCACGATGCGCTGGCGAAAGTACATGGCACCCACAACTCCCCCCCAAAGGAGAACAAAGTGACGGCTGAAGCTTCTATAGAAAGGACGCTCCAAAAAATGCTAGATACACTAGCTATTATGCAGGATGCTGCGGACAGACAGAAGAATGTCAACACCGACACAAAGAGCGGAATCCCAAAGCTAAAGGAAATAGTAGAGGTGATCCAGAGCGCGATGAGACATACCAGAAAAGCGCAAGCAAGTGTTGAGAGCCTGGCAGGGAAAAGGGCTCCAGGAAGCTCAAGTACTCCGAGACGCAGTAGTAACAAGAGGACGGCCTCAAGCCCAGCGGAAAGTCAGGGTGCAAATCCAATGGGAAAGAGGAAGAATGACCTCGCCTCGCCAACTGCGTGGAGAGAAGTGACAAGGGGAAAAAAGCCGGAATGTCCGGGAAATCTGCTGCATGCCGAGAAGCAGGTTAGAAAAAACGCAGAAAAAATTGAGGAGAGAAAGAGCAAAAACAGACGAAGCAGGCGACAACGTCTCGAAGCGGTGTTAATAAAACCCGCCGAAGGGAAAACGTATGCTGACGTACTGCGAGACATCAAGTCTAAGGTGAAGCCAGAGGATACGGAGACGGTAATTCGCTCAATCCGCCAAACGAGGGAGGGTAGCGTCCTTTTAGAACTGAGTAAGCTCACGAAGGATGCCCAAGCTTTCGCTAAAACAGTGGAAGAAAAGATAGGCGATGCTGGAACGGTTAGGAACATGGTGCCCAGGACTACACTGGAACTAATGGACCTTGATGCCGTGACAACAAAAGAAGATGTCGAGGAGGCACTTAGGAACAGCCTTGAAGATCACGGAGACATCAGGGTAACGGTCACCAAACCGAACAGGTGGGGACAAGTCTTGGCTTTTGCTGACATGAGCGAACGAGAGGCCAACAAACTACTAAAAACTTCCCGCATAAAAGTGGGATGGATCAATAGCCGAATAAGGCTGAGCATCAGAGTAGTCCGCTGCTACAAGTGCCTTGGATATGGCCACCAATCCAGATACTGCAAAGGGCCAGATCGTAGCAATCTCTGCTACAAATGTGGCACTGAAGGCCATAAGGCAGCTACTTGCACTACAGAACATTGCTGTGTTCTATGTGCTGAACTGAAAGAGGAGAACATGCAACTAGATCATATCCCTGGATCAGGAGCCTGCAAGGTCTTCAGAGAAGAGCTCAGAAAGGCCAGAAAGATTCAATCATGATCAAACTTCTGCAAGGAAATATGAACAGGAGCAAAACAGCACATGACCTTCTTCCACAGCTCACCCGTGAAAAGGAGGCTGACGTTGTGATAATAAGCGAACAATACACCAACATAGATAGTACAACATGGTATACAGACACTTTGAATACTGCAGCCATTTGGATAGCCAACCCGAGGAGAGCGCCAGTGAATGAACATGGCTCCGGAGACGGATTCGTGTGGGTACGAAGCAAAGACGTTATTTACATCAGTTGCTACCTAACCCCAAATGAAGGAATTCAGGAATACCAGAGAAAATTGGATCTCCTAGAAAGCCTAATCCGTGAAAAAGAAGGGAAAGTATTGTTGGCAGGCGACTTCAACGCAAAAGCGGTTGAATGGGGCATGCCAAAAACAGATTTAAGAGGTAAACGGCTAGTAGAAATGACTGCTAGACTACAACTAATCATTTTGAATATAGGACAAACCACGACCTTTCGGCGCCCTGGATGCAGGGAATCCATTCTGGATATCACCTTCGCTTCGGAACGCCTATCCCCTCTCACTAAGAACTGGGAGGTAGTTGAGATATATACTGGTAGTGATCACCAATATATTTACCTGGAAGTTTGCGAAAAACCTAATGCTAAGAAGTACCAAACCAAGCGTGTGGGGTGGAAAGTCTCACAAATGGATGAAGGAAAACTGTCTAGAGTTATGATAGAAGGCGATGAATCCCTTAAGACATCATTTCATGTAGCAGATGGCCCACAAGGATTGGATAAACTAGTTGAAGGGACGATGAACCTCATACACCGAGCCTGCAATGAGTCTATGCCTAGACGAAAACAGCACATCAGTCGACTTTCGATGTACTGGTGGACACAGGAAATCGCCAACCTCAGAACACAGTGTCTACAGAGTAGAAGAAAAGCTACTCGGAAAAGGAGAAGAGACGCTAGCGAGGCGGACAGAATGGCTGCAGTATTTAAAGAAACTAAAAAAGAGCTTCGGAGGGCTATCAAAACGAGCAAGGCTCAGAGCTGGGGCGCATTGGTCCAGGAGGTGAACAATGATCCCTGGGGCTTAGGCTATAAGATAGTCACACGTAAGCTGGGAGCACTAACAGCGTGCGCAAACATGGAAGCTGAAGTGATGGAGAATATAGTTGATGTACTCTTTCCAAATCACCAGATGAGGAAAGATGACGGAGTCAACATAGGAGACGCCGATATACCACTCTTTAGCGAGGAGGAGCTGCTTATAGCAGTACGATCCATGCAAAACAAGAAGGCACCAGGACCAGACGGTATCCCAGTCGAGGCTCTAAAAGTTGTAGCTCGAACCAGCCCGCAGGCCCTGCTTAATATGTACAACTGCTGCTTAAAAGAGGGAATCTTCCACAAGAAGTGGAAGATACAGCGGCTAGTGCTTATAAGCAAAAACAAAGGAGACCCGAATTCACCTGGAGCTTACAGACCACTGTGCATGTTAAACACAGTGGGAAAGCTCTTCGAAAAATTGATAAAACCTCGCCTCACGTCAGCTATACAGGCAGCCGGTGATTTGTCTGAGAGGCAGTACGGTTTTAGAAGAGGACGCTCGACGGTGCATGCTATCCGAGAGATAGTGGACACAATAAATCAGGCTCAACAGGGAAACCATGCTACTAGGAAGATCGTCCTCCTGGCCACGCTGGATGTTAAAAACGCATTCAACTCTGCCAGATGGGACGACATGATAGAAGCGCTAGAGGAGTTTAGGGTACCAAAATACCTCCTACAAATCCTCAAAAGCTATTTGAGCGAGAGAGTCCTGGTTTACGATACCACTGAAGGTCCAAAGAGAAGAAAGGTAACGGCTGGAGCTGCCCAGGGATCGATCCTAGGGCCCGACCTCTGGAACATCTCATACGATGGAATCCTTCGAATCACTGCAGAGTAGATGGACCTCTTCAGGGAGGCCACCTGGATGGTGCTCGAAGGAGTGTCCCCAGATCAATGGCCGAAATTCAAGACTTCTTTCTGTAGGGGAGAGGTTTTTGTATTTGTCACAGCTCAAACTGCGGCTGAAGCTGAACTACATAATACAGTGGCGGTGACAAGGCCCTGGGAAGGAGCAACACTAAAAGTATCTGGGGTTGAGTTGCTCCAAAAGATGGTGAGAGCTACGGCGTGGTTCCCAGGTAAGCTGGAAGACTCGTCTGTGGTCCTCCGGCGATTGGAGGGATTCAACCTGTCACTAAGGACAGCGTCCTGGCGTATTGTCAGGCACGATCGACCTCAGGAGAAAGACACAGCGGAAGGTACCATGCAACTTCTAGTAGAACGAATTCATGTATTCTAGACGAGGGCACTTTCGGTCCTCAACAACAGGCCCTCCTACCACCTGGGACAGGTCAACTTAGGATTGCTGGCTAGGGATGTTCCTGGCCTAATCATTACCCAGATTAACTTGCATCACAGCAAAGGCGCCTCTGTGGTTCTACAGAGGGGCTTGGCTGCGCGGCAAAAGGTATCTCGCTAATCCAGGAACATTGGTTAGTTCGACATACCATAAGGGGATGAGGGGAGGGGGGCTGGTTTTTGTTATAGGGACCTCAAGGCGGTTAAACCAAGGACCTGCATACTAGAGAACGGAGTCAACGTTGTCCCGCTGCTACAGCTATGTTCGAGAGACCTTATGGTGATAGCCACCGATTTAAAAGGAATAGGGAAGCCACCATACTCTGTGGGTCAGGGAGAAAGACATCGACATCACTCTTTGTACCGCTAGTTTTAGGGACAATGTCGAGAAATGGAGAGTCTCATACTAACACAATCTCTCAGATCACGTACAGATCTGCTTTAGCAGCGGTACAACATTGATTCCCTTCGCCATTATGCAGGCCCTTGGTTTGACTGCCTTGGGGACCCTGTAATAAAAACCAGTCACCCCCACCCTAAACCCTTCATGGTATCTCGAACTAACCAAGGTTAGGTTTGGGTAAAGGTTAGGCCAGGAGCAGTCATTTAAGGTGTACTACCGGTTTTTCTGTGCCCCGACAGGCTACTCCTATCCTTGGCCGGCAACCCTAAAGTTGACCTGTCCAAGCTGGTAGAAGGGCTGGTTGTTTAGGACCACAAGTGCCCTCTTCTGGGACTCAGGACTTTGTACAACCTTACGTTGCTTGGTACCTTCCGCTGTGTCTTCTTCCTGAGGCCGATCGTGCCGAAGGAGCACAGGTGTGTCTTTCAGCTTACCTGGAAACCACGCCATAGCCCTAACTATCTTTTGGAGCAACTCAACCCTACATACTTTTGGGTCTGTGCCTTCCCAGGGCCTTATCATGGCCGCTGTATTATGTGATGAAATTACATAATAATTAAATAATAATAAACACTGTGAAAACCGCCAGTTTTCCTAGGGCTAACTGGAAAAAAATATATTTGTAGTCCCAGAGACACTTCGTCGGAGGCATCTTAGCTCACTATCTTGATCCTCAGTTCTTCCAAGCATAATGTCAAATCGAGAACTTCACTCCTGTTTATAATCTGGAATGTGGGAGTATCACCACGATTAAATATCTTCAGCTCAGTACTCGCTATGTAACCAATTAAATATCTTCCTCTGCCGGTTTTCTTGGATTACGGCAATGCATGTCTGCACCACTGCAATACGCATGGTTAGTAACGCCGAGGCGCCTTTGCTGTGTTGGAAATTCTCTCGCACGCAGCCAGAGCAGGCGGAGTTGCTTCAGATGATGCTGTGATATCGAAGGCCCATTTTGAGGAGCCTGTCCTGCTATTCGAAAGCCGCTCTGTGTGAGGTTTCATTTTCTGGGCACCGCTATGGTTTTCCCTCTTTACAGAGAGCCCATTCATCCTTGTTTCGATTGCGGAAACTTGGTTGTTATCATCGATTTTAGTTATCTCCATCACTTTTGTTAGGAGGGCCAATGAGTAGCCATCCTCCTTTGGCGGTGAATAATATGAGGGCCTCGGGTCTGAGCCCTCATTACTTTTGGCTGTTTTTTTTTCATTGGCCATGTTCTTGCTCCGGGTAGCTAGGGAAATAATGAACACCCCCGTGCAAAGCCCCGCTTGAAGAGGTCTACATATTGAGGGATTCGACCTTGTATCCAGAAGTCGCCTGAAGACACCTCCTTCGTGACGCCGCCACGTCTGCCTTAACTGAGGGGAGTACATCAAAGTCTTCAAGCATTTGGTAACCCTGGTGCCATTGAGCCATCAACACAGCCATCACATCATAGCTTCGGAGCATGAGAACTCTGTCCTCGATATTATATGAAGCTTTACTATTAAAGCCTGGAAGTATCGCTCTTTATTGGTTAGGCCCTGCAGATTAGATGCTATCAGTTTCCCAGAGTTGCCACACCTTGCGATGCAGTCCCTCTGGTTCATCATCACCAGGTCTCTAGTCCAATTAGACTAAATAATTAGATAATTAATTAGAATAAATAATTTTTTACTAAATGAAAGACTTGAAGCGATAAAATTTTTAGAAATATCACTCTCAAATATCGGAAATCTAATGAAAAAAAATCGCCAGAATTTGCAACTCCAAACGGGCAGGAGCGCCAAAGTTTGAAATTCCAAAATTACTTGAGTGCCAACGTTTTGCACTCCAAAAGGGCATACGCGTTAAAGTATACGAATTCAATAAAGAATTAGCACCAAAATTTGGAACACCAAAAGGGCATAGGCGCGAATGTTTAAAATTGGAAAAGAGGATAAGGGTCAACGTTGGCAGACCATAAGAGCACAGGTTCCAAAGTTGAGAATCTTAAAAGGCCAGGAGTGCCAAAGTTTACATTTCAAAAAGAGTCTAAGTGCCAAAGTTTGATTTGGAATTCCAAAAGGGCACAAGCGCAATAGGTCTGCTTCTCCTTGTTGGTGAGAAAAAAAATCTTACGGAGAGTTTAACATAATGAAGCGACTGAATCCATTTCAAATGAGACAGGTTTTACACCTGAACTTGCAGAAACTCTCGACTGATAAGTGATAACGATCCCACAACAAATAATTTGTCAGGCCTTACCAACCTGACATAATCAGTACATTAAACTCTCTTACCTATCGCACTGTCAAACTGTCCTCGCCTTTGATCGGGATATGACAAAATTGTTAAATTTTCGATCCGAGGAGATGAATTTTGAATAAAACAAAGGTTATTTACAACCAATCTGTTCAATTTTCAACAAAACAGTTCAATCTTAGGTTCAAAAAGTCAATTTTTAACTAAGAAATAACGAATTTTCAAACAAAAATGATAAATAATCAACCAAAAGAGAGAATGTTTAAAAAATGAGTTCAACTTTCAATCGTGGCCTCGAATTTTGAATCTAAAAAGGTGAATTTTCAACCAAGAATGTAAAAGTTGATATTTCGACAAAAAAAGATTTTTGTTTAAAATCAAAAACAGTTGAGCTCCACCAACAAAAACGAATTTTTGACAAAATACTTTAATTCTCTACTGAAAAAGGTTGATTTTCAACCAAATAGTTGCATGTATATAGGGGAAAGACTGTAAAGCCTGTGATAAATAAGTATGAATTTTGATTATTCATGGAGTGAGGAAAAACATTTTGATTAAACATCTAAGTTAATTTCTGATACTTTTAAAACATTGGGTGAAAACCCTGAAAATCTGGCTTCAAAAATGAATTTTATTTTTCGTCACTAGCTCTGATTTTATACTATACTATTTTGACACTATTTACACTATTCCCCGGATAACACAAAAGTTTCCCTAAGCATTTCTGGAACATTCCAATAAAAGGTTCGGAGAATTCCTAACAATGTTCCAGGCAGATTGTCGGGAGTAGGTTAGTGTCCGCGTATCCAGAAAGGTTTCCAAGAAAGGTGCCGGGATTGTTTGGGAAAAGTTTTCACATTATATAAATTAATTTAAAATAATGCGGAATTTTTTCAGAACCATTCTGCGAAAAATGTTCCTGGAAGGTTCCCGAAAGTAGGTAAATGTCCGCGTATTAAGGAAGATTCCCAAGAAAGGTTCCAGGAATCTTCATAACAAATTTTAGTATTACATTAACTAATTTTATGTAATGCGAACATTTTTTACGAACATCCCGCGAAGGTTCCCGGAAGTAGGTAATTGTCCGCGCATCAAGGAAAGTTCCAAAGGAAGGTTTCGGGAATTTTCTAGGAAAATGTTCGCATTATATAAATTTAATTAATTTGATGAATTAAATTTCTCACGAACATTCCCCGAGCCTTCCTTTGGAACCTTTCTGGATACGCGGACATTTGCCTACTTCCGGGAACTTTTCTGGAACATTTTCCGGAATTCTCCAAATCTTACATTTTGGAATGTTTCAGGAATTGTCAGGAAACTTCTGTGCTATCCAGGATTTCATCTTTAAAGTGAGTCCGAGGCCTTTAAATGGATACAAGCCCATGAAAGAAATTTTGCAAAACAAACTTTGATATTTTTTTTATATCACCATTTTCGAACCTTAAAAATCTTAATTCAATAGTTTTTAATTAGCTATTCAGAATTTGTCAAAATATGATTCCTTTTGAATTTAAATAAAAACTTTTGTTTATATATTTTGTTGTACTTCATCGTACTTGTAAAATTTAAGAAGAAATTACAAGTACCTAAAATTTTTTTAACAAAACATTTGTTTTTGTTTCGATGTAATTTTTGTATTTCTTAAAGCTTCTTCACCATTTTCCAAAATCAAAATGTAATATTCTCTTTTGATATTAGAAGAAAAAAATTGTATCAGGTTTCTCAAAATTAATCCTCAATAGAATCAAGAATTTGGCAATAAAACAAACTTAGATTTTTTTTGGCTTTCGGGCCGTTTTGGCAAAATTGAAAAGAATTTGTTTTGGTCGGAAAAAAATGTAAGGTTGTTCCTTTTAATGTAAAAAGGAATAGAATAGGACTACATGGTTTCTCATTTTCTGAAATTTGTAGTCCATTTAATTTCTACATGTTTTCTTAATATTTTATGTCCATACTTATTTGCTTTTGTTATCGTTTTCTATCTGGAGAAAGATTCTTTATGCATTTAAAAAAATCTTGAACTCCATTCCTCTATATACTATAATTGAAATTTAAAAATAGAAGATTGCATTTATTTAAAAATGAAAATACATTGCTGTCTTAAATTTTTGGTTATATCGACACGTGTGAGGTGCGTGTTGTAATTTATCGAATTGCTTATTGGTGTTTCTGTGTGTGCATACATATTACAGGCATTATTTATATCGTGGATAGAGTAAGGTAACATTTATTTAGAGTGTAAATAATTCTTATTTCTTCTGTGTTTGATACAATGACTTCTGACTGCGTAATATTGCTATAGATGTGACGTAGTATGATCCAGGATCATGTGACTAAGCCTACTTTTAAGTTTCACAAAATTGCCGTCTTATTCTTACAATACAGTTAAGAAGATTACACAATCGCCTTCTTTTATTAAAGTTTCATATTTCTCACGTCTCATCTTCTATTGCCTTCTTTAAATTAACAATATACAGCCATACATAAATACAATAATATTTATTTATAAACATTTTATTTATTTACCAAAAAATAGCTATAAAATATGATAAATCGTTTCAAATTAAATAAAAATGTTCATTGGAACAAGATAACATTTCTTGGAACCAATGAAATTTCTTTGAATCGAAGAAACTTTTCTGAATGCAAACAATAGTATTGCACAATTGAAATTGTATACATATGTGGACAAATTGAAATAGGCGCCATCCATAAAGCACGTAACCGCTTTTTTGGGGGAGGGGGTGCGAGAAAATGTTCCGATCTGTCACATGGATTGGGGGAGGTAAATCGATACTGCTACGTAATATTTTTAACAAATCAACCTTACAAGAAGTCCATATGTCCAAAATTATAGTACATGACGTTAATGTTGAGTAAATTAAAAATAAAAGATTGTGATAATTTTATAGTTCTTGTTACGTCCCCTTGGTGTCACTGATTGAACTAGTCAAAATCTCTAAGTACCCCCTCGAAATACATAAGAGTGGGCATACCGTGGTTCCTTAACGATTCGGGTCCAGATTGGATCCTCTCATTTCTTAAAAGTCCAAGTCCAAACTCGGACTCTTTACGTTCTTAATGATTCAGGACCTTAAGAATTTAAAAGGTCCGGGTCCATTCCTAAACCCTTGAGAATGTAGCGGGTACAGTTCGGACCCGGATTCTTGAAGGGCTAATTGACTTAACAAAAGAGTGTTTGACTTAATAAAATTGTAATATTTTAGCATTTCACAAACGGAATAACAAAATAAAATGTTCTCTAATTGATGCCAATTACTGAAAATATTGACTAAGTATTTACTGCTTCCAGTTACAACCATGTTCTCACAAAACTTGCATATTTTTACGAATTCCCCTTTTGAAAACCCAACAAAAATACGTGCAATGCAAAAAAAAGATGTCAAGTAAAATAACGTGAATTTATGAAGTCGAAGTTGGCAAACGAATTTCAAAACAAAATCTATATTGAAGTAAATCAAGGACAGAGAATTTTATATTAGGAGATATTCGCTTTCGCCATTATACTTATGTCCCGCAAGTGACTGGAAGTGGTAATTCTTTCGTTTAGAGAAAAAATATAACACATGCTCTTAACCGCTCATGGCACTTGTCGCATTTAGATGTCTTTTTCTCGGAAAGTGGAACCTCAAAGTTACAATTCAAAAGTGTCCCGATTAATTGTTTTTAAAATTATAGGGATTGTTCTAAATCTAAAATGTTGGTCATTCATTTAGCTATATGCTTAAGGTCTTAGCTCCGTACCGACAAGCTGGGACTATATTCCTCGAATTGAATCTTACAATCAAAAATTACTTAATTCTTAACGCTTCCAATTCAAAATTGATCTACTCCAAACATTTTCAATTTTTGATTATCAGGTTTGGGTCGCTTCAAGCTTCAAAGTGCTAAAACACTAAAACTCAATTTAAAGTAGTGCCATTAAAAAAAAATTGTAATCAAGATTGTCTTTTGCATTTTGAATTAAAAATTGTTTAAGCATCAATGCTTTCACTTTGAAAATTTATAATTTGAAACGATTTAAATTTAAATCAAAACAATTATATATTTTTATATGTTTTCTAATTCATAATCAAAAAGTTAAAAAGTTTTCAATTTGAAATTGTACAATTTTGAAATTTTGGGTCCGAAACTATTCAATTATAAATGCTTTCAATGTTTTTAATGCTTTCAATGATTCCAATGTCGCTCTTGGTGATTCATTTGACCTAGCAATTAAATCATCGATAACGCGTGTCCACAGGATGGAAGATAAAACACATGCAAATATCCCCTTTTTACCTTCGCTTGCACGTTACAACCGTAGAGTAACGGTCGGACAATCCTGTTGCACAGCATAGATCGCATTCACCTATTTACAGTCATCTGCAGAACCAACCTAATTTTTGATTGTGTTATTATGCGGCTTGCCACCCTCCAGTCACTTTCACTGGTCAAGGTCTCCAAGATCTTTCCTAAATTTGTGTCATTCAGTCGCTCTTGGGTTCCTATACCCAATCGGATCAGAATTGTGGGCTGTTAAAAAAAAAGTATATTTGCCTGCGAGCTGGCAGGTATGTCTCAGGCGATACAAGCAAATCCACTAATAAGTCGTTATTGTATATAGAGCATATATTGTTGAGTCATTAACCTCTTGACATCTAATTGCCACAAAGTTTGGTGTATTTTCCCTATTCAATATGATCAAAGCGATAATCAAAAGGTAATATGAAAGGAACTCTGCTTTGTTGTTGATGTTCTTACTGCTTCATATAGTGTGGTGTGCATTCGCAACACATACAATGATCATTGACCATTCTTTTGAATTATAGGAAACTAACAATTCTTTACTCTTCTGGTGGTGGCGGGTCAAGATGATCGAATGGGAGGTATGCTGAGCAAAATCATCAACAATAAAAAACCTTATTCAGACAAATAAGCTCCTGATTGTGGTGTGTTCAGTTTCTCAAGAACCAATTCGAATGAAAATATTTGCTGATGGTTGTCCTAGACTGTTTTCACCTTGCATAAGTTCTCCTTATTCTGAAACTAATAAATGAGATCAATTAATTGAATTATATCTGAATAAATCATATTTTTAATCCCACTATTGAAAAATTCTATCTTAAAAGTTGCTTATAATTCTGAATCATCATGTTTTCCTCCTAAAATGTACTGATGTTTCAAATGATAAATTAGACGTTGCCATAACTTGAAATTATTTTAATTTGTGACGAACCTTGGTAACTTATACTATACGTGTCTAAGTGGATACCTAAGAGCTGGTTTGAATAATGATAAGAAAAACAAAAAAGTACCTCCCCCTTTCAGGAAAAAAATTACAAATACAAATTGGTACCATGACAAATTTTGGTAAGTATCTTGATGATCCTATATTCATTATTTATATAGCATAATAATTAGAAAAATATATTTAAATGGTACAGTTACATAACTCAAATAATTTTAACTTCGTAAATTCAGCCAATTTCCATATTTGATTTGAAAATTAATTTGACCTTTTTATTCTTATCGCGCGTTTTCTTCCTGAAATCTATTGTGTGTTTCAAATGATAAATTACACATTGCGAGATATTGAAATTATTATTTGCACCGCACCCTGGTAAGCTACACGTCTTGTTTACAGAGATTCTATATATGGCAGTTGTAAAAACGACTATTATCATTCTCTAAGTATTTAATTTCTTACTAAACATCGTCAGTTCACGAGTTTCTTTTCCGAAAAAATCTTTATTGGAAAAATATTCTCTCCAGGTTCAGTTTTCAAAATGACGGGAAAAGTAACATTTGCTTCCTTAATAGGTAAGTAATCATCTATCAAAAACATACATGTACAAGATATGCTGATTACTTTCATGATTAAAATCTAATTTATTTAGTTTGATAATGCACAAATGGCATTTTCAGCGCCACGAATTACAGACCGTTCCATATGTTTCTTTTCCACCTTCTTATTTTTAATCTAACGCATATATTGCGCTGAACTTTTGGAATAAGACAGAAAATTTATCATAATACTGCTGTCTGAAACATTTCAGTATATATTTTATTTAAATAAAGAAATTTATTAAAATTTTGAACAGGGCTTTGTACGAAACTTTCGTTATGTTACGATACGTGATTTTCGGACGGAATAAATGTTTCATTGCTTTGGTTATCGCTACTGTCATGAAAAACAAAACTCAGTTCTACTTTTTTTTTTCGTTGCTAAAAGGACGAAACTAAATTGAATTACGAAATTACAATTTAAAAGTAATGGCTATTAATAATTTTATCGAAATAGAATACCCGAGAAAATTGTATAGATTCCGGGTGAACTTTAGCAAGAGATGCAAAAGTCTCAATTATAAAAAACAGGAAAATCAGGGTGCTTTCAGGGGAGTCATTAGGATGCTTAAACATATTCTTCGAGAAATTAAGAGATTCTTTATCACGGCGTAGTCTGAAACGCGTGTTTCACCAAACAAAAGTATAGTCCGCATTCACTCGAAGGCTTTCCAGGTCGAATGTTGTTATTTTCTGGAGGCATTTCGGGGCTCATCTTCCTAAGGAATCTGAGATTCGTACATACGAGAAGTACGAAAACCCGGATGCTCCAGAGGATTCACCAGTTTACTTAAACATATTCTTAAAGGAATTTTGTGATACTGAGATCCAGCAAAGGTTAAATTTCCTTCTGGAAAAGAAATAATAATTTTGTTTTACCTGAGGTACGTCCTCAACCTCAATTTGGTCCAATCTAGAAAGTCTGTGTATAGAAATTCTGGCAGTGTTTTGTTTCGTCAGCTATTTTCCGCCTTTCATAGCCACCGTTTGCGTTTTCCTAATCTATACTATACCAACAATTATGGCGAGAGTAGCCTACTTTTCCGCAATTGTACCATGTAATGGGTTGACGTGATTTGTAATTTGAGCTTTGATAAACATAATTTGGAACCGCGGAAACCTGAGCTCTTGAATCTACTTCACCTCCTTTTTGCCTATCTTTGTTTTGTTTGCTGTTGTCATTGCCTTTATTTTGACTTTTATTTCCTGATTTTAAATCTTTATTTTCGCCTAAATTACTGCTTCCTTCCGCTTTATATAAAAGCACTGGTATTTGCGGAGAAATTTTAATTTGTTGTGCATGTGTCTTTCCTAATAGCTGACTAATTGCATTTAATAATTGGCCGGCTTGGTTTTGATTTGTATAACCATTATAATTATCATTAAATCGTGGATTTCTTGGAAATCGTGGATTATTTTGATATTTATTATTATTATTTTTAAATCTTGGATTAAAAAATCTGGAATTTCCATTTGGCAATCTCGGTTGAAATTGTGGCATGTTTTGTTGGTTTTGATAACTCGATCTAAACTGTTATTATTGATTTTGATTATAATTTTGTTTTTGATCTCTATATTGATTCTAGTTTTTAAATTTATTTTGATTCACTTTATTTCCTGTATTTTTTAATGTTTTTATTATTTTTACTATCATCTTTATCTAATATGCTTAATTGTTGACCCAATATTTCTAATTTCGAAAAATTTGAAAAAGCATTTCTGGCAATATAAGCTTTATATTCAATCCTCAAATTTACGTAAGTTTTTCTCAATTGCTATTCTAGGCTTGGTAATGGAATTAATTTTTCGAATAGATTTTTTCGATTATAATAATAATTAATAATTATTAATAATTATAATTTCCGTTATAAAAGCCTGAATATCTTGTTATTTTTTTTTAACAGAATTTCATTTTATTTTTTATTATTTCCGTATATCTTTCATTTATATATGCTTCTTTTGGAATCTACGATAAATTGATCCAAACTTCGACAATTGTCCCCATTAACTTGAAAGCAATTCAAAGCTTCTTCTTCAAAAACGGCATATAAATTTTCGAAAATATCCTTCTCGTTAATTATATAACCTTCTTTGAACCTGATGAAATTATTTAAAAAACAAGTGGGACTATTTGCTGTATTTTTTTTTTAATTTAATGGGCCAGTTTGACATTATTTGGAATGGTTTTTTAATCATGTCAAAAGGAAATAGGGATAAAGTTCCGAAAAGCGCTTACCTTCGATTAATTTGAAACTCCGTATACCTATGTATTTTGACGCTCTGATTACGAATAAGATAGTGAAAATAACCGCAAATTTGACGTTAAATATGAAAAATCACAGAAATACTGCAAAATGTTCAGTGGTGTGGCTTAAATTGTTTAGCATTAATGCTAAAACAAATGGGTTAATAGCAAAAGATATGTTTCCACGAAACATTAGGGAACAAATGAGGATGGTATGCGTCCTACGTTATTTCTGTGGCCAGTCATAGGGGTGCCTTCCCGCCCCCCATGACACGATGGAAAGGGGGTCTTGTGTTACCTAAGTTATTTCTGTGACCAGTCACAGGTGTGCCTCCCCCCCATGACACGTTGGAAAGGGGGTCGTGTGTGACTCAAGTTATTTCTGTGACCAGTCACAGGCGTGCATTCCCCCCCTCCCACCACATGACACGTTGGAAAGGGGGTCGTGTGTAACCTAAGTTATTTCTGTAGCCAGTCATAGGGGTGCCTTTTCACTCCCCCCCATGCCGCGTCGGAAAGGGGGTCATGTGTAACCTAAGTTATTTTTGTGACCAGTCATAGGGGTGCCCCCCCCATAAGACGTTGGAAAGGGGGTCGTGTGTGACCTCCGCTATTTCCGTGGCCAGTAATAGGGGTGCCTCCCCCCAGGACACGTTGTAATGGGTGCCGTGTGTGACCTAAGCAATTCTACACTTCGTACCAACATTTCCTTCCTTTTCTCTAAAACGGTCAGTCGTAGGGTAAAAATATATTAAACATAAAATATGTATTTTCAAAAGATCTACAACTTTTGTTTGAAGATTTTTTTGTAAATTTTCATTATTTACTGAAATAAACGGAACTCCACCCGGAAATAGTGTTACAGGAATTTCATGAGTATTATTTTCTATCATCTCCTCTCTTTTCCTATCAAGTTCTTTCATTTTCATTTTATCACTTTTATTCTCTTCAAAAGTAATTCATTCCTTTGCACCATTCCAAAATTCATTATTACTTTCTAAAAACGAATCGATATCAAAAGTTCTATCATTGATTTGTGCTTTTTCTTTTTCCTGCCTTTCTTTCTCTATTCGTAGTCTTTCGCAATCTATTCTTTCTTTCTCTGCTCTTTCTCTATCTATTTTATCTTTTTGTTTTCCAAGAGTTTCTTCTCTTTCTAAATTACTCAATTCTAAACGTTTTTTGTCCCTTCCCAACATTTCAAGTTCTTTTCTCTTTGCTTCTATTTCGTTATCTATCATATTTCTTTCTAGCTCCTGACTTTCAAAAGTCATACTGTTCTCTTTTTCTATTCTCCAATTACGTAATGTGTTCTCAGTATTGGTGGACAGTATACCAATTGTATATCTGTGTGCAGAACGGTCTAGTCTGTGTGCATTTGGGGTACTTTCTGTATGCGTTTTTGTTTGCCTTTTTGTCCTTGTCTTTTCGTTCGTTACGAATTCTAAATTTCTTTGTGTATTTTCTGCTCTATTTATGTTTTCGACCGATTGACTTTCTCTGTTTTCGTTTTCAAAATTATTTGCACTCAGGTGAGCGTATAAATTTTTACTACTTTGGGCTTGCGCGTGGCCTGACCGCGTAGCGGAGGTATCCACTGAGGGCGGGAAAGCTTGAGGTTGTTTGGGTTACGTCACTCAAACGGTGATTTTGCGCGCCAATTTTCGCGACTGGTGCCGCTTTTCTTCCTTTGACTTCCGTGATTTTTCTTCAAAATTCTTCTACTCTTTTCTACATGAAGTACAGACAAGGAATTTATTTTTCCGGCGTATGTTTATTTTTTGTTAAAGTTGGCAGAGCTTGCGAGCACGCAAAGTATACCAAATATTTTGAACGAACATATATATCTACTCAAACTTTTTCGGCTACATATATATTTCTACACGCACTTTTTCTAAGAAATTATTCAATAGCATTTTCAAACAACAATTTTCAAAATTGAATCCTGCTTTAAAATTTCGATTTACATCTATCCCTTTCAATGGTATACATGCATAATTAATTTTTTATCAATTTATCATTCGGACTTTCGTCCTCGACTTGCGAGGATTTTTGTTGGGATTGTGGGTTTTGTAGGAGGGCGCAAAATTTGTGAGGGATCTCGCAAATTAAGGGAAGGGAAGGATTTGAAGCGTCGAGAATCGGGTATAGTCAATGAGCATTACCCAATATAAAATTACTGGTAGTTACTGACAGTCTCTTTTCTCCAAAGCCCGAGCCGGGCAGCGAAGCCAAGAACGGATGAGCCATGGGGTTGAATCCGGGCGATAAAGACAAGATTATGGAGAGCAGCTAGTGATGCTGCCTCAAAAATAAAGCCGTTGAGGATGAGGTGGCGTCTCTGGGGAGACACACACGGTGCATTGGATCTCAAGGAGGTATTACTGAGGTTTTACCGGGTTACGGTGCAGGTAGCATAAGGCTGATTTGCGTGGACGAGGTTGTGGGTATTAGAACCAGGAAGTGGTTCTCTCCATACTCCTGGTCCTAGGAGCGCAGTGCCGTAAGATAGCGGAGTGCTTGTAACTTTGTTACAATATGTTTGAACAAACCTGGTAACTTCTCTGATGCACCTGGATTATGTTAGTTTACATAATTTAGTTTTTAATATCCTTTAGGACGTAGCAAGCCTACTGATGAATCCAGACCATCGTCGCTTTCTCCGAAACGTGTTGCAACCTTTGCAGAAAGGCTGGGTGGCAACATTTATCGAGGAATATGTTTGAGAGACCTATTGAATCTTTTGGAGCAACGGGGTTATCTCACTTTCCATAATTTTCACTTTTAACTCCCTTAAAATATTTTGCATCAAAATTCCTTCGAAGCGTGTTAAAATTCGATCTAGTTAGTATCCTAGAGTGAAAACTATAAATTCCCCACTACGTATATAATTCTTCCGGGTATTCAATTAATACAATTATGTCACAATAATTATTACTTACGAACGTTAATATCGATATTCAAGTTCGTTTCGTTTTTTTTGTAACGAAACAAAAGGAAAAATGATTTTTGTCGCTGGCAATATCAGTAGCGAAAATATCTTAAGTGGTAAAGAACAGGATTGTATTATGTTGTTTCCTTTCGTTTGTATTCCTGATTTTAAACTTTATGATCGAATTTTTAAGATCTCGATAAAAATTTCCGCACTCTGTAATTACTTAAAATTTTAAGTTGAAACCTTATACAGAATGTAATTTTAAAGCTTAGCAGAATTTAGAAGATAAAGAAATGGAAACGCATCAAGACGATGCATCCGGATAAAATTAAAATTAATTTGAAAAACAACGAACTTTCACCAAAATAATACAGTCATAAATTTTCTCAAAAGTTTCTAATCTAACCTGTTTTGAATTAAGTGGTTAGCTTTTCTAAACTTATTATTATTTAATTCCTTGATTTAATACAAAACCGTAATCGTTATTGAGAAACTTGCCCAAAATGGGTGGCTACAGGGTACGACGAAATCATAACGAGAGGCCGGAAAAACCCCTGTGTATCTTGAGGACACGAAGCGACCTAAGGATGACAGCTTTCTGCATCCATCCCGCAAGTGCCTTGGCATATTTTGGGCACGCGGCTATAGCTTAAAGGTTACCAACCAGTGATGGTTTCGCAACTCCAAGAGCACCGATCTCAAGGACAATTACTGCAACCGAACTGACTCTACCACTGACGTTACATCCTGAATGCGGCTTTGAGGCCCGCCCAGATATGTATAGATTTCTCCAGTGTCAACATGTCTCATAACACTTATATCCATAAGCTGAGGGTTATCGGGAACGCCAATAATTTTTCCTTTCTTCAGAATAATCTTGACACACTTGTCCAATCCGAAGTCCACACCAATCTCGGATGTGTACTTATTGACGATATTTAGAGCAAGTTGAAGTTTGCTTGCATCGGAAGCATAGCTCTCAAGGTCAGCCATATAAAATACATGAGCGATCTTATGCTTGCGATGATGAGTGTCGCCGCAGAGTTATCCAACAGAATTGTGTAATGCGAATGATGAGGCAGAAGTGTGGTAGGTGACGTTGTTATTTATCACACGTTAATTTCCATATGAGATAGCAAATCTAGTTTCCCAAAGAGACGCCAATCTCTCTGTGACTCTCACAATGTGTGGATGAACCTTTAAGTTTTCCAACAGACAGATGATAAGTCTATGAGCGGTTTAATTGAAAGCTTTCCGGTAGTCATTCCAGGCCACTGACAGGACGCGGTGATGGGCTGCTGAGTCTTTGCACACGCACCTTTTAATTAGAATGTTCTCTCGGCAGCCTGCTGTACCATATCATGTAGTGCCGATAAGAGTGTGGTGGGAGCAAAGAAAACTTCGTTACGACTTAGAACGTAATTTATAACAGGGCTTGAGCTACACCTATATTCTCCATTTGCCAGGGAGCAAAAGCCTTGATCGCAACTCAGTTAATCTTGAAATGAAAAATTAATAAATTTTCATTATAGAAAAACATGCAGACAAAAAGCTTCATCGGGCGTAGTTGTTAATTTGTTATATCGTTTTATAATGAAACGTTATCTTACTTATAGTATATTTCATTGTTTACGATAGTTCTTCACTCGGTGTAAAAACTATGATGTTTTCCGTTTTCTGCTCATATATTTAACTTCGTTACAGATGAAGCCTTTTCGTCCACTTGACGTGGGGCCTAATCAGTTTAGTGTAATCTAAGAAATAATGAACAGTAGTTTATAAATTAAAAACAATTCGTAATAAATGATCACAATTTCCACCCATATCATTACTTCCACCCATCTTTTTCTTCATACTTATTTAATATCATTTGCTTTACACGACCTCATTGAGGTGGTGCAGGAAATTGGTGCAGGTGAAACACCGTGTAAAGAACTGATGAACAACAATGGAATATGCTTTTCTATGCAACTTAATTGGCATTAGTAAATAAATGATTATGCCTTTTTTTATTTTTTAAGCCATCGCAGCTTTATTCTGGGCCACACTTGTCTATGCACCGGTGAGTTTTACTTCACACAAAAAAATGTTTTTACTATTTTTTTTATTTAAATCAACATTTGTTTGACCCTATATCAAAAATAGAATTTGTTCCATTCAAATGAAATTTCTTCAAGTTGAACAATGGTTTTTTTGAATCAAACAAATTTTTTTTTTCAATCGATCGAACATTTTATTGACCCTGTATAAAAAAGGTATGGAGTACTAAATTTCCTTTTTTCAAGTATTTTTTTTCAAGTTATGTATAATACAAGATGTTTTTATTCTTCACACTTAGGATCCTCTGCCCAACAACGGAAAACAAAGAGTAAGCGCTATTTTTGTGTAAAATCAGTTTTTAGGATTAGTGAAATCGGTAGAGTAAGTTGGGCCTCATAATCATAATTAAAGTTAGAATGTTGAATTATTCATGGTTAGAAATTAATCTTTAAAATGGCTGAAGTCGTTAAAAATGACGTAACAAAATGGAGAAATATGCGGAGAGTTTTTTGCGGTGTCTGAAAATGGTAAAAAAGTCAAGTAATTTAAGAAATACGTAAAGAAGTACGCAAAGAGCTTTGCGAATATTTTGTCTGACAGAACTGGTCAAGCGCGTTTGCTGTTACAAAATCAAAAGACAATTGTGGTTCTCATAAAGCCAAATTATTTTTCCAATTATCAAACTATATTCACTTTCATAAATCGTACTTCCTCTGATTCAAATTACATTTTTCGCAGAGTACTGCGTCCTTGCTGTGGTGTAAAACTGTGTGCGCCGTAAGTAAACTTAATTTTACACTGTCTTTTCTTTATTTGAATTCGATTTTTTACCCCCAAAACTGTGAAATAACAAATTTTCGGAACTCGTGCTGTGTAAAACGAAAGCTTTTTCCCCACTCGATTCTCAATTCCACTGTATGACTAAACAATCGTCGCAGGTAGCAATAATACGTCTTTCGTTTTTTGCGACAAGCCCATTTTTCTGACAGGAAAAAGTAAAGTAACGAATGCAGGTTTTATATAGGCCTTTGAAATAGCACATTAACCGTTAAAATGCATTATTTCTTCCATTTGAAAACAGTAAATAAAAACCGGCTAAACTCGCCTTTCCTTAGCGTGTAATTATTTTTTAAATACTGCCATGCAAAACAAGGAAGCGATAGCTACATTTCGTATTGTGGTCCCCTATTCGTTTTCCTTTCCAATTTATTTCAACCAAAAACAATTACTAATGACGTGACGAATCCCTAATTCAGTTACTGCTTTCTCCTTTTCCACGCAAAATGGTGAAACTATTAAAAAATATCCTCAGAAAAAGTAGAAAAACAAAAATTCACCAACATTTTTGTTCTCGCAGTAAAATTTTTGAAAAATCTCGTTTAAAATTTGAATCATAAAGCGGAAACAGGGGTACTAAACGATTTAAGAACAAATATATCAGACGTCTTAGTATTCTACAAAGGCAAGGTTACCGCACTTATATAGTTTCCTAGTACAAAATTATTTCTCCTTGCTCCTCTGTAAACCGCAATCAGATTTCAGATAAGAAATTGGGCAATAAATAATCACTTTTTTCACAGTGGCCTGATGTGGTTCTCCCGATTTGTGTTTTTCATGGTGGTGAATACGTGACTTACTCTTTTTTGACATTCGACTGCTTAAAGCGCAAGTGTCCTGAAGGTGAGTAGTGTAGAATAGTACATTATTAATCAAGTTGGCAAATTAGGAGATTCCCGACGAGCATGAAGTTGACGCTCAAGCGATGCGAGCGCGATAACTATGCGTGTTAAGAATCGACTAGACCTCCACTTGGTTGACACATTATTTTCTTTACATACCGCGAAGGGGAACGCGATTTCAGGGCCTGGCGCGGAACAGCAAAAGTGATCGGTTCCACGATCGATTGGTGCAACCACGAAAATATGAGCCTAAAGGTCCTAACATTGAGGTTAAAAGTCTAATATTTGAAAACTTTCCCGTCACTAGTGTGGAAAAGTAATTTTTATCACACAGACTCACCATCGATCGTGGAATCGAAAATATGTAATAAATAATCAACACGAGTTAACATTTCCTACTTTAATCAACATTTTTAGAAACCAGTTGTTACTTGTAGAGTTTTTCTCACAGCTAAATTGATTTTTCTGACCACACCTGATCGACAGTACACCTTGTAGATATTTTTAATCTTTAAGCTTCATTAATCATAACTAAGGTTACAAAACAGCCTGATTTAGAAGGACATGTCCTGGTTTTTCATAACAACACCAATTTTACTTTTTTTCACTACTTTACCGACAAATGTTTATCAAATTTTGAAATCGAATGTGAATTCTGAAATGCTTGGTATTGGTTGTCCTACGCACAGTTTGCTACATAACTTTGCACATCACGGTTTAGATCAGAGCACTTGAGTAATATTTCCTTGCAGTAGAACAGCCACCTAAAATACTCGAAAATTTTTTCCAGCACAATTTTGCGGAATGTTTCCTTTTTTTGTTAATTTCTTAACGTCAGTGTTTAACGACAGCATTCAAATTGTAGGAAAGAAACGCAACAGTGTAATTGAAGTTATAAATATAATTTCATATAGTTTCATAAAAATGCGAAGAGAGAAAGATTAAGAATGTGATAAATTTTCGACGAGATTATGGACATTTACCGTGAAACATAGGACTAATGATGACGACCTTTCACTTACGACAACCGCTTTATATTAACAGACTTATTTTAAATTTGAAAATTTTTTATGGTCATACGGTGATTCGTTTAATTCATAACATTCAACCAATTTTCGGAGTCATGTATTGTTTCGGGTATTTTTGTAATATTTTTAAGTAGAAAAAAATCTGTAGAGAGAAGAGTTAGTTGCGACACAATTTAAAATTATAAAATTGAAACCTACACAAATGCAAGAAGCTTAAATATATTAAATTAACTACATTTTTAATTAAAACTGGTAACGTATTTCGTACGGACAAATATATACTGCAATCATCATAATGAAAGTAGAGACAGTTTTCCAGTGTCTGATAATGAAGGATAGTACTAAATTGAATTCCCAAATTGAGAAAATGCGCTAAAGCGAAGTGAATTTAAAATTCATTGAAAAAAGCACAACAGTTGAAATAAATTAATGTTATGAAATACTTTGATAAATGGTATTAATGTTCTACAGTTCCGTTCTCAAATTAACATAAACTTCAATTTGTTTATTTTTAAACGTAGATTCAATGATTCTACGTTTGTGAGTACTTTTTTCCTGAGCTGAAATTTTTATATTTTTGAATACAAAGTAAAGATAATGGTCAAATTACCAACCGTGTTATAAAAAACCCCTGTTTCAATTATTTAAGTCACAATCCTTTTCATGTTCACTAATTCGAGTTCGAAATCTCCGGCCAGTTTTACCAATCTAATTGTTTTTGTTAGAAGAACTATCGTATATTTGATGAATGCTCTCCTTGATAATGCTATTAACTAATTATTAACTAGTTAACTAATATTAACTAAAGAGGATAATTATTTTGCAATAAGATTATTTGGAGTGGATCTAAGTTTCCTTTTCTGATATCACTCTAATTTTACACATCTGCCTAGTAGACCTTTTATTAGTCCCACTTTTTGACGAAATAAATTATGAGCATTATAATTGAGAAAACGTCCTCACCAAAACTGATCTTCAAAAAAAGTGTTCTGATTTTCAGTCTTTGGCATCTGGTAACCCTGAGCATAATTAATATATCTTTTAATTACGCTTTCTACATACAAATATCTCAATCGGCCGTTACGCGTGGAAAAAAAATAATTTTTCCTGCAATTATTCTTGGAATTACCGTGTTTGTGATAACTGGCCCACGTGATTGATCAAACATTTATTTTTGCAACACCCACCTCAAAAGTTGAGCTTTTCATGCTTCTAAATGGTGCCTAAAGGACCTTATTTGAGCAGACTGTGTGTGAAACAATTTTCGCGCATGCGCAGTTTGAATATGGCTTACTTTAGGCAATGGTTATAAAGCTGCGCATGCGCAATTTCGAGACGAGGTACTTTAGACACTGTTATATGTAACTTTAAAAACTGGTATTGGTATCTTCTTGAAATAAATTTAGATTTAACTTGAACAAATCTTTTAATGATTGAAGTTTTGTTTTTAAAAGCATTACTTTTCCACCAAAAAAGATTAATTTTTAACGAAATACACGAATTTTCAACCAAATGTTGAATTTTGAAGGGAATTTTCAAACTAATAGATAAATTTTCAACCTGATAGTTAAATTTTCAACTAAAAAAACAATTTAAATCGAAGAGCTGAATTTATACAAAAAAGACCAATTTTCAACAAAATAGATGAATTTTCAACAAAATAGTTAAATTTTTAACCAAACAGATGAATTTTCAACCAAAAAGATTAAATGACTATCAAAAAAGATAAAAAGTCGACAAAAAAATGGACTAGTTAAGTTTTCAATAAAAAAAATTTATTAAAAAAACTAATTATTAATAAAAGAAATGAATTTTTAACCAAATAGATTACTTTTCCACCGAAAAAGATTATTTTTTAACAAAATACATGCATTTTAAACCAAATGTTGAATTTTGAAAGGAATTTTCAAACTAACGGATAAATTTTCAACCTGATAGTTAAATTTTCAACAAAAGATCAATTTTCGACAAAAAATAGAATAGTTAAATTTTCAGTCAAAAAAATTAATTTTAATTTTAAAAAAATTGAATTTTCAAACAAATGTTTAATTTTTAAGTTAATTTGCAAACCAATAGCTGAATTTCCAAATGAAGAGGTAAATCTTAAACCAAACAGGGAATAATTAAATTTTCAGTAGTAAAAATTTATTTAAAAAAAACAAACGATTTTTCAACAAATTTAAGTTTTGAACCAAGAAGATCGAATTTCTATTAAAAAAAAGTGGAATAGTTAAAATTTCAATCAAGGAAAATTAATTTTCAATAGAGAAAAATTAATTTTCAACAGAGAAAACTAATTTTCAATCGAAGAGATGAATTTTCAATAAAAGAAATTAATTTACTACAAAAAATATTGATTTTAGGAAAATACATGAATTTTCAAACAAATTCTGAATTTTTAAAGGATTTTTCAACCTAATAGTTAAAAATATCAATTAAGGAAATGAATTTTGTATCAAAAAGGTGAATTAGTCACCAAGAAGAATAATATTCTACGACAAAAGACAATGTTTCAACAAAATACATAAATTTTCAACCAAATAGCTGAATTTTTAACTGAAGAAGATAAATGTTAAACAAACCAAGGAAAAGTAATATTTTTAGTTAAAAAATATTATGTTCAATAGAAAAAGAACGAATTTGCAACAAATTGATTCAATTGTTGAGCAAAAAAAATTAATTTTCAACTAAAATAATAAATCTTCAAGCAAAAATAAATTTTTAACTCAATAGTTGATTTTTTTAACCAAAAAATAGACAAATTTTCAATCAAACAGATCAATTTTTAACCAAGAAGATTGAATTTCTATGAAAAAAAATATCGATAAAAAATGGAATAGTAAAATTTTGAGTTCAAAAAAATTAATTTTCAATGAAAAACTAATTTTTAATCGAAGAGATGAATTTTCAACCAAGAAGATCAATTTTCAGATAATTCCACACGCGGCAAGACATTTTTATTTTTTTAATGAGAACAATAATCTGCTCATTCCTCAGAATTGAAGGTCAATGAACAAAAATTCTTCGCAATATCTTAATTATTATTTAAGCTTTGAATTTAAGAAAATTTTTGTTTTTGCAGAATTAAAAAAAATTAGGAAAATTTAGAATTATTTCAAAACATATTTCGATGTTTTAGAAGTTTTGGAAGGATTCTAAAATAATTTAAAATTAGAAAATATTTCAAAAAATTTTAAACAAAATGTAGATTTTTGAAGATTTTTAAATTTCTTTTGAGCTTTTTAAGGAGGTTGAATGGTTTTAGGATAATAAAATTTGTTGTTTACGATTCCGGCGAAAATTCAAATTGACTTTTTATTTTGAAGAAATAATTTTAAGAAAATATTGAAAAATATTTCAAATGATTTCCTAATTTTTAATTATGCTGGTTGAATATTCAACACTTTAGTTAAAAATTCATCTCTTTGGTTGATAATGGAACTATTTTTGTTTTAAATTCGTTTTCTTTGGCAGAAAATCAATCTTCTCGTTTAAAAATTCCTCTTTTTGGTAAAGGATTCAACAACTTCTATAAAAATTCGTTTTTTCCTTGATAAATTGAACTGTTTTTTATTTAAGAGTCAAAATATTTTTGGATTTGAATATTAGCTTTTACATTTTGCATGAGAAATTAATTTCTCTTTGGTTGGAAATGCGAATAATTACTTAAAAGTTAAATAATTTTCTTTAAAACCCATCATTTCAAATAAAAATGACTTTCTTTGGTTGAAAATGTAACTATTTTGGTTTTAAATTCGTCTTTTTGGCAAAATTAATCTTCTTGTTTGAAAATTCATCTTTTTGGTCAACGATTCAACTATTTTGTTGAAAATGCGTTTTTCTTTGATAAATTCAACATTTTTTTTATCTAAAAGCAAAATATTTTTGGATTGAAATATCAGCTATTAAATTTTTCCTTTAAAATTCATCTTTTTTTGTTTAAAATTCAACTACCTGGTGAAAAGTTAAACTACTTTGTTAAAAAGTAATTTTTTTTTGTTGGTTAAGGATTTATAATTTTAGATAAAAATTCTTTTTTTTTTGGCAAAAATTAGTATTTTTGGTAGAAAATTCATTTTTTTTAGTCAAAAAATAACATTTTTGTTGAAAATTCATACTTTTAGGTTAAAAAATTAAACTGTTTTGTAGAAAATTCGTCTCTTTTGGAAATTGTTCAATCTTTTCTGTTTAAAAATACAACTGGTTGAGAATGAATATTTTTAGGTTCAGAATTCAACTATTTTGTCGGAAATTTGTCTTTTTTGCATGGTTTCAAGAGTTTTTAATTTAAAATAAAAATCTTTTTGATTGAAATATCAGCTATTACGTTTTTCGTTGTGAATGAATCTTTTTGGTTTAAAAATTCAAATATTTATTTATTTGAGGATTACCTTTTTTCTTGAGATTTTGATTTGCCATATCTTAAATTTTCAAAAATCTTTTTGAATTTTATCACCAATCTTAGGAAAATCATATATATATAACCTTAAAAACAAAAAAAGAACAAATGTTATTTCATAACATTTAACACACAAACGATTTAAAAATCCGTTATTGAACAAATTTGTTGATTATCCTATCCTATCTAAAAAAATAGGTGGAAGGAAATTATTGAAAATCTCCCACTCATTGTTGTTGACTCTTTTGATTTTTCTTGAATTTTGTAAATAGTAAATTCCAAATTAGGAATTTTAATTTATAAAAATTTATTTTCGAAAGAGAAAATTCAATAGTGAATAATTATGTTCGTAACATTATACTACCACACTAGAATTTGATATTAATAATAATAATAATAATAATAATAATAGTAATAATAAAAAAATTATGGAAAAAAACTAAAAAATTATTAAGCATTTTTGAAGATTTTGAAATAAAATTATAAAGCTTTTCAAGGATTTTGAAAGGTTTGAAGAAAATAACAGGTTTGTTCTTAAGAGTCCAGGGAAAATTTTAATAGATTTTTTAACTTGAAAAATTAATTTAAAGAAAATATTTAAAAATATTTTAAAACATTTCAAATGATTTTGAAAGATTACAAAATTTGGAAAAATTCGAATGAGTTGGGAGGTATTTAAAAGTTTTGAAAAGATACAAAAATAATTTAAAACTCAAAAATATTTTAACAAATTTAAAACAAAATGTAGATTTTGAAACACTTCAAAAAGAAGAGCCTGGAAAATTTCAAGGAAATTTTTAAATTTTGAGAATTTAAATAAATTGAAGGAAAAATTATAATACAAAATGTAGATTTTTGAAGATTTCGAAATAAAATTGTAAAGTTTTTAAAAGGTTTTAATATTAAAAAATGTTTTTTCTCAAGATTCCTGGGAATATTTGAAGTGATTCTTCATTTTGAAAAATTAATTTCAAGAAAATGTGTAAAAATATTTAATAATAATTTAATAGTATTCATGTTATCAGTATTTGGTATTAATAATTTATTTTTCCCTTCAAAATATAATTTGCCTACAATTTTTGTACTTTCTTGAATGCATTAAAAAAGTCGTAACTATCCAGCATTACTAAAAGTGAATCAACGATAATAATTTGTTTAAGAAAATATATTTGTTATATTTTAATTAGTTTTACCTCGCTCTAAGTAAAAAGTTGACAAAAAGTTGAATATTTTAGAAAAAACCGAAACTTTTTAGGATTATTCAAAGATAATATTATTTGAAATAATAATAAGTTGTTTAAAAAATTATTTTTGTTAACTTGAATTAATTTATTAACTCACTCTAAGTAAAAAGTTGACAAAAATAAAATTTTGGAAAGAACTGCAACTTTCTAACATTATTTTATGAGAATATTATTATAAATGATAATATATAATTAAAACAATTATTTTTTGAAAATTTAACTGATTATTGTCTCGCTTCAACTGAACAGTTGAAAATAAGTTGAAAATTTTGGAAAAACCGCAACTCACTGATGAAATCAGTCATTTCAAATTATCCAATCTGTTGAATATTCATCTAAAAAGGGTCAATTTGCAATACAAAATGGAATGGTTAATTTTCAATAAACACAATTAATTTTCAAGAAAAGAAATAATTTTCAATAAAATAATTAAATTTTCAATAAAAGAGAGGAAGCTATAACTTAAATGATAAATCTTTTATAAAAAAATGACTTTTTATAAAATGAGTTCAACTTTCAACCAAGCAGTTGAATTTTCCACAAAAAAAATATGAATTTTCCAATCTAGAAGATTAATTTTCAACAAAAAAAAAACGTTTACCCTAAAAAAGATAAATTTTCAACCAAATTGTCAAATCTGCGATTAAAATAAAACTCATCCAAAAAAATTAATTTCTAATAAAGTAGTTCAACCAAGTAGTACAATTTTCAATAAAAAAAGATTAATTCTGAACAAAAAATGTAATAGTTGATATTTCAATTAGAAAAGATTTCATTATCAGCGGAAAGAATTTCTTTTATACCATTAAAGTCAAATTTTGCACAAAATATGAAAAATTTCAAACAAATAGTTGAATTTTTAACCAAAAAATATCAATTTTCAACAAAAAATTGAATGGATAAATCAGTTCAAAAATTACATTTTCAACGAAAAAAGAAATTCAACAAAGTAGTTAAATTTTGACCAAGTAGTTGAATTTTAAAAGAAAAATATGAAATATCAATGAAATAGTTAAAGCTTCGACCAAGAAGTTGAATTTTTATCTAAAAAAGATCAATTAAAAAAATGGAAGAGTTCAATTTTCATTTAATACAAAAAATTATCAATAAAAACGAATTTTGAATAAATAGTTCAATTTTCAACTAAACAGATGAATTTTTAATTAAAATAATAAATCATTACGCAAAATTTTTTTTCTAACAAAATAGTTCAACATTGACCCAAATAGTTTAATTTTTAACAAAAAATATTTATTTTCTACCAATAAAGACAAATTGACCTAATTAGTAATGTCTACTGATTCAATTAGTAATATTGGATAATCTAAGAAAAGTCATTTTGATTTACGTGATTAGTAACTTTGGCTAATTGAATATGTCATTTTGATTAATCTAATCCGTAACTTTCAATGTGTTAATCAGTCATTTACTGGTACTTTAAATAATTTATCAAAATGTAGCAGTTTGTTTAAAAAATTGTTTTTGTTAAATTGCATTAATTTTTACTTTGCTGTGAGTAAAAAATGGACAAAAAGTTGAAAATTTCAGAAAAAACCACAAATATTTAGGAATACTGCAGGAGAAGATATAATTAATAATATTAATAAATAAACAATAATCATTTGTTCAAACAATTATGTTTGTTTAATTTCATTAATTATTATCTCACTCTAATCGAAAAGTGGACAAAAAGTAAAAAAATTTAGAAAGAATTGCAACTTTCTAGCATTATTCTAAGATAATATTATTATAAACAATAATATATTGTATAAACATATATTTTTGGTAAATTTAACTGATCATAATCTCGCTTTAACTGAAAAGTTAAAAACAAGTTGAAAAATTCGAAAAAACCGCGACTTTCTAACTCTATTCCAAGAGAAAAATGCTGAAAACAATTATAAATTGTTTAAACAATTTATGTTCAAATCTCATTATCAGCAGAAAGTAGTATTGAATGTATTAGAAACAATTCGCATCCAAAAACCGCAAAAAAAGCATAATTAGCGCCATAAACTCGCATAACCCAATTTTTCACTTATGGGGTTTTTTCGAGACCCTATAAAACAGACTCATGGGGTTGATTTAAAAAAGTGATATATTATTCATATTTTTTGTGCGGATTCGAAAAAATTTGTGGGCCATATGCATGAAGATTAAAAAAAAAATTTCCCATGCATTTTTCGACCACCATATATATGTCATAGACGAAAATTTTTGTAGGACGTCTAACAGGTGCATTAAAATTAGAGCAAAGTGCATTCAGAGAGCCGTTTACTCAGACTTGTTAGTCTTGTCAGTACAGAGAGAATTAATTACCTTGCTGTTTAGATCGAATTTGCGCTTCATCGTCAACGGTTCGGTGGTTAACATACAATCTATGTACACGCCTAATTCGATAGATCAATTTGCATAATTTCGTAATTAGCAAGTAGACCATAATAACATATATACTATAAATATTTTAATTAGCGCAAAAAATGGATTACAATTAATCATAAAATATGTTTCCGATTGAACGGAAATCCTTTAGTTTGAATTAGAATATCAAATTCTTATCATGTTAGATCGATATAACAATAATTGTTTAAATAATTGAAAAAGATCGTTAATTAAATATATTACTCCCAACATTCGTAAGTGGTGTAATTAATTCCAGAAAATAATATCTTTTTACGATTTATAGGAAAAAATTGTTTGAACATTATATTGTTTAAATAATTATCAAATATGTTGTAGAAGAAATACTATTCTTGGAATTCATCAAATGTATAATTTATCCTGAAAAATAATAACTTTTCACGATTTACAGGCGAACAAAATTTTTCTAAACAAATATCAATTGTCTAAAGAATTGAAAATTAGTTTAAAAAGACTTGAAAACTTGTGACTTATCAAATAAAAATAATTAAGTTTTAGGAAAATAAAAAATTCGATCTTTAGCATGAATTAAAAGTTTATTGAGTGGAAATTCTTCCTTGAAAATTCCTTAAGGTGTGACTAAACTTCAATTTACAAAAAGTTTCCGATCAATATTATTTTCCTCATTTAGAAAATGAATACCACTTTCAGTAAATAATGTGTTATACGTCTCAATATACAATTTTTTATTGTTGAAGGATGGTTGTAGAGGTTTCGAGGGTATTTGAGCACCATCAACATAAAGTGATAGATGATCGATTTTATAATTTTGAAAATTGAAGGGGTTTTTGTTTCCACTGCCATTATATGCAGCATTGTCCACAAATCCGATTATTATTCTTTTTGGTAATTGATCAAGGATAACATTGTCAAGAGTTTCAGCGTGAACGCCAGAGTGTATCGTCCTAGATTCCACTTCGACATGTGTAATAGGGTATTTTGCAGTGCCTTGAGATAAAGCTTTAGCATGTGCAAGAAGAATCCCAGGATTAATTTTTGCTCTGCGAACAAGTAGCGAAGCCTCCTTAATGTGTATATGACAGTTACTGG
This sequence comes from Andricus grossulariae, assembly GCA_011634705.1. NCBI lineage: Eukaryota > Metazoa > Arthropoda > Insecta > Hymenoptera > Cynipidae > Andricus > Andricus grossulariae. The sequence continues at coordinate 11,708,080 of JAABKJ010007545.1, forward strand.
TACTGTCATTAAGACAAAAAGTATCGTTTGAACGAACGTGCCGACACCCGTTACTTTACACCATTGATGAGAAGTTCATCTTGATTGAAAACATCACAGAGTAGATGACCAATAAGATCAATAGATTTATCAGCACTGAAATATTTTTGTTGAGTTTTTAAACCCTCATTAGCGTCGAAATCATCCATCTTTCCAGCAGTATCATTATACTACAGAGAGGATGTAAGATGGCTTTTTTGGCAGTTGTGCCATAGTTGAGTAGTCTCCATGGATGCTCGATATCCGTAAGAATTACTGGGAGGTGATACTACTTTTTGATTAAAATAGACATCCATATGATTGAATAGCGAATGCAAACGATTGTTTAGGGGACCTACTATGTCTAATGCTGCGGTATTTGCGGATATTCTGGTAGGAGTTACAAGTTTTACTCGAAGACTGAGCATGGTGTGTGCTAGATCGATATATTCATCACCATGGCCAGGAACAACAAACTCAATGGGCGCATCATCAGGAAGAGAAAAAACGGGTTTATAATGAACCGATTGAGAACTCTCTATGGATGTTTGAGTTAGAGGTAATGAAAAGGGATCCATCTCTGATTTTAAACACGTTGAATATTTGATCCAGCTTCTGCTGCATTTGATAAATTAACTTCACACGGTGTCATTCTAACACTATGGTGACTAGCATTATTGTATGCATTCACAAGTTGTTGTAAAGCATCAATATAACTCGAGTGTTTTTATGCTTAAAATACCTCCAGATACGCTCCTTGAGTGTTCCTTTGAAACGGTCTACTACGGCTGCTTTAACGTTGGGATCCCACGTTACACGGTATTTTATGCCATTATCAGCCAAATATTTTTGGAAGGGAACTTCTGAGAATTTCTTTCGTTTGTCTGATTGTAAACAGAAGGGTACTCGATGATTACTTTTTCCAAAATACGCTCAAAACCATTTTTTACTTCCAGTGCAGTTTTATTTTGAAGAGGTTCAACCCAGACAAATTTACTTAAAACATCAATCACTACTAAAATATAGCGGTGATTATCGTTATAAGTGGACAGACTTTGCATGTCGATTAAATCACACTCCCAAACTTCATCAAGATTGAAGACCGTATAATGAGCTCTCTGGAATTTCGTCGAATAGGACGGCGTAAAGTGAATGTATCCTGAGATTTTAATCAATAAGGCACTTGTGTATGTGATACGTTTCCACGTGCAGCATGAGTTATTCTTTCGGCACCACTGTAAGAAGCAGGATGACTTGGATTGTAGTAAATTTCCTCAAGCAGCTTCATTTTAGAATAAAAGACTGCAACTTTTCCAGTATTCCTGAGCCATATTGTCTCTTCTCTTCACTGATATTCATTCTAATTCTACTGCGACTTTTACAATTTTATTGATTAGAACGTTCTAGGATTCTATCAGACCTTACTCCATCCTTAGCAGTTTCATTGTCTGTTATAAGAGATTCTTGGTTCAAGATTGATCGGTTATTGATATTTCGCTGTATTTGCTCAGTATGCCTCCAATATTCTTGACTTTTCACAAGTTTTCGCAAGGTACCGATCTCTTGAAGGATACGGGCAAAGTGACTTCTGCCAGGAGGGTTGACACTTTTTCTGAACCTTAATGCATCATTAATGAGAACTGTAATTTTTGAATTTTCAATAAGTTTCCCGTCAATAATCACTGAACCATATTTATCCCAATTAATTTTGTTGGTAAAGTCAGGCATTGTTAGGTGATTAAGTAATAAGGTACTTTTGGAACGAAAAGATTTAGGTACATTACCTATAATAGCATTTAACGACAAAAATGCATGTGAATCATTATCTGTATTTTCTTTGTGATCGATTTTCTCAGTAGGTAGTTTTCTATTTCCGTCAATGAAGGAAATTTTTTTCAACAACTGACTGTAATCTCTCCACCTTTCACATTTATCGTGTGGAAAAGGCGAGAATAAAATTTGAATCATTTCAGAATCCAATTTATAAAGATTATTTCCAGGTGTTTGTGTAGCTGCAACAGGTATCGGAGGAACAATTGGTCGATTATTATCGCTACGTGAAGATGCATGATTTATCGTTTGAATTTGTTGATTGATTTTGTCCATATGTTCACTAGGAATAAGTACTATTTTCCTTGCATTCTCTTCATTATTAAGCCCTCTACGATGAGGAATTAAACAAATTGGAAAGCAATCCGCTAATGATTGGACCAAGAAAGAGATATTTCCCAAGAGAGTATTTAAAGCACACTTGCAAATACATTTAATGAATTTTACATCAGAAACTTTTAGTATTGCTTGTCGTTGATCTGGATTTAAATGGCACAGGGCATCATTACAAGTGAGTAACTGGTAATCGGCAATCACTGTGTGCGCCCTTTATACCCTTTACAGGTATGTGAACGTATTGATGAGGTTCCACGGTAAATATACTTGTGCGCTATCGACAATTGTCTGGAGTTGATTGTTTCGAGTCCAGAAAGAAATAACCATGTGGTTAAGATGTGGCATCGTGATAGGCTTCTCGTATAAAAGGTGTGTCTTGAGGACAAATCTGACGCGCTAGATGCTGAATTTGAGCTCTATTTTGAGGATTTTTAAAAGCGACTATATATTCTGCATTGAGAGAAATGTCTCTTCGGCCATGAACCTGGTGGAAAAGATTTTGGGATATGAAAATTATACTGAGGTTTTTATGATAGTTTCCTTGAATGAAAATATCTACAATTGTGTTATTGGGAGACTCTCTCATTAAATCGTCGAGAATAATAAGTTTAGTGTCAAGATGTTTTCTTACACATATGCGTAGGAATAAGAGATTTTATTATTTTATTTTTACGAAATATACAATTCAGGGGACTATTTATCTAATGAGTTTCTACGTAACCAAATGGGAGAGAATTATGATTATTATCAATTAACGTCCTTTTTGTGTGAACTGGTCGGCAGATTTTATGTTTATTTTTTGTAACTACATCTTGATGTGTGGTTCTGCGAATTGCTCTATAATTTAATGTAATCGGGGCAATCTTATTAACTACGAGATCACAGATAGAGTCTAAGTTTATGAGTTAGGAGTTTTTGTAGTTTAGGGTAATACCCTTCACTTTACATAGTTCTCCTGACCATTTGATGAGCGTACTTTGAATGCATAGAATTTAGGACCACCTAGCACAAAGATTTTAATAAAACTCCCAGAACCATAAACTTCCAGCTCATCTATCAATTAGCCTAATAAACAACCTGAATCTGAGTAATACTCATTAGCCTGCTTATGTTTGGCAAAAATGATAGAATCTGTATCAAAGTAGAGTACGCGGCGATCTAATTTTTTCAAATAACCATGCAATTTTAAGCGTGCTTGTGCGGTCACTTATGCGGCTATTACTACATTTTGTAATATGGAAAGTGACTACGGCTTCATCCTTGTAAACCCATGAAGCATAAATATTTTCATGGTCTACAGGCAAGATATTATTCAGAATTTTATTTGGACTCTGGATAATTTCTAGCAGTTCTTTTTGAGTATTGAGGATTTCAGTCGTCGGCATATTTTGACGCTGCCGAAATTTACCCCAGAAAGAATTCAAGTATAAATTAGCCAAAGAACGTAGACCAGGATGATTTAAAATATTTTCGGGATTGAGCTGAATTCCTTCAAAATCAAAAATCTTTTGGATATACGCCTTTTTCCGCTCATCATTTGTTCATTCAGTAGGATATCCACTGGCTTCATGCTTAAGCTTGAAATATCTGTCCATGTACTCTACAAATAGACCACCTGTCTTTGTAAGGAGATTATATTGAGTTACCTCATACTGCCAGATTTAAAAAATGCTAGGTATCATATAGCCATCTTCGAACGCCGCTTTTAGTTCGTCGAAAACCCATGTTCCTTATATTTTCTGCTCATTTCTGTTATTTTTATGTGGACGGTCTTGCTGTAATTGTAACTAACAGCAAGTATAACACCAGGGAAACATGAGTTTCCATGTATACGGACAGGAAGGACAGTCAAATACTTATCCGTAGGCGGTAATACTCGAAATCTAACGGAACCCTCGACATTATTTAAATTATCATCAAACCCAGTTCATGTTTTACATTCGTCACCAATATATACTTTGGGATCACCAATAGGAAATTCACCTATTTTGATATATATGAATACAGGGAGCAAGCTTTTAGCCTATCAAAATCGCACTCCCACATCCCAATGACTGCGTATCCGATTTCGCGAAGTCGTTGAGTTTATCCACGTGTTCGTGTGAAACTGTCATTCATACTTTTTGAATTTTTCCCTGCACCCAGTTTTTTATCTCGATTCGAGTAGTGGGTGAGAGCACCCGTCACAAGTTTTCAACACTGAACATATACTTTTTCCAGTACAAAATGAATCGTGAAGTGTATCTGAGATAGTCTCCACATTTGATATTATTATTTATATTATCAGAGCTAATATCAGTCTCACAGGATGGTGAGCTATAACAAGCGGTACATCGCATCGAACACATGTGATCGGTTTTTCGATATTATACCTTGTTACAGGGTATGCAACATTTTTTTGCTGCTTCGGCACCAGTCGACATACTAGGCTTCGTCAAGAGGTCTCAGGTCGACTGCTGAGAGCGAATAAGTAAGGTTGTGGCACAATAGGCTGTATAGCTTGAGCGCCAGAGGAGTTTTCCATGGGCTCCTCGCCCGTCCTAAAACTAAATAACTAAATCCCCTGCGCTTGTGTTTACAGAGGCACCGTCCTAAAAAGCTTTTTCTTTTCCCTTACTAAAATCTTTGAAATTAAACACTATCATTGATATTTGTCGCCTTGCTAAATAATTTTGATAGGCGATCAGCTCAGGTGAACCACATCCACTCTCTGTTATTATTACCCCAGCTTTTCTTGTGAGCGGTTCGGCTGCTTTTAGGGTTTTCTCGTCAACCCAAAACTGCAAGTCAAAACACACTCAATTATTTCAAAAATTGGCACTATGTCACATAAAGGGATAATCCTATAATAATCTAATTCTCACGCTAAATGCTACTAATTATTTTATGACCTCTTATTCAGGTAAGTAAGCCTCAATACGGCGTGGGCGTTTGACGAACACGTTTAATGTTTATAAGCTGGGCCGAGGAATGTAAACGAGCGGACTCGACTTCTAAAATCTTTATTTTTGGAAAGAATCCAACTTGAGTTCAGGGACTTTCGGGTCCCTTTTAGAATGAGATATTTTCCTTCTTGTGTACTATTCGTATTCAACAATTTTAGCAACCAAGTAAAGCAGTACGACTCCTCGTCTGTTTGTAAATAGATTCAAATACGATTACTAGCTCGTTGAGTTATTGTATATGATTATGCTGACCGTGAGTTTCGGTACAACCTAGACGTGGATCAATGAAGCAAGTACAAAAACCTCGTATACATTTAAAGATCTCAATGTAAAAGGGCCTTCCGCCAAATAAATCAAAAAAATCAAACTCTAACAGTGGGACTTTGCCACAATATTCAAAGCAATTGCTGACTCTGACGAGCGAAAACCACGTTTAAAAATTAAATTTCTTTTCTAGACAGTCTCAGGTGATATGATCCCCTTTCAGCTCTCTTGAAGAGGATTTAATTCCATTTTGTAAGTGACTTCAAAATAACTGGATTTTATCCCAAGTATTTTGTAGACCTCCACTTTGGTGGAGTTGGCATGATAAGAAGTGAGGATCGATCCTCAATTCTTCTCACAGGACGTCCACCCTGCGATCTACGCTTTTCAGACGCAAGATTCAGAATGCCGTTTTTCGGCCGAGTTCGTCTTTTTATATCCTTGCTCCCTTTCACCCTTCTTCGCTGACGTGACAGAGCTTGAGTGGGAGTTGCTGGATTCTGCGCTTTACTCTTTCTCCTGGGTGATGCAACTTGAACGAAGGATCACGCAGGAGAAAGTCTTTTTGCCTATATTCAGGCTATCCCTGTAACTCGCAGGTTACAATACTTTGACATTTTCTGATACAATAAATACCATTGAGCTTATATCATTATGTTTACTTTCTTCGTCTTTTCCTCTTATCAAATAATATACTCAGTTTTCAGATGGGCGGTTTCAGGGATAGCTTTATCTCTGGAGATTTTAGAATCTTCTGACAACAGATATTTCGAGGCCCACCCTTCTGTGAAATCATCTCTAACCACGAACAGAGAGTATAATTTTTGGAAAAAAGATTTTAACAGCCTGGTTGACCAGCATTAAGATGCATAATGTATAGTTTTCATTGAAACACCTTCTCCAGCGTTAGAAAATAAGCAAAAATTCATGGAAAACAAAAAATAAAAATATATAGTTGACTGAAAAAATATCTAAATTCTATAAAAACTTTTATTTAAAAAAATGCAGACCTTTCACTAACCATTATTTGATACAGTTAATCGATTTTTGTAAAAAATGATGTAATTTTGATGATTTCCATTAGAAATTTCTTCAATTTGGAAGACTTGGAATTGAAAACTTGACTGTGATCTTCAACTGTTTAGTTGAAAATTGATGTAATTTGTTGAAAATTTGTCCTTTTTTGGTAAAAAATATATCTTCTTGGTTTGGAAATTTTTACCATTTGGATAAAAATTTATGAATTTTGTTGAGAATTCATCTTTCTTGTAGAAAATTGATCTTCTTGGTTGAAAATTCATCGTTTTGGTTGAAAATTAAACTGTTTTGTAGAAAACTTTCTTTTTGCTTGAAATTTAACATTTTGGAAGCAATTTCTTTTCTTTATTGACTGAAAAATCTTGTTTGGTTGGAGATTCAACTATTTTGATGAATATTTTTCTTTTTTTGGTTCAATTCAACTGTTTCCGATTCAAAAGTTAAATTTTTTGTTTTGTTTAAAATATCAACTATTATATTCTTTGTTGAAAATTAATCTTTTTTTTTAAAGTTGTACTACTTTGTTAAAATTTGGTTGTTGAATATTCGTGATTTGAGTTAAAAATTTATCGCTTTGGTTGAAAGTTGAACTGTTTTGTAGGAAATTCGTCTTTTGAATTGAAAATTCAACTATTTGGTTGGAAATTAATTTTTTTTTAATTCATCTTTTCGGTTAAAAATGTAACGGTTATTGTTAAAAATTCGTATTTTTGTTTAAAAATTAATTTTTTTATCTGAAAATTTAACTATATTCCATTTTTATTTGGGAATTTATCTTCTATTTAGTAGAAAATTCATGTACTTTCATGCAAAAACATGCTTTTGGTTAGAAAAATGATAATTTTTATTGAAAATTTCTCCTTTCTGGTTCATTATTTCATGATTGAAAATTCATCCAATTGGTTGAGGGTTCAACTATTTTGTTGTGAATTCTTTATTTTTCTTTGAATGAAAGTGGTTGAAAAATCATCGTTGGAAATAAACTCTTTTTGAAAATTCAACTGTTTTCGCTAAAATTTTAATTTTTTTGATTCGAAAATTCCACCATTTGGTTGAAAATGCATCTTTGAAGGTTGAAAATTCAAACATTTTGATAAAGTCATCTTTTTTGGTGAAAAATTCAACTGTTTGGTTAAAAATTCATCCCTTTAAATTAAAAATGAATTTTTTGTGGTAAAAAAGTCATCTTTCTTAGTTGAACATTTATTTTTTATAAGTTGTAAAATCTACTATTTGGTATAAAATTTATTTTTTCATCTAAAAATGTGTTCTTCACAAGTGGAAAAATCATTTATTTGGTAGAAAATTCATATATTTTGTTGAAAAAACGTCTTTTTGGTCAGCAAATTAATATTGTTTATTGAAAATTCATCTTTTTGTAAAGAATTTAACTATTCGGTTCAAAATTATTCTTTTTTAGTTACAAATTAAACTATTAGGTCGAAAGTAAAATGACTTTGTTAAAAAATTATAGGTTTAAATATTCATCTTTTTGGTTGAAAATTTAACTTTTCTGTTGAAAATTAATTTTTCTTATGGTTGAAAATTAATTTTTTTTTAATCTAAAAATGTATTCATTATAAGTTTTAATATTCATTATTTGGTAGAAAATACATTTATTTTGTTAAGAAATCGTCTTTTCGATCAGAAAATTATTATTGCTTTTTGAAAATTCATCTTTTTGGTTGAGAATTAAACTATTTGGTTAAAAACGAATCTCCTTCGGTTGAAAATTAAACTACTTGGTTGAAAGTTCAACAACTTTGCTAAAAATTATTTTTTTATATAAAGATTTATTCTTTATATGTTTTAAAATCCACTATTTGATAGAAAATTCTTGGAACATGTTCAAAAATCGTATTTTTGGTTAGAAAATTAATTTTTTTCTTGAACATTCATCTATTTGGATGAGGATTCATGTATTTGGTTGAAAAAATTTTTTCAGTTGAAAATTCAAGTACTAGGCTGAAAGTTGAACGACTTAAAAAAAATTTTTTTTTTTCAAATATCCATCTCTTTGGTTGGAGGTTTAACTTTTTGTTGGAAATTCATTTTTTTTGGTTACAAATTATTTTTTTTTATCTGAAAATGTATTCTTTATACGTTGTAAAATCCACTATTTGTTTGAAAATTTATTTTGTTGTTGTTGAAAATTCAACTATTTGGACCAAGAATCATCTATTTGGTTAAAAATTATTCTCTCTTAGTTGAAAATTCAGCTACTAGGTTGAAAGTTGAACGACTTTGTTCAAAAAATTAATTTTTCAAATATTCATCTCTTTGGTTGAAAATTAACCTTTTTTGTTGGAAATTCGTTTGTTTTTTTGGTTAAAAATTGATTTTTCTATCTGCAAATGTGTTCTTTATAAGTTGAAAAATCAACTCTTTGGTAGAAAATTCATATATTTTGTTGAAAAAACGTCTTTTTGGTTAGCAAATTATTACTGTTTGTTGAAAATTCATCTTTTTGGTTAAGAATTTAATTATTCGGTCGATAATTATTCTTTTTTACCTAAAAATTCAACTACTAGGTTGAAAGTGGAGCGACCTAGTTAAAAATGAATTTTTTAAATATTCATCTCTTTGGTTGAAAATTTTCGGTTGGAAATTAATTTTTTTTATGGTTGAAAATTAATTTTTTTATCTTAAAATGTATTCAGTATGAGTTGTAAAATTCACTATTTGATAGAAAATTCATGAATTTGTTTAAAAACTCGTCTTTTGGATTAGAAAATTAATATTTATTGTAAAAAACTCATCTTTTTGACTGAAAATCTAACTTTTTTGTTAAAAATTGTTATTTTTTTGATTGAAAACTATTTTTTTCATCTGAAAGGTTCGTCTTTTTGGCCTGAAAATTCCATTCTTTGATTTAAAATTTCTTCGTTAGCAAATTAATATTATTTGTTGAAAATTCATCTTTTTGGTTGAAAATTGAACAACTTGGTTAAAGCTAAACTACTTTGCAAGAAATTAATTTTTTTCAAGAGTCACCTGTTTAGCTAAAAATTTAACTTTTTTGTTGAAAACTATTTTTTTTTTTGTTAAAAACTATTTTTTTCATCTAAAAAGTTCGTCTTTCTGGCCGAAAATTCAATTATTTGATTGAAAATTTCTTGGTTAGCAAATTAATATCATTTGTTGAAAATTCATCTTTTTGGTTGAGAATTTAACTATTTGGTTAGAACTTATTCTTTTTCAGTTAAAAACTCCACTACTAAGTTGGAAGTAGAACGACTTTGTGAAAAAATTAATTTTTTAAATATTCATCTCTTTGGTTGAAAATTGAACTTTTTTGTTGAAAATTAGTTTTTTCCTTTTGTTTAAAAATTAATTTTTGTATCTGAAAATGTCTTCTTCATAAGTTGAAAATAAACTATTGGGTAGAAAATAAATGTATTTTTGTTGAAAAAAACGTCTTTTTGGTTAGAAAATTAATATATTTTGTAAAAAATTCATCTATTTGGATGAGAATTCATCTATTTTGTTAGAAATTCGTTTTTGTGTTTCAATTCACTCCTTTGAAATTCGTCATATGGTAGTAAAATAATCTTTTATGGTTGAAAAATATTAGTCAAAAATTAACTTTTTTGTTAAAAAATCAACTTTAAAAAAAAATCGTCTTTTTGGCCTGAAAATTCAATTGTTTGATTTAAAGTTGAGAATTTAATTGTTTGATTAAAAGTTAATCTTCTTTATTTGAAAATTAAACTACTTGGTTGGAAGTTGAACTACTTTTCTGAAATTTTATTTTTTTTAAGATTCACCTCTGGCTGAAAATATAACTTTTTCGTTCAAAATTGTTTTTTTTTTTTTTTAAACTAAATTTTTTCATCCGAAAATGTATTCTTTATATGTTGTAAAATACACTATTTGGTAGAAAATTCATGTACTTTATTAAAAAATCGTATTTTTTGTTAGAAAATTTATCTTTCTGTTGAAAATTCATCTATTTGGATGAGGATTCATCTATTTGGTTACAAATGATTCGTTTTAGTTGAAACTTTAACTTTTTTTTTTAAATTCGTTTGTTTTTTTGGTAGAAATTAATTTTTTTATCTGAAAATTTATTCTTCATAAGTTGTAAAATCGTATTTTCTGTTAGAAAATTCATTTTTTTTTATTGAGAATTCATCCATTTGGATAAGGATTCATCTATTGTGTTAAAAATTCGTTTTTGTATTTTAATTCACTCCTCTGAAAATTCGTTTTTTTTGTAGTAAAATAATCTTTTATGATAGAAAAATATTGGTCAAAAATGAACTTTTTGGTTTGAAAACTAGACCATTTGGTTGAAAATTTAGCTATTTGTTAAAAATTCGAACGATTTCGTTAACATTTTAATTACAATCTTAAAAATGTGGGACGGGGGAATAAAAAATATTTCAAAATTGTTAACGTAGTTTATGAATGACCCCTTTCGTTATTTTTGCATGACCCTTAAATAAATTCATGAAAAAAGTGTATTTAGTAAAAATTACGCAAAATAGGGGGGGGGGGGTCAAAACTTAGGGATCCTAAAAAGAAAAATTTGAGAAGAAACTTGAGGTAATTTATGCACGGCCCCTTAATTGATTAATGCGAATAATGGCAATAATGCAAAGTAATGTTTTTGCATAAACTATTTTTTTATTTAATAAATAATAATTGTTTTATTAAAAATGAAAATATTTATATTAATATAAATGTTAACAAATTATCTATTTTCATCGATACCGTTTGTTAGGATAAACAGGAGTGGAAGACGTTTGGAATGTGGCATGCAAAATGCAGATTGCGTGTGGAACGCCTACATAGCTTTCGTTAAATCCCTTAAATTTATAATATCAACGTTATCGAACCGCGAGATCGACGAGAGCGAAATTCAAGAAGCCCGAATAGGAAATGTCAACATGTCAGGGGAAAATATACAGGGAAATCGTGGCAGCAAAACTGTTTTTGACGAATGAGATGCATGTCGCGTGACTAAAGGGATGTAAAAAATTTTTATAATTTGTATTATTCGTGTTACACTTCTTAGTATTCATGGGTGCTACTAACATTTTTATTTATCGTTTCAATCATAAATTTCATACCTAATGAGCAAGATTAATTTATTGTTTTAAAGTCGGGGATTTTTTTTTATTAACATATATTTTCTGATACGAAAATTAATGACATTTTTTTTGCATTTTATTAAACTTCCCCTACTTCCCCTACTCTCCCTACTCCCCCTACTCCCACTACTTCCCCTACTTCCCCTACTTCCTCTATCCACACTTCAATCTTCGCTTCCTCTTCCTTCAGCAACTTCTTCCTCATCTACTTCCCCCTCCCCTCACTTCCTTTACCCCCTACTATTCCTAACTTCCCCCAGTTCCGCTCCCCTTTTTCCCTTCCACTTCTGCTACTTCCCCTACCCTCATTTCTCCTAAAGTCCCCTACTTACGTCCCTTCATTTCTCCTTACTTCCCCTACTTCCACTCACCTTATGAGTCGTAAGCTGTGAGTTAGAAACTCCCCTTATTTCCCCTTCTTGGAAAAAAGTACGATGGACGGATGGATAGCCGACTGAAACTATAAGGGATTCTGTCTGGGGCTACAAAACCCTAAAAAAAAGTAAAAAAAACTTTGTTTTTATTGATAGTTTTTTAAAATACCCAAAAATCCTAAATATAGTAAAAAAGACGATTTTTTAACAAAATATATGAATTTTCTAATAAATAGTGGATTTTACAACTTATAAAGAATACATTTTCAGATAAAAAATGAATTTTTAGCAAAACAAAAAAAAATGTATTTTCAACAAAAAAGTTAAACTTTTAACCAAAGAGATGAAAATTGAAACAAAATTTTTTTTAACAAAGTCGTTCAACTTGCAACCTAGTATTTGAAGAAGATTAATTTTTAACCAAATAGTTTAATACTCATGAATATTCAGAAAGCAATATTAATTTCCTGATCGAAAAGACGATTTTTTAACAAAATGCATGATTTTTCTACAAAATAGTGCATTTCACAACTTATAATGAATACATTTTTAAATAAAAAAATTAATTTTCAACCACAAAAAAATTAATTTTCAATGGAAGATTTTCAAACAAAGAGATGAATATTTAAAAAATTAATTTTTTAACAAAGTCGTTCTACTTCAACCTAGTAGTTTAATTTTTAATTGAAAAAGAATAATTTTGAACCAAATAGTTAAATTCTTTACAAAAAGGTGAATTTTCAATAAACAACATTAATTTGCTGACATCATCTTCGGACTTGAACGAAAACAGTCTTCTAATGTAAGTTGCGACAAAGTTCCAGATAGGGCCGCATAAGATTCTGTCGGCCAAATAATTCCATTTCCTGTTTCCGATTATCGCTTGAAAGGAGGATAGATCCAGATAGAAAACCATTTTCACACAAATGAAAACAGTCTTCTAATGTAAGTTCCGACATAGTTCCTGATAGGGCCGCATAAGATTCCGTCGCGCAAATAATTCAACTTTCTATTTTCGATGTTCGCTTTAGAGCTGGATAAAGCCAGATAGGCAATTATCTTCGGACTTGAACGAAAACAGTGTTCTAATGTAAGTTTCGGCAAAGTTCCGCATAGAGCTAGATAAAATGCTATTTTCCATATGCCATCCACATTAAAATCCGGATAGAGTCGCTAGTTTTCCGTTTGAGATTTTACGAACCGAAAGAGATCCAGATAGAGGCGGAATAAAATCCGACGTGGGCTATTCGAAACTTTATCCGGCTTTGTATCTGACTCCATCGGATCCTATCCGTCATTTTAAGCAGGGTCCTCATGAGGCCTTATGGAAATTTCACGTTTTATAACCGAATGGGGGGTACACTCGTAATCTTTGGGACTGGGGTTCCATCCTTCCATCCTTTCCTTCAGTCTCGCTCTAGCCATTAGAGAAGCTACGTACTTCCGGTGCATGAAATGTCAACGACAACTGTGTGGGCAACACAAAAAATATTATGTCCTCAATGTGTTTCTCAGAAAGAAGAAGATACTTTATAGATAAGCGAAAATATTTTAAATGTTTCTTTGCTAGTTTTTCTTATTGTTTACCAAATTATGCAAATTTGCATTATTTTTTCGTCTTTTTGACATTAGTTATAGATGTTAACATGATCGCAAGTGTTGGAAACATTGTTAGTAGAGCACCTCCAAGAATGCAGGAATCGGATTTGAAAATTAGCGGCTTTTAGGTGATATAGAAGAAGTCTGAATTCGGAGTATTAATGGAAAAATCAATGAAGAGTTTCATTTTGCTGTATTTTTATAATAAACGATTTTGTAATATTATTAAAGGAATTTTTCTGCAATAAGGAAAGGTGGGGTTGGATACGACCCCACCTGATCTTCTGGGCCTCTGATCCCCACCTGGTACTAGAAGGGTTCATTGTACGTTCAAAATTTGCAGCTTTTGCTGAGAGAATATGTTATTTTCAACGAAAAATCTTTGAGACATAAAAAAATTATCATGGAAAATCTTTTACTTTTCACCGAACTATTTTTTCTTATCGCTTCCTACCAAATTGAAAAAAAAATAATGGGATTTTATTCAATGAAATCTCATTTGCTGAGGAAAAAGATTCGCTATACCTTACCTGATTTCAATGTCTAAAAATAAATAAATGGATGTCAAATATTATTATTTGTTTAATTTTATTACTTCTATTTGTTGATGATTTCAGGCATCAAAAGATTAATTTCCAAGAATGGTATGCGTCAAAGTTGTGGAGAATTTTGTTGTTAAAAAAATAACCTTATAGATATTTAGTAACATAATATCATTTTAGCGACATGAATAAAGTATAAAAGATATAAGCATCGAAAGTTCGGTCAAAAATAAATGTTTGTATCAAATTTTTTTCACGAAAAAGTTATATTTTCTTTTCCACAATACAATTTCTTCAAAAATCAACATTTTTAAACAATGCTTGGTTTATTTTACTCTACGAGACCTAGTAAAAGATATCCAGGTTGAATAGGACCATGCAAACATTGCTTAATAAAATGTATTAGCCTTAGAAGGACTTTATGTCGCATTTTTGATGTGCAATTTGAACTGCGCATCAAGATTGCCGTAAAAAATCTTTTGAAGGTTGTTTTTATCAATTGTAAACACAGTATCGCCTTGACGTTCAATTTAAAGGACTGACTGTAAGTAGCGACTATGTAAATACGAAACGATAAGATACCTTAAATAATTGATAAAATATTATGATTTACCGATGTTTTGTTTTCGAGAGATTATGCGACTTCAACTGTCGAACATGCCTGAGATAAAATAAATTCGGTCATTAGACGTATGCAAATTTCAAAAAATGTCAAAATTGATCAAATGTTCTGCAATTTCTGGTATTCAAAAAGGTTGTTTTCATTTTCCTTCATATCAAAGCAGGAAAAAATATTCTATGGGGCACGCGCGTAAACTATTTCGGCTGTCAACTTCATGTACGTCTCAACGACAGCCCCAGCTGAAATCATCCTCCATGCCTAAGAAACTCACTTTTAAACGCCTGGCACCTAAACTACTATTCTTGTCTTTGAACAATGCTGGACACTTTCAGAAAGATGTCCACAACACTTTTAAATGGTTCAGAAATTTTTCAATTGAGACTCAGATTTTTACTGAGGCGCTATTAAAAAAAATTGCTTCAATTTTCCAGAATATACTGGGTTGAGATATAAATAAATTTCTTTCTTCGGACTGATTTATGAAATGTAAATATAAATATCTCAGTAAGACCAGCTCGAAGCCTATAAACTATGAGATTACAATTTTTATATGCTCTAATGAAACACCTTATATTGATTCCATACAGTGGTAACTAAATTCTTGTTCGACGAATATTCAGTTGTTATCTTAATTGAAAAAAATGGGGATCGTTCATAACCTGGTCTTCACCTTGACGGTTATTCTCAATTCTATTGGTGAATATAATATTATTATATATACATTTTTAAGCAAAACGAAAAAGGCATTGAGTTAAAATGAAGATAAAAGTTTTTCCGCCTTAGACCGAATCATGCTTATACATAAAAAGTGAAATGAAGAGAGCCATGTGTACTTTAGAAGCATGTCTTTCTTCGCAGTAGTAGTGGTAATTCAAAGATTTAAAGTGCGCGAAACCCAACCCATAAAGTACCATATGGTAATCCACATAGAATTCTACGTCGCAATGCGCGTTATGCTTCGACGCTTTCCAGCTGAAAATCCCTGATCACGGGTCTGCACACGAACCTGTACAGGTAATCTTGACGTATCCTGTGCAGGTATTTGTTGATGGAAACTTCACATGATCCTGTAAAGCAACCTGCACCAACAAAGAAACTTTGAAATGATCCTGTACACATTCCTGTACAGGTTTCCTTGCAAAGTAAATTGTGGCGCAGGTTCCTGTACAGAAACACGTATAGAATTTTTTTTCAGAGAGCCATCGAGAAAACTTATGTCAGTTACAGCTATAAAGTTGCCTCCCATTTCTTCCCTTAAAGATCGAACTCGCCATGGAGATAGTGAAGCCACTAGCGAACTCTCGCAGATTAGTTCCTATGCAGTTATATGTATAGGATCCTGAAAAGGTTCCTGTACATGAACCCGAGTCCCAATTCAAAGAATCATTTAAAAGGTAGCTTGCATACAGGTTTCTTTGCAATATCATGTACACTTTCCTGCGTCAAATTCCTGCACAGAAACCGTCAAGATTACCTGTGCAGGTTCGTGTGCAGGTTCGTGTACAGGAGCATGTTCAGGGCCCTCCTTGGTTCCTGTACAGCAATTTACAGCTGGGTTTGTTCCTTGTTTTAAATTACCATTAGAATTTCACGTGGATTTCATCGATTTCGACAGTGTATTTCCAAGTGGAATTTCATGTGAATATTTTCATCTGGTTATCATGCCATAAGGGCGTAACGTACAAACTTTTGAAAATTATATTATTCGCTTGAAAGATATAAAAAAAATCCAATACAAATCCGAATAATGAAGGATTTTTTCATAATCTCATATTTCATTTATTTGCAAGCGTTTCACAAGGTCCTAAATATGAATTTACACTTAGACACCTATAAGCATACCATGTGCCATACTGCCATACATTTCGAGTCCTAGCGCCAGACTCGCGATGTTTGGGAGTGAAATCTCATCCAGAAACTTGCTCATTTCAAAAACATTACTTTGCGCTCTTCATTTCTATTCTCCATAGAGATAGTGGTGAACGAGTGTTAAAAAGCGACCTTTTCATACCGATTCTGGATAAAAATTATTCGTCTGTTTCTTCTTGCAGAATTCAGTGCACAGTTCGAGTATTTGCCTAATGGTGCTCCTATTCCTGGTGTTCCTCGTGGTGAAGCATCTTCCTCTTTTTTTTCTGGCAGACAACATTCTCCTGACAGACAACATTCTCCTGACAGGTCTCTTTCTCAAGCCGAGCCTCCTCTTAATGCCAGATCCAGGACTCTTCCTCCTGCCAAGCCTATTACCCGTGCCAGGTCCAGGTCTCCTTCAGCCAGGTTCAAGACCATACCTACCTGGATTGCGTCTACTGACGCAGTTGGATATCAACTTGACCAACTTCAATTTATTCGGCTTACTTCCTATAAGAATCGGCACCGGGTATTCGAACTTCGAAGATACAGTTTTCCTGCAAGTAAACGAATTCAAGTAACATTAGCACGTAATGCTTTTACCTCCGTCCCAACCCAAGAACTAATTGTATTATCAACATCCGATGGTGAAGCAGTTGCAATATTGGAAAGTAGTAATACTCTTGTTGGAATATATGCACCTGATAGAGATCAAGGTAGAAAACGGGCAAAAATAAACATGGATAGCGGCTCGATTACCACAATGACCCGAGATGAAATACGGGAAATTCCAGTAGGCGCCCCTTACCCAATGTTGAATTTTTACAAAGTAGAGCATATGTGATCCAAAGGCGTCGTAAATGTTACAAGTAACTCGTTATTACAAATAATAATAAAACTCGATGTATTTTAGTTCTCAAGGCTTCATTCTTTCGTCAATACCTCAGCCAGAATGTTTCAAAAAAAAGGTTTCACTTGATTTTCTCACGATAGTATTCTTTCGGGTGTTTTCACCTGTACTCTACTGAGATAATTTTAGAAAAAATTTATCATTCAAAATAAGAGTGGAAAATGACGAGACTTTGGTCAACTTTTTGACAATCATCAAGACCTCAATTGTAGGCAAAATAATGGAATCAAATCCTACGGCTCAATGTCTCTATTCAGTAAGTTGAAAAAAATGGTGTTTTTTTATTAACATTATGTTGAAAAACAGAGTTGCCTCTTATATGCTGTTCAATTTTTTCTACATCGTTTTATTTTTCAAAGAGAACTGACTCTATAACCTAATTATTATCGACCGCGAAGCGCGAGTGTTGCGATAAAATGTAATCATCAAAGCCGCAGGTGCTTTGAGAACCTCCTTTGAAAACAAATGAAAAAGCAATTTCAGTTTAAATTTATGTCTGTAGTTTCTCAGGGACTTAAATCACAGTTTTCAATTTAAGTTATGATATTTAAAGGAATTAGTTAAGATGTACGCAATGAGGGTGAAGCCTCGTAATGAAAATTGGAAACAAATATTTCCAATATGGCCGCTTATGGAGCGACACATACGCTCATGTGAGAACTGGAGGAACTAAAATCGCAAGCGGCCGTGCGGGCGGGATATTCAAATTTGATATATTTGACTTCATAATGTTGTTAATAATTTTTAATACCGTTTATTGATATCATTACATACAACAATTGATGTACAGAATAACATCGATAATTGGAATTAAAAATAATTGAGAACATTTTTGGTAAATGGAATTTGATGAAAATTATTTTAAAAAACAATGAACCAAGATTCTGAGCATGGATATTATTCGACAGAAATCACCGTATGATTACTTTTTATTTTGTCCAGGATTTGAAGAAGTATCATGAAGGTTCTCGTAGGGAAAAAAATCTTAATAAAACAGCAAGACGACCCAATTTAGAGGTCATGTTACATTCTTTACAACCGGCCTGGCAAATTCTAAAGTCATGAGAACTCCCAGTGGACACCAAATTTGACGAAGTCTTCACAACATCGTTACAACATCTTGTCGACAACTTTACGACATCCTATGTCCATGTCGTTAAGGTCTCTTTGCGATATCGTAAAGACATCGTGAAGACAACGACGTCCTGACGATATCGTGAAGACACCTTAACGACGTGGATATAGGATGTCGTAAAGTTGTCGTAAATATATCGTAACGATGCTGTAAAGACGTTGTCAAAGTTGGTGCCCACTGGACTGGTACAAGGCACTTGATTTTATAGGTAATTCTTTCCGAGTTAATTGAAAAATTATGGTCAAGATTTCACGATTATGTTTATTGGAAAGTCTAAGAATTTGGGTTAAAAATAGAGTCAATCTTTAAAGTTTTTAACCATGATGTTTTCAGTGCTACCATACTAACGATTTCAAAGTTCACTACATTTTCGCAAACTGAATATTTTTAAAGTCCCTAGAAAGGACCCCAGATCGAACTGTGCCGGAAGTCAGATTTGCTATCGGAAGTTCTAATGCTGGCTTTACCCCCGTGATTTACGCATTAAACGTACAAAAACGAGCGCAAAGCGCGAGAGTGTACTTACGCGCCGCAGGCGCGCTTAAACTAGGTAACAAGCGCCGCGCGCGTAGCATGCAATAAGAATGTACCCGCGCAGCAGGTGTACTTTTTAAATTATTGTTTGAAGATTTTAGGCATCGAATAATTAATTTTTAAAAATTATATGCATGAAAGGTGTAGAGAAATTTTTTCTTGAACAAAAAACCTTATAGGTACTTAGTAAAATAATATCATTTTAGGGACAAAAATAAAATATTAAAGTGAGAGGAATGAACAGTTCCGTTCAAATTAACATTTTCCGTTCATTTTAACATTTTTTTAGCACCATGCAAAAATGGTTTAATAAATGTATTAATAAACAAATTCATTCTCCCATAATCATCCCACTCGCGAGTTCATCATGGATTATTTTTTATGCTTACATGACTTCTACATGCACTTCTATTGCGCAGTTCGAACTGCGCATCAATATTGACGTATTAGATTACCGATAACTTAATATAAATTACTAAAAATTTCTAAAAATTTTTGCATGCGTAATTACATATAACTTTCTAGAATTTTTTTCGCAAATCCAACATATTTTGTCACCGAGAGATTCTGCGGCTTCAAGTATAGAACATGCCTGATTCGAAATAAATTCGGTCATTCAAAATATAGAAAACTTCAATAATCACCAACATTTTCTGTAACTTCTAGCATCCAAAAAGTTTGTTTTCATGTGTTAAAATTCGCACTTCGAACTGTGCATACAAACTACCGTAAAAAGTCGTTTTGCGGTAGTTCGGAAATGCGTACTTCGAACTACACATGCGGGAAAAAATTAATCCTTTACTTCTTCTTGCAGAGTTAGGTGCACAGTTCGAGTGTTTGCCTAATAGTGACCCTATTCCTGGTGCTCCTCGTGGCGAAGCATCTTCCTTTTCTGTTTCTGACAGAAAAAAATCTTCTGACAGGCCTCTTCCTTAAGCCGAGCCTCCTCCTCGTGCCAGGTCCAGGTCTCCTCCAGCCAGGTTCATTATTCCACCTACCTGGATTTCTTGTTCAAACGGAGTTCGGTATAGAATTGACCAACTTCAATTTATTCGGCTTACTTCCTATAAGAATCGGCAGCGGGTATTTGCAATTCGAAGATACATTTTTCCTGCGGGTAAACGAATCCAAGAAATGTTAGCACGTAATGTCTTCGCGCCCGTCCCAATCCAAGAAGTAATTGTATTGTCAACATCCGATGGTGAAGCCTTTGCCATATTGGAGAGTAGTGATGTTTTCGTTGGAATATATGCACCCACTAGTTATCACGGTAGAAGACGAGCAAAAATAAACACCGAAAGCGGCTCGATTACCACATTGACCTCAGATGAAATACGGGAAATTCCAGTAGGCACCTCTCACCCAGTCTCATATCATTTTAAAATAGAGTGCTTGTGATACGAACTCGCCTTAAATGTTAAAAGTAACTCGTAATTGCAAATAAAAATAAATGTATTTGAGTTCTCAAGTCTTCATTCTTTCGTCAATGCCCCAGTCAACTGTTTGGCAATCACCAAGTCATCTATTTTAGGCAAAATAATTTTGTGATTTAACCTTCTATTTCTTCCTCATAGAGAAAGCTCTGTAACGATGAAAATGTTCAAACATCATTTTTTGATATACATTGACATAATTCGACCTTAGGTGTCAACAATACTCTGTTTATGATAACTAGAAAATAAATTGTGCTTCTCAGGTTTAAACTTCGGTATTCCGCCGGAGTTTACCACCGGCGCAGTAGGGGCCCAGTATTGCTCCCCAGTACAGACCGGGGCAGTACTATGCCAGTGGTATAAAAATAGACTTAAAAAAACATGTATTGTTATGAAAGCTTTTTTCGCATTATTTTCTTTTTGATATTGAATGGAAAAATGTTGTTTTCACGTGAAAATGAGGTTAAATTCAATAAATATATATTCCAAAAAAGGTCCTAAGGCGGCTCTTGAATTTATAGCGAATTTCCATACTCTAGTTATATGTAAAGTTTCTTACCTTACAAATTTTAGGACAGCGTTTCAGAAGTATCTATAATTGTAAATAATATTTTTCAAAGACAAACGAAGTTTTTTGAATCGTGATTGAGTTAAAAAACACAGATTGCACAAGCTCATAAACTTTAATAAAAATGCGGAGCCACTTGAAAAATATTTATGTGTCGAAGGTATGTATATTTTTTTCCTTGACGAACATTCTTTTTCCTCGCAAAAAATTACTGCTGTAATGTGTAAAATAAAAGATACAATATTTATTTTAAAGGCTTCTTCAAGCTCAAACCTCAAAGTTCAGTCATCTCATTTCACTAAATAAATAATAGAATGTAATATCTTTTAGATACTAAGCCGTACTACTTTTTTCAATAGCAATACCTTGCATCGTTTATGAGAAATTTTTCAAAATTAAATCCGTAGGTATAAAGAAATCTTTTTGTCTCAAAAATACTTTAGCCCGCAAAAACCTGATAGGATGCCTTTCTTTTATTAGCAGAAAATTTTCAAAAATATTGGAAAGAATAAAGAAGATAAGGTTTCTTAGAAAATATTCTTTTTATGTTTTAAAAATTTGAAGAAAATAATATAAAATATTTTCTGGAATAGGCAGTCTATATATTTAGGCGTAGCTTCAGGCATTAAACCAGTTGAATTTAATTCAAAACCCCGAATTTTTAACAAGTTATATTTAACGGAAGAAGGATTTTTAACAAAATATTCGAATGCTGAATCAAAATGATGTGTTTTCAACAAACAAGATCAATTTTCTACCTACATAGACGAATTTTCAACTTGTAAAGAAAAAATTTTCAACCAAAAATGGAATAACTACATTTTCTGATGAAAAAAATTTTCAACAAAAAAACGAATTTCTAACAAAATAATTAATTATTCAACAAAAAGGTTTTAATTTTTGAACCAAGTATCGAATTTTCAAGCCAAAAAGACAAATTTTTTACAAATTGCTGAATTTTCAACAAAAAAACTAATTTACGACGAAACAGTGGAATTTTCAACCCTATAATTTAATTTTGAATGAAGACAACAAGTTTTGAGCCAAAAATAGAATAACTAAATTTGTAGTTAAAGAAAAATTAACTTTTAACAAACAAAGAAATGAATTGTTTGAATTTAACGAACAAAACTAATTTTACTGTTCTCTAGAAAAATGTGTTTAATTGTATGTTCAAGAATGGGAATTTTCTCTGAGAGAAAAGATTATTTTTAGCACAAAGACTTTGAGACATACAAAAATTATTATGGAAAATCTCTTATTTTTGATCAAACTATTTTTTCTTATCGCTTCTCACCAAATTTTAAACAATAATGTGATTCGATTCAATGAAATAGCATTTGCCGAAGAAAAAGATTCGCTATGCTTTACGTGATTTCAATTTTTAAAAATAAATAATTTAGTGTCAAATATCATTATTTGTTTGATTTTTAAACATCATCTGTTGACAACTTTAGACATCAAATAATTAATATTCAAAAATTGGTTGCGACGAACTTGTGGAGAATTTTGTTGTTCAAAAAATAACCTCATAGATATTTATTAACATAATATCATTTTAGCGACAAGAATGAAGCATAAAAGATATAAGCATTGAAAGTTCGGTCAAAAATAAAAGTTTGTATCAAATTTTTTTCAATAACAAAATTATGTTTTCTTTTCGACAATACAATCAGTAACGACAACTAACTCAAACAGAAACGTCTTGAAAAGTACCATAGCCTACTTGCTTTTTTGGGACACAATTTCTTCAAAAACGATCATTCTTAAATAATGCTTGGTTTACTTCACTCAACGAGACCTAGTCAAAGATATCCATATGGAATAGGACCATACAAAAAAAAATTTATAAAATGTATTAGCCTTAGAAAGACTTTATGTTACAGTTTGGATATGCAATTTGAACTGCGCGCCAAGATTCCCGTACAAAATCTTTTGAAGGTAGTTTTTATCAATTGTAATCTCAGTATCGCCTTGACGTTTAATTTAAAAGACTGACTGTGAGTAGCGACTGGATCAACACAAAACGAAAAGATATCATAAATTACTGATAAAATATTATGATTTACCGATGTTTTATTTTCGAGAGATTCGGCGACTTCAAGTGTAGAACATGCCTGATATAAAATAAATTCGGTCAATAGATATATGAAATTTTTTTTAAAATTTCAAAATTAATCAAATGTTCTGCAATTTCTGGTCGGCTTGCCTGCGGTCCACCTTTAGCCTCGTCTTCGGCTCGCCTTTAACTCCATCTACGTTTCACCGACAGCCCCTGCTGAAATCATCCTCCTCGTCTAAAAAAAAACACTTTTAAACGCCTGACACATAAACTCCTATTCATGTCTTTGAACCACACTGGACACTTTCAGAAACATGTCCACAACACTTTTAAATGGTTAAGAAATTTTCCGATTGAGACTCAGATTTTTATCGAGGCACTATAAAAAAAATAGCTTCAATTTTCCAGAATAGACTAGGTTGAGATATAACCAAGTTTCTTTCTTTCGACTGATTTATGAAATGTAGAGATAAATATCTTAGTAGGACCAGCTTGAGGCCTATAGACTATGAGATAACGATTTTTATATACTATTAGTAATATATATATATATAATATATATGCTTATACATAAAAAGTGAAATGAAGAGTGCCCTGTGTACTTTAGAAGCATATCTTTCTTCGCAGTTGTAGTGGTAATTCAAAGATTTAAAGTACGCGAAACCCAACCCATAAATTACCATATGGTAATCCACATAGAATGCCACGTCGCAATGCGCGTTATGCTTCGACGCTTCCCAGCTGAAAATTTCTGTACGTGGGTCTGCACACGAAACTGTACAGGTAATCTTGACGTATCCTGTGCAGGAATTTGTTGAAGGAAAGTCCACATGATCATGTGAAGGAACCTGCACCGACAAAGGAACTTTCAAATGATCCTGTACACATTCCTGTACATGTATCCTTGCAAAGTATATTGTGGTGCGGGTTCCCGTACAGAAACACATATAGAATTTTGTTCAGAAAGCCATCGAGAAAACTCTGTCAGTTACAGCTATCAAGTTTCCTCCCTTTTTTCCCCTTTAAGATCGAACTCGCTATCGGGATAGCCAAGCCACTGGCGAACTCTCGCAGATTAGTTCCTATGTAGGTATATGTATAGGATTCTGGAAAGGTTCTTGTATATGAAACCGAGTCTCAATTCGAAGGATAATTCAAAGGTCAGCTTGCGTACAATTTTCGTTTCAGGATCATGTACAGCTTTCTTCGCCAAATTCCTGCACAAGAACCATCGAGATTACCTGTGCGCGTTCGTGTGCAGGTTCGTGTACAACGACATGTGCAGGATCCATCTTGGTTCCTGTACAGTAATTGCCGGCTGGGTTAGTTCCTCATTTCAAATTAACATTCAAATTTCTCGTGGATTTCATCGATTTTGACAGTGTATTTCCAGGTGAAATTTCATGTGAATATTTTCATCTGGTTATCATGCCATAAGGGCGTAACGTACAAACTGTTGAAAATTATAATATCGGCTCAAAAGATCTGAAAAAATTCCAATACAAATCCGCATAATGAAGAATTTTTGCATAATCTCATATTTCAATTTTTTGCAAGCATGTCACAAGGTCCTAAATATGAATTTACACTTAGACACCTATACGCATACCATGTGTCATACTGCCACACATTTCGAGCCCAAGCGCCACATTCGAGATGTTTGGGAGTGAAACTTCATCCAGAAACTTGCTCATTTTCCAAACATTACTTTGCGCTCCTTATTTTTATCCTCAATAGAGATAGTGCTGGAAAAGTGTTTTAATAAACACTTCGCACTGTGCATCCAATTTGCCATAAATATCAACACGAGGCGTTAAAAAGCGACCTTTTCATGTCTGTGCTGGAAAAAATGTATTCTACTGTTTCTTCATGTAGAGTTTAGCACACAGTTCGAGTGGTTGCCTAATAGGGACCCTATTCATGGTGTTCGTCAAGGCGAAGCATCTTCCTCTTATTCTTCTAACAGAAAACATTCTCCTGACAGGACTCTTTCTCAAGCCGAGCCTCCTCTTAGTGCCAGATCCAGGACTCTTCCTCCTGCCGAGCCTACTCTTCGTGCCAGGTCCAGATCTCCTTCAGCCACGTTCAAGACCATACCTACCTAGATTGCTTCTACTGACGCAGTTAAATATCAACTTGACCAACTTCAATTTATTCGGCTTACTTCCTATAAGAATAGGCACCGGGTATTCGAACTTCAAAGATACAGTTTTCCTGCAAGTAAACGAATTCAAGTAACGGTAGGACGTAATGCCTTTGCGTTCATCACAACCCAAGAACTAATTATATTATCAACATCCGATGGTGAAGCAGTTGCAATTCTAGAGAAAAATATACAGGATTTACATCGCTACGAGTCTTTTTCCATGGTTCATATGATTCAGTTGAGTCACACAGGACCGCGTAAAAATAAGTGACACAATCCTCTATATGTAATTGTGTAAACAATGCATTCCAATCTACTACCCCGAAAAGGGAATTTATGGCTTTATAATTCGCTTCTTTGAAATCTATATAAAAATATGTTTCAGAGCTTGATGTGATTGTTTTCTTTGATAGAACAATATCGAGTGGAGGATGTTATACATCGCTGGGCAAGAGAGGATCAGAAGATTGGCGTTCAGTTGTGGCATACAAGGAAGTAAAAACCAAATCGAGAATCTCAACTGATGTATTCTCCGCTTGGTTTCTTTGAAAAAGGTTATAAAAATTGCACGTGTCAAAAAACGCGTTCACACCCTCTCTTACAGTAGGTAAGGCCCCGCTGCTAGAGAGAATACGTTATCCTCGCTCATCGTTGGTCCAGCGGATGTTAGACACGTCATAGTCGCCGACGATGATTGTAGCTGTAGGTTTAGTAGACTCAAGAGCAGATTCTATAGCTGTACAGTAATTTAAAAGAAACACTCTAGAAGTGATAGTGGCTGAATATAAGCAGTCCCTAGCAAAATGCGTTCAATCCCATTGAAGATTGTTACAAAAATCTGCTTGACAGATGTTAATAATTTTTTTGTTATGTTTGTTTTACTCGTTGAAGACCTTTCGCGGGTTTGATTAATATTTTTGTTCTTCCATGTTTATATTCCTCTGGATTTTACTCAAGTTTTAGGTTTGGACTTTCTCTTTGCGGTGTAGTGAGGCGTTTGTTTCCCCTAGAATGGGGGATTTGCTCCATCTGTTTCGACTCAGTTCGATCTTGAACTTTGTCAGTACTACAGCAATTTAACGAGTTTACTAGCTTTTTTGACACTGAGGTACTTTTCTACTGCACAGTTCATTCAATAAGTGTAATTTTTCATTTCAATCTTCAAGTTTCTTTGATTCTAATTTTGTGAAGTGATTTTCCCGACTCGATCGTATTCTGGTGTTGTGGAAAGTGACGAGTCGGAAGACTTTATACCTCCAGTTGCTTCGGGATATTGTATGTAATTGAACGAATGTTCTTTTCTTTCAGAGGTATGATCAAGAGAAGTGCAAAAAATTTGTTTGATGGTAAAAAATATTCATTTATTTATGTATTTATAAAATAAAATGCATGCGTGAAAAAAAGGGTTTTTGCTGACGCAGGTGATTTTGGCTCTCTTGGTGATCCGAAACAGAAAATCGAAAAAGTTTATTGATCTGTGTCGTCGCCCCGATGGTCCGAACCTCCACTTTTTCATTTCATCGAAAATTAACAAAATGGCGGCGTTTATTATGAAAGAGAGAAAAAAAAACATTTTTTGCACCATAAATCAGATGAAATTATAAGTTAAAATCATAATATCAACAATTCGGAGGTTCAGACCATAGCCATGATAGTGCTGAATATAGTTTAAAATTTGATGTCGATACGCCCGGTCATTTTGGAGAAATCACCTGCGCCAGCAGACAACTTTTTTTTTACACACATGCATTTCATTTTATAAATAAATAAATATTTTGTATCATCAAACAAACTTTTTTCACTCTCCTTGATCATACCTTTAAAATCAAAAAAAAACATTCGTTCAATTATATACAATGGTTCCCGAGAAAAAAATTATTGAAAATATGCTTTTTTTATGCGTTCACATTGGAATGCTCCCTTAAAACTATTTAAAATATACTTTAAAACTCGTCACTTATCGGTTAAAAATCATTCATGTTGAAAGAATTCAAAAAAATAACGTCTTTAGCATGAATTTGATAGAAAACTGCTATTTTGCATTTTTTGGGGCATTTTCCGGGCACAATTAAAGGGGTTTGGGTTCGTCAAAATTAAACGCTATTGGGTGGCAATTATTCCTTAAATAGTCCTTAAGAGGTGACAATACTTTAATTCACAACAAATGTATAACAAGTACCTTTTTTTAATTTTTTTTTTTTTTTAATGGAGCTCTTCCCATTTAAAACCTCATGTTAATTTCAAAGGCTCGGGGGCACGGGTTAACGTTGAAAAAAAATTACGGAATTTCTTTTTCAAGAAATGGAACAAAATGGGGGAGGGGGGGTATCACCAAAAGACGAATTTTTGGAGCACCCTAGTTTTGCTCTTCTTACTGATAAAGAGATTTATCTCTGTTTTTACTCAAAAAATATACCTAATCTCTTGAATACTGAGAAGTTTTATGAGCATATCCCAGGTGTATATTGACCCAACGTTCATGTAACCTCTGGATGAATCCTCTTCGCGCCGGTGAGCTTCTTTGCATGTATGCAGTTTTTATATTACACTACACTTAACATTGCACTTAACTCTGAAAATATTTATTTTACAAAAAAAAAGGTTTTAACAAAAGTTGTGGCAAATGTCATGCACTATAATTTCCGTTAGGACTTTTTTCTTCTAGGATGCACCAAGCAGGAGATATTTATGAAAACACGGATTTTGGACGCCATTTTTCAAAATGGCGGCGATTTTCATCTCTTCAACATTTTTTTTCAGGCAAAAGTACCTATTGCCCAGGCTATCAATTACACAGGACCACAAAATCTAAACCCTTGCAACACGGACCAGACTGGGTAGCTCTTTTATTTTCAGGGTCGCTGAATTCGAATCCATTGTCCGGTTGGTCCCATCAGGTCTGGGTCTAGGTCAGTTCAAGGTTAAACTTACAAAATACATCGCTAACCGATTAAGTCAGTGTACCCATAGGTTTTCGGGGTCGCTGAATTCAAATCTGTTGTCCGTTGGGTCCTACCAGGTCAGGGTCGAGGTCAATTCAAGGTCCAACCTACAAAATTCATCACTAACTAAATAAGTCCGGGTACGTATAGGTTTTCGGAGTCGCTGAATTCGAATCCGTTCTCAAGATCAGTTCAAGGTCAAACTTACAAAATTCATCGCTAACCAATTAAGTCACGGTACCTATAGGTTTTCGGGGTCGCTGAATTTGAATCCGTTGTCCTTTTGGTTTGACCTTGAACTGACCTTAACCCTGACCTGATGGAACCAAACGGGCAACGGAATCGAATTCAGCGACACCAAAAACCTACAGGCACCCTGACTTATTTTGTTAGCGATGAATTTTGTAGGTTTGACCTTGAATTGACCTTAACCCTGACGGGACCAAGCGGACAACGGATTCGAATTCAGCGATCCCGAAAACCTATAGGTACCCTGACTTATTTGGTTAGCTAATAATTTTGTAGGTTTGACCTTCTATTGACCTTGACCCTGACCTGATGGGAACAGACAACGGATTTGAATACAGCGACCCCGAAAACCTCTGAGTACAGTGACTCAATTGGTTAGAGATGAATTTTGTAAGGTTGACCTTAAACTGACATTCACAACGGATTCGGATTCAGCGACCCCGAAAACCTATAGG
The DNA here is from genome assembly GCA_011634705.1 of Andricus grossulariae. Taxonomy (NCBI): domain Eukaryota; kingdom Metazoa; phylum Arthropoda; class Insecta; order Hymenoptera; family Cynipidae; genus Andricus; species Andricus grossulariae. The sequence continues at coordinate 11,737,029 of JAABKJ010007545.1, forward strand.
TACCCTGATTTATTTGATTAGCTATTAATTTTGTAGGTTTGACCTTCGATTGACCTTGACCCTGACCTGATGGGAACAGACAACGGATTTGAATACAGCGACCCCGAAAACCTGTAAGTACAGTGACTTAATTGGTTAGAGATGAATTTTGTAAGGTTGACCTTGAACTGACCTTGACCCTGACCTGATGGGACCAAACTGACAACGTATTAGAATTCAGCGACCCCGAAAACCTATAGGTACCTTGACTTAATGGGTTAGTGATGAATTTTGTAAATTTGACCTTGAACTGACCTTCACCCTGACCCGATGGGACCAAACGGACAATGGATTAGAATTCAGCGACCCCGAAAATATAAGACCCACATAGTCTGGTCCGTGTTGCAAGGGTTCAGATTTTGTGGTCCTGTGTTATTATTAAAAAGTAATAAATAGTCAGCGTGTCTCATCTCGCCCCGGAACTGGGCCGAGATGAGACATGTGCATAATTTATGACTTTTATATTTTGAAAGTAATTATTATTTTTTGAACACTTCGTCCTTCATGACATTGATACATGAAGGTTCAAAAAATGTAACGAACCACTTACATTCATAAAAAATACTATACATTGCAAATATTTCACTAAAAATGATAACTGCTTATCTCGCCCCGGTCTCCCCTATCCATATATCGACGCGTCTAAACGACATGTCACTCGATAGTTGCTATGTAAGGCCTTTAACAGTGGCTTTAGGGAATTCGTGACTTGTCATTTAAATGCATTGATCTGTAATTAATTTGAATTAAACATACCATCGAATAAAAACGTCTTACTCGTAAAAAAGCATATTACGGGTAGAGCTATGATGAATAAGCAATGGAAAAGCACAGTTTTGAAAACTTGTATTTCCGATAGTTCCTGAAATGTTAAAAGTATTTATAAGAGAATAATAATGGTATATGTAAAGAAAATAGAAAAGGTTCAAATGAAAAGATGACAAATGCAAAAATTTTCCAAATAAATTCCCTCGCATCACAGTAAGAACTGACGAAATTCTGGGACATTTAAATTTTAGGAAGAATATTAAAATAATCGGTCAGGCCATTAGCCATTTTTCAAGAAAAAGTACATTTTTATTTAATTAATATGCCATAGTGCTCCACGTCGCGTTTGGTCGATTAATATCTTTCCGTCGCGTTTACGTACAGTATCGCTCCAAGGTCTGTGTATAAATAAGTATAGGATATAGAGCTATACTGACCCTACACATGACGATAAGCGATACACCGACCAAAAGCGTCTTGGGGTACTATGGAATAAAGGTGTCAATATGTTAGTAGTTGTTTTACATTTTTACTGGTCTTTACATTTTACATTATTACATTAATGTAGTCCATTTTATTAGAGAGAGACAAAGCTTTATAAATCAAATCCTTCAATGGAGTAAATCCTTCTTTTATCATACAAATAGTCTGCATAAGTATAAAATTTAATCAGAAAAAGTTTAGAGGTCGCGCAGACAGTAAAAAAATTTGAAGCCGCGGCAGAGAGAAAATTAAATTCGTAAAGAAATGTCAAACTAGTCGCGGTTATTTACTTCGTTTCAACAAATGAAAGGGTTAAGAGAAGCTTACGTTAATAAGAATAAAATAGAAGTACTAGCAGTGAAACAATCAGACTCGGTAATATCAAATGTAAATATTCAAAGTAGGCGTCACGCGCCTACAAAAAAGGGTTTCGCAGCTAACTAAGACGTTAATTTAATCGTTTAAACATCCTCCTCCCGTACCTGCCGACATTCTACATACTTTCTCTCCTCGTCACTCCTAGTTTCCTTCTTCCTTTAATTCACCTTGCATAACAATGACAGGTGTACAAATCTATTATGTAGTTTGTTTAGTATTCTAACATAGGTATCCCCACTATAAATCGATAGGACATGACTACCATGGTCGAAAGAGATCCTTCCCAATTAACGAGATAACATTTGAAGTATCAGAGGGTGAGAACGCCACGAAGTACCACATAAGCATCTCAAATATTAAAAACCTGATTGCCTCTATTAATTAATTTTAGAATGTGTAGTTCCCAAGATAAGGTACAATGAAAAATAACCCCTAAAAATATAGCCGACACGGATGGATTTATAATTTGATCGTCAATAGAGATATAGACGTTATCTGGCAAATTTTTCATTGGAATCGGTAAAATGACTAGTTCCTCCAATTCGAATGACGTAAAATAAAGGGCTATGTTATCTGCAAATTTTAAATTCTACAGCCCGGTTAAATGATTGAATGTAATTTTCGTGTATAAATAGTGTACGAAAGAGGGCTGAGAATGCTGCCATTTGGGAGACATTTTTGACTGTGAAGGGTCTTTTTTTTCGTCATAGACTCTAAAGAAGCTTTGGTATCCAAAAACAGACAGGCCGTATATTGATGTTTTGATTTAGACGGATATAATTCCGAAGAAAGGATCGCCGGGTTATCAACGCAGGAGAAAAAAAAGATATTTTGGTATTCTAACCAATAAAAAAACTATTCAAAATAGGTTTCTCTGCTATTTTTTAAAAAGAAGTAGCTAGCGCAATTGGTCTACATTTCTTTCTAGTATTTTTTGGAAGAAAGAAGATCAAGAAATCTTTCAATGAATCAAGGAAAACACTCATTAACAGTGAAATTTAAAATATGAAGCAGATGGAGAAGGGAGGCTTTTGGAAGGTTTGATGTAAATTCAAAACTAATTTTATCAAGATCAGGATAGGATATAAGTTTCAAACTTCCCAAAACAGAAGACATCTCTTGAAAGGAAAACGATTGTTCCAAAATTCCAACTCGCTACAATGCAACATTGTTTTTGGAAGGAGGAGAAGTATTGTTCTGAAGGGCAGAACTACTTTCACAGAAGAAATCTGGGAGAGTAGATATCACTACATTAGAAAAATCATTAGATATCGCTAAAAACCTCTCGATATAAGCATTCGTTTCAATTTCAGTTTCCGAGTCCACCACTTCTGGAGAGCGGGAGTGGCGCTGGAAGAGAGATTCTCGCCCTCCTCTACCGCCACTCCCGCTCTCCAGAATAAATAGTGGTGGACGCAGAACATGTGTTCCCGGCGGGAATTCCCCCTAACTGGGCATGTCTGCTCTAATGTATCTAAATTTATAGAGCTAGATGTCGGCAAAGACGGATTCAGGAATCTGTATCGAAACCCTCTTATTTTATTCCAAACATTAGAAATAGGAGAATTAAAAGACACAGATTCACAATATGATCTGGAACAGTCACTGAAAAAATTTGAATTTTTGAAAATAAAAAATATGGTTTCTCAAAAAAGTAAATAACTGTTCTTTTTAGATCGGCCAACACTAGAGGATTCCACCCACTCCCTCTATTTTCACATAAGATTAAAATAGGTTCAGGGAAAATCACATTTTTTACAAATGGAAGACTGGAAGGCGTAATTTTTGGATAAAACGAGTGCAATTTAAAGGGACTTCTTAAAATCACATCCCTGAATTTGAAGTATGCGGTTTTGTTTTGCCCCCCCCCCCCCATACGCATTCAACAGACCCCAAAAACAACCACCTAACCGCAGATCACTATTTTGCGGTGTATTGATCGTAATTATTAATCTTTTGTATCTTGTTTTACAGATTATTTTAAATGAAAAAATTAAAACGTTGCCTGCATTTATTTATTGAACATTAATTGTTTAAAAAAGGTTTATTTATTTAGAAGATTTTTTCTTCACATTTTATCGCAAACTATCGGTTACCTCACGACATAAAATAATTGGGCAATATAAACGATCGATAAGGTCGAGTAAACTTTTTACTCATTGCTTAAAGAATTTTATATTGTTTAAATGTAACTTTTGACTGTTATGAGACAGAAAAGTGCAGTTTTTTGGAAATTTTTCAATAAATTTAATTAGTCATTATGTTGACACTTTTTATTATTTATCCATAATTGCCTCGAGTGGGCAACGGAGACTGCTTTCCGAAAATCGTAGTTCCAGAAAATTTGGCACTTCTCGTTTCGGACAATTGACTCTATCTCCTATTTTTTATTTTTATCGTTATATTGATCACCGTCACTTTTTAATTGTAACATGTATCACCTGTTCCTTATAGGGCCATCTAGCCCTAGGAACTTTTCATGAATAAATACAAATACAAATTTCAGTTTAAAATATTTCATTCTTAACCCACTGAATTTGTAATTTTGTATAAGTGAAGAAAATAACAGTTTGAAAAATTTAGCAATATATGATTTTTTATATCACATGAGTAAGTATAAATCAAATATTCAAAGCCAAAGAATTCAAAACTGAATTGTTTCAAATAGAAAAGCCTTGAATCATTTGAATTTCAAAAAATTAAATTCGTAGTCTGCATTGTATTGTATTGAATGTTGATGTTTAAATAACAATTGACAAATTACACAGGACCACAAAATCTAAACCCTTGCAATACGGGCCAGACTAGGTGGGTCTTATATTTTCGGGGTCGCTGAATTCGAATCCGTTGGCCGGTTGGTCCCACCAGCTCAGGGTCGAAGTCAGTTGAAGGTCAAACTTAAAAAATTCATCGCTCACCATTCAATTCAGGGTACCTATAGGTTTTCGGGGTCGCCAAATTCAAATCCGTGGTTCGTTTGGTCCCATCAGGTTAGGGTCAAGGTCTATTCAAGGTCAAACCTACAAAATAATCGCTAACAAAATAAATCAGGGTACGTATATGTTTTCAGGGTCGTTGAATTCGAAGCCGTTGTCCGTTTGGTCCCATTAGGTTAGGGTCAAAGTCGATTCAAGGTCAAACCTACAAAATAATCGCTAACAAAATAAATCAGGATACGTATATGTTTTCAGGGTCGTTGAATTCGAAGCCGTTGTCCGTTTGGTCCCATTAGGTTAGGGTCAAGGTCAGTTGAAGTTTAAACTTACAAAATTCATCGCTAACAAATGAAGTCAGGGTACCTATAGGTTTTCGGAGTCGCTGAATTCAAACCCGTTCCCCGTTTTGTTTGACTTTGAACTGACCTTGGCCCTGACCTTATGAGACCAAACGTACAACGGATTTGAATTCAGCGACCCCGAAAACTATAGGTACCCTGACTTCATTGGTTAGCCATGAATTTTGTAAGTTTGAACTTGACGTGACCTGACCATGACCCTGACATGACCAATCTGACAACTGAATCGAATTCGCCGACCCCAAAAACCTCCAGGTACCCTGACTTATTTGGTTAGCTCTGAATTTTGTAGGTTCGATCTTGAATTGACCTTCACTCTGAACCGATGAGATCAAAGGGACACCGGATTTGAATTTAGCGACCCCGAAAAACTATAGGTACCCTGACTTAATTGGCTAGCGATGAATTTTGTAAGTTCGACCTTGACCCTGACCTGATGGGAACAAACGGACAACGGATTTGAATTCAGCGACTCCGAAAACCTAATATAACCTAATATATATATATATATACCCTCACTTATTTGGTGAGCAATTAATTTCGTATGTTTGACCTTCAATTGACCTTGAACCTGACCTGATGAAAACAAACGGACCACGGATTTGAATTCAGCGACCCCAAAAACGTCTTATCTTTTGGTCAAAATTAATATGAAGGTTAACTTTTTTTAATACCTACCTGTTGAAATATCAAGTCTCTATTAAAGTTCTAATGTCGCGATAAAAATACAATATGAAAATGGGTCTGGAAACTAAAAGAATTTTGGGTAAAAAGTGAGGATTTGATAGACAAATATGTGCAAAATTTTGAAAATCGATGATGGTGGTCAATTGAAAATTCCAATAATGGTTTATTTCTGCAGTTTGCAATTTAATATTTTCATACAATCTTTTACTGTTTAATAATTTAAAAATAAAGTTCCTGAAATTTTCTTAATTTTAGTTTGATACTTCATATAATAGAAATATCGAAACTTTCTCTGTTTTGGTGGAAGATTCATCTTTCTAGTTGGAAGTTCATTTCGTTGGTTGGAAATTTAACTAATCCATTTTTTGTTGGAAATGCATCTTTTGCAGTCCAAATTCAACTATTTGTTAAAAAATAATGTATTTCTTTGAAAATTCTTCTTTTCTCATTGAAAATTTAATTCTCTTGTTGAAAATGTACCCATTTTTTAACAGCTCATCCTTTTTACTTAAAAATTCAAGTGCTTATTTGTTTTATAAAAAATCGTATTTTTGAGTTAAATATGTAACTATATTGGTAGAAAATAATACTATTGGGGTAAAAATGACCTATTTTTCAACGTTGAAATATACTTCCTCAATCGCCTAATCTTTTTTAAAGAATGCATCACACAGGGAACATCATCCGCATGTAGTTTTGCCACTTTTCGAATCAGCTAATGGAAAATATACTTTCTGAGTAAAAAGCGGGAAGCGGGAAAACAAATACAGAAACGGTACATTCGAGTTGTGAGGAGCAAAAATAAAGTTGGCTAATATGAGCAAGGATAGTTGTTTTCATAAAAAGTGCACAATCATGAAACTTTAAAAAGTTACGATTTAAAGACAAAAATTTAATAAAACGCTGAAAATATTAGAAAGGGATAATGGATTTTAAATGAATTTCAGTAAGTGTTTTATAAATTTGCGATTATTCTAAAATTATCCAAATAAGAATGATATAAATAATAGTACGGTAAAACATTGAAATTTAGTATTAGGTATTTAAATAAACATTTACATGAAATGAAAATTCTGTCAAAGCCAACTTTACTTTTACATCACATAATGTCTCGGATCAATTACTTGTTTTCGAAACAAAGAAAAATTCAACCGGAGTTTTTTTTAATTTAAAACTTCATCTCATTTTAAATGTTTTCGTTTTTTATTGACTATTTATTTGATGACTAGAATTTTAAATTAGCACACATTACTAAAATGACGTATCGCTGCTACGGAAGGAGTCCTGAGTCTCAATTGGCCGTTGTTCGTTCCTTTGCAATAGACGATCAAAATAGAAGGCGCCAAAACACTCGAGTATATTTATTACAGTCATACTTCTCTAATATTGAAGAGCTGTAAAAAACTTAAATGTTGCATTAACTGATAGTTCAAATGACTTCCTATATGATATTGAATCAAGCAATAATTATGATGACGAATTGCAAAATTTGAGGATCGATGAAACCCCGTTTGAAAAGAAATTTAAGGTCATGTGACAATTATTGACAGTGCCTATGGCGTAGCGCGAGTGTTTGTTTTCTCTTGTGTCTGTATAAAAGTACATTACATTCTGTACCAAAAATTTTCAATAAAACTTTGGTAGTAATTTCTGATAGAAAGTTCTGTCTGAAGCAATAAACCTATCCGAAATTTGTACCAGGAAACTTTTCCAGGAACCTTCCCAAATAATGTTCCCTTAGAGGCGATGGAAAGGAGCACGAAAAATTCACCAGTGGGCACAAAATTTGGCGACGTCTTTTGAAGATTGTTACGACATCTTTACGACAACTTTACGACATCCTGTGTCCATGTCGTTACGGTATCTTCACGATATCTTAAAGACACTTTAACGAAATGGACATAGGATGTCGTAAAGTTGTCGTGAAGATGTCATAACGATGTCGCAATGACGTTGTCAAATTTTGTGCCCACTGGATCCTTTCACGCGTGAATCCTTATCACTTCAAATTTAGCTTATTTGTTGAAAAGAACGAATTTTCTCGGATTCGAGAAGGGACTACAGTGTTAGAGGAGTTAAGCTTGCAAGAAGTTACCCAGAGAAAACTTCCCTCATGTGATCGGTCGTGCCCGAAAGTATTTCCACAAGGGTTTCACGAAATAGCGACATAAGAAAAATGTAATCCTCTCTTTGTTGTTGCAGAGTTAAGTTAACAGTTCGATCTTTTTCCCAATGAAGACCCTATTCCTGATGTTCCTCGTCGCGGATCTTCTTTATCTGAAAGAAATCATTTACCTGAGATTGACCAGAATTATCCGCCTGCCGAGCCTCATCTTCGTACCAGGTCAAGGTCTCATCCTGCCTTTTCTCATCCTACTTTCAGGTCCATTACTCCACCTATAATACTTCCTTCTCCGGACGGTTATGGAGTTGGACTTGAACAACTTACATTTATTCGGCTAATTCCCAAGAAGAATCGTCACCGGATATTCGAACTTCGAAGATACACTTTTCCTGCCGATTAAAGAATTAAAATAAAGAGAGGATGCAATCACTATGAGCCTATGCGAACCCAAGAACAAATTGTATTATCAACATCCAGTAGTGATCATTATCCAGTAGTAAGATGTAACTGGTAATTATATTAAAAAGTCATTATATTATTTATGAGTCATGGCGATGGTTTTATTAATTTTATTTACACTTGAATTGAACCCTGGCAAAAATAAATCTTTCATACGTCAGATTTTCTGTGAAGCTTAATAATTTTCTACGTAACAATGAAATTTCTCAAAGTTCTATAGGCTTTGAGACACACATTCTCAAATGTGAGAAGTAAGGCTTTTAAGTCGCGTATTGATTCCCTGAAAAGTACATCCTTTACTCAGGACAGGTCTGAGGTTCCTCCTGGTAGCCCTCATATGTGTTCCATTTCTATCAGGAAAAGAAATAGAAAAAAATTAATTACTTTCGATAGTCCGAGTAATGATAGTTTGAAAAGAAATAAGAGTTCAAATAGAGCAGGGGGTGAGGGGGGATTTATTAATCATCTTTCTTAGCAACCTAATACAGCCGATTCATGGACGGCTCGATTCCTTCTCCTCAGGGCGCGTCATCCTTTATTGATAAAATCGAGACAGATGTTATAGATTCTAATTCTAATCCAGATAATGGTAACACAGACTCTAACAAAACTCATGAAGTGTTTATTCAACAGCTCTTAGGGACAAGGGAAGGGAAGGATACAGATTTTCGGTTCCATTTCCAGCTGAATATCGTTCTCTAGGTCTAGATCAGTCTGTTTTCTGTATAAGTTATATCGTTTGATGGATTCGATTGCTTGGTTTTATTGCTACAATTATGAAAAAAATTGAATACTATAATTATATGTGACGTGCTTCGAAGAAAGGGTCCTGAGTGGAAAAAAATCGATTTTGAGATTTTGACAGCTTTTTATAGTTTTTTAAACTTGGGGCTTTCTAAGACGCTACCTGATTAAAAAAATGGCTTCGTTTCAGGAAGCTTCACCTGGGTGGTCTCTTCCTAGGGAATTTGTATGCACTAGGCATTGTTCTGCTTACTTCCATGAGCTCTATCGCAGTTCTGTCGGTCTATTGTCCTCTAAGTGATACGAAATATGACACTTGGTGTGATTTAATTAACTGTGCTGGCGGTGTGGACCATATTCTTCTTAGTGTAGATTTCAATGCTTTCAACTCATTTTAATTTATTTCAATGCTTTCAATGCGACAACTCGGTAGGAAGAAAATCTAGCCATTTTTTTTAATCAGCCAGAAAGGTTATGAAATTCCACCATTTTGTATCAAAATTCAAGAATTTCTTACATTTTATACCCAGTGCCAACTTTAAATTCTTTGGCGCCCTCGAGCGGCAGAGGGTGGTCGGGGGGGGGGGGTGACCTATTGCACAGTCGGACGCTCGGCACTCCTAGTTGCTTGCTATCACGACCCAGGTATCGCGACCTCTTTATTTGAAGCTTTATTATCGGCCGGACTTGAAATTAATTTTTTGGCGGTTCGTATTTATACAGACCCATGAAGATAGGTGCAAAGAAGGGAAGAGACAGTTATTGAGTGTCCAATTTACAAATTTTATTTGTACTCTTAGGAAATATAATTTTACACAACTTTCGCAATTTTGAAGTTGACAAAATTGAAGTTTAGAAAACTGAGCACCGAGCGGAGAGAGAAAAGGCGACTTCTCAGTTCAAGGAATAGCCTTCATCTGAGAAACATGAGAAAAATTGGTCTTTTCCCGAGGCCTTCGAGGGTCAAGAGCAAGGGTTTCGACCTCTAGGTTTTACTAGTGGGAGTAAATTAGAACCAAATCGATTGTTGGGTCCCTCTTTTAGAAGAGGGCCTCTAATTCAGGAAAACTAATCAGGGTCAAAATGAAGGCGTGGCCTCCTTCTTGACTTTTTCCATGCATCTTTGGAATCACCTCACTCTTATCTATATTCAGATTCATGGCCATCTGCACCCACTTGAGATTTTCAAGCAACTCTACTCTCGAAACTTAGTGTTGTTGCAACGAATCAGACGATCATAACTGTCTGTCCAATAAAAGAAGGGCTGGAAAATAGGTGCTCGTTACATATTTTATTAGTTTCGCAATTACTGAGGGCTTGCATGTACTTAGAGAATGTTAAGTGAAACTGTCTCGGAGCTCGTAAGAGATCCAAAGAATTTGTTATTTTATTACTGTTCTGTTCTTGAAAGCGTGATAAACAGTTTCGATTTTCTTCGAAAGGGTTATCAGTTTGCCCTTCTCAGCCCTTCTTCTCTTTAAAAAAAACTAATGACATTGCATCTTTATAATCATCTGAGTGCCCATTTTCGTATGTGGTGACTTTTTTAATTATACAGGTACATTTGCCAGAGACAGATTATTAAGAAAGGTTCAATTTTACATATTTGTATCTTTGATGAAGATTTACATAAATCAAAAAAGGCCTCTTAGAAAACCGGTCTCATTTGTTATTTCGTCAGTGTGAATTACAAAAGAAAATCTTATACACTAACTTAATCTAGTTTAAGACATCTTTACGACAACTTTACGACATCCTATGTCCATGTCGTTAAGATGTGTTTACGATGTCTAAAATAAATCGTCAGATCGTACGACGACTTTACGATATCGTAAAGACATCTTTACTACATGGACATATTATATCGTAAAGTTGTCGTAAAGATGTCGTAACGATATCGTAAAGACATCGCCAAATTTCGTGCCCACTGGGTATCTCATTCTTTTCTCGGCTTGTCTCACGCTTGCCACATGTTTCCCCTGAAGGGAATAAGCTGATAACAGGACATTTAAAAGATCTGAATTGTAAATTTGAATTTTACTATAATTCTAAATTTCGCGCTTAAATCTTGATGGTAAGGCGGCGTTTGCCTTTATCATACCAAAAGGGTTGGGTTTTACATATTCCCGAAGGCCGGTACAGTTTGTACCTTGAATTTTAATCGTTCGTAGAAATTCATTAAGCTTTACAGAAAATCTGGCGTGTGAAAGAGATATTTTTGGCCAAGTTTAATTTAAGTGTGGATAAAATCAATAAAACCATCGCCATAAACCATAATGACTTTTTAATAACCAGTTACATGTAAGATTTCAATCCGACTTCGGATCACGAACCATATCATTTTTCAGTTTACATTTTCCTAATTGAAATAATGAGATAGGGAAATGTGGTTGACAACTTTACAAAGAGTTTAAATTCATTACTCTATAATTTCCCGTGATTGGGCGTCGGGCGCCTATTATAGCGTCATCGATTTCTTGTCGGGTCATTAGGGTAATCGTGCCACTGTTCATATTTATTTTTGCCCGATTTCTACCGTTTTTATAATATGTGTATATTCCGGCAAGAACATCAGAATTCTCCAATATTGCAAATGCGTCACCATTGGATGTTGATAATACAATTTGTTCTTGGGTTCGCATAGGCTCATAGTGATTGTATCCTTTCTTTATTTTAATTCCTTTATCGGCAGGAAAAGTGTATCTTCGGAGTTCGAATATCCGGTGACGATTCTTATTGGGAATTAGCCGAATAAATCTAAGTTGGTCAAGTCCACATCCACAACCGTCAGGAGAAGGAAGTATTGTAGGTGAAGTTATGGACCTGGAAGTAGGATAAGAAACGGCAGGAGGAGATCTGGACCTGGCACGAAGATGAGGCTCGGCAGGAGGATAATTCAGGTCAATCTCAGGTGAATGCTTTCTTTTAGAAGAAGAAGGTCCGCCACGAGGAACATCAGGAATAAGGTCGTCATTAGGAAAAAGATCGAACTGTGAAGTTAACTCTGCAAAGATGAAGAGAGGATTACATTTTTCTTATGTTGGTAATTTGTGAACACCTTGTGGAAACACTGTGGGGCAAGACCGATTACATGAGGGCAGTTTTCCCTGGGTAACTCCTTGAAAGTTTAAGAAGCAATACTAGTCTATTTGCAAAAAATATGGCAAATATGAGTTTTCTCAGAGCCTAAAAGAAACTACGCGTTAAAATTTTTGTCCGCTAGAAAGGCAGCAACTGTTCGGCTTTCAAAGTTTCTAAAATATTTTGCCTTTTCTTCGATAAAAGATTTACGGAGCGAAACTCCTCTAACAGTGCAGTCTCTTGTCGAATCCGAGAAAACTCGATCTTTTTGACAATTAAGCAAAATCTGAAATGATGAGGACTTCCGCGCCAAAAGAATTTTCCGTGCACATTAAAAAACAAACACTTGCGCTACGCTGTACCCAATTCGATATTCAAATTTTGAAATTAATCACAGTAATTATTCTTTGATTTATTGTCATATTGGAAGTTATTTTTAGTATTACTTGATGCAATATTTAACTTGTTGATAGTTCGTATATATTAGAGAAATGTGATTGTCATAACTTTACTCGAGTGCTGTTGTGTCTTCTGTTCGGATCGTCTATCGAAACGGAAGAAAAAACCGTTAATTTGGAGTCAGAACTTCTTTCCGTGGCCCCATTTGTCATTTAGGTAATGCGTGCTAATTTGAACTACTGGTCATCAAATAAATAGTCAGTAAAAAAATAACATTCGAAATAAGATAAAAATTTAAAATTAAAAAAACTCCTAGTTTGATGCATTCTTCAAAATTAAAGAAATTAATACAAAATATAGTTTAGAGAATTATGTGAATGTAAACATATATATATATATATATATATATATATACATGAAAAGATTATTTGCTTTAGAAACAACAAGTTTATTAAAAACTGTAGAAATGAGCTACACTTGGAATTTTGAATTTTGAAAATACTCAATTGCAAACTGCAGAAATGAATTATATTTTGAATTTTTAATAGACCCCTATCATCGATTTTCAAAATTTTTGACATATTTATCAAATTCTCACTTCCTACCTAAAATCTTTCTTATTTTCATACCCATCTGCATATTTTAATTATATCGTGACATTAAAACTTTATTAGAGATTTTGTACTTCAATGTGATAACAGGTAAATGATAAAGAAATAAACCTTCAAATTCATGTTGACTAAAAGAGGAGACTTTAGATTCATGTTTAGATAAGAGATCTGCGTCTAATTTCTAATATAAAAAAATGCGCTAAGAAATATGTTTATATGTGCAATTTGAAACTGCAAAGTATTAAATGGAATTTTCAGAATAGTATTAATAATAATAATAATAATAAAGCAAGACATTAGGAATGAGCAGGAGAGTAATAATAAAGAAATCGTATTGCTTTTTCTACTCTTTGTCGATAGAGAACACTTAGAAAAATGTGAATTCGCAATTAGCAGGCAGATTAATAGGGAAGCTATTCGAATTGTCTCTCGTGTAACACACAGCGTCTGTTTTTCCGCGGAATAAACTTAGATTAAATACGTCTTTATTTTGAAAAAACTCAAATATAGTTTGGAAAAAATAGCTATTGGGATATAAGGCGGAATAGTTGGGAGAAATTGTTATTTTCGGAAAGCCTAAATATAGTTTTTGATTTATATATATATTATTGTATTATTATATTTACCAATAGAATTAATGATGACAGCCAAGTTGAAGACCAGAGGACAAACGATCATCATTTTGTCGAAGTAGAGGAAAGAGTGATTCATTCATTAATGAAAATTTTTTTCTAATAGCGTAACTGATACTTATTCTCATGCTTCATTATAGATTAGATAATGTATCACCTAGACGTTATCTTATACGTCATATACATCAAGCGTGTCCTTCTGAGAAATTTGCATTTCATTAATTAGAGGGAAAAAAGTGGTCATTAAAATATTTAAAATTGACGCCACAATTTATATGTATTCTGTGCTTTTATGAAAAATACTTTCTTATGTCCTATATAATCACAATGAAAGAATGGAATTAGGGCAATTAATTTTTTTTCCTTTTGTCTTCTCCTATGTTTATTTTTTACTGAATATAATGAATACTAATATTTTATAGAAGCAAATTGTCAAAAGAGCCTTGAGTGACAGATTTTCACTTCCGTATCAGAAAAAGTCTAATCTTTCATTCACTAAGAATACAGATTTCCCATTTACTGAGTCCATTTGTTCGCGATTGTTTTAAAATTATTTTTCCGTAGACGAACAATTTAATGCATTTCCATAAGAAAGGATTAGCCGCGAAATTGAATGTTTGAAGAGAAATTGAAAAATGAACGCTAATATTCTAAAGAAATTAAATTTCAGACTTGAAATGACTATTTTTCTGAAAAATTTAGTTGTTTGGTTGAAGATTCGTCGTTGTGGTCGTGCTAGAGGCAGGACGATTATGGGTAGATGGGACCGTACGAAACTTAAAAAAAAATGTTCTCGTTTTGTTTCCCTTTTTATTGCCAATTTAATGACATCTGATGCCCCTTTCAGTATAAAACACATACCATGATTCTTTCAGTTCTAAATCTGTCCCTAAACTCCCCCTTCATTGACCGAAGTTTGCTGGGACTCACGATATAACTAGACTCTCCACCTTACGACGGTGGGTGATCTTAAGGACAGACAATTATTAAAACAATGAGCGTGAGAAAGCTAGATATTTCATGTGTAAATGAAATAAAGAAACAGGGATGCTACATTAAAGAGATATAAAACGGGGAATTAAAGCACAGCCTCGAACTATGGTCAAGAGTAGATAGTAAATTGCATGTTAGTTGTTCATAATATCGTTACCGCCGGCTTGGTGAAACAAGGGATCAGCACACTCCAAATTCAAGGCCATGTTAATCGATCGTGAAAAAAGGTCTGAGTTAGAATTGAAGACAACCGCGGTCTAAATATTACTTATGATTTCTACTTACGTTAATTTTCGTTGAATTTAATCCAATCAATTGTACATCGAGTTGAATGTCAGCGCAAAAGACAATGCGAGATCATTGATCACCGTTATTATTAAAACTACGGAACGCCTTATCAATGCAATTCGAGATATGATTTCCTGAGCGTATCCAACGAAGCACTCCCTTTGCAACCAAAAAAATGTTATGGTTTTTTTTGTAAAATTAGCGGATGTAGTCTCCGGAAGCTGCGACTACGATCGTTCACCGAACGATCGATTCCGACGCTACCGGAAGTAATACGTCATCCGACTCGTCACTTCCCACAACACCAGAAGTTGATCGAGTCTGGAAAATCACTTCACTAAGAACCGAAAGCGTAAGAAACACTGAATTTTCGAATGACGCAATGACCTGAATGATCTAGGAAAGCAAACTTGAGTTTTAACTGATAAAACAATCCGAAAGGCTACACCAGCCTGAACCTTGGTTATTGCTGAACTGAGAAGATCAAAGGTCCGAACCTGCTCAACAAAGAAGCTTCACGCTTCTACCTGAGTCTCAACTTGAACGAAAAGGACAGTGCGTGACACTCAAAAACAAAGAGGAAACCTTCAAGGAGAATGAGCATTGGGCTAAAACCCATCTGATTACCAATGAAAGCTGAATGTCATTCAAAGAAGAATAACAACATCAAACAAATTATTAACAGTAGTTAATAGGGGTCGGTCTGATTATGAATGAGCGAGCAAGACAGTACGTTAAGAGGCATGCATTTTTATCTACCAAATTACTGTGGGTTAGACTGAAAGTGGAAATCAGAAGGCTATTTATCATAGCGTGCTACACCTCAGTTGATGGTGAAAGAAGTGAAGTAAAAGACGCCTCCTGGGATACTTCAAATTATACTAAAGTGCTTGCAATCATGGTGAAAGAATCACTCTACTAGGAGGTATGAATGGATGGGTTGGAGTCTACCCTCAGGGTACGGAAATGGTGTTAGATAATTCTGGGGCTTCAAACAAAAAAAAATGGTAACTGAGACACATTGGTTAGCTTTTGCTTGGAAAAGAGCTTGTTTATTACAAATACTGAAAGACTAAGAAAGCCAGTGAAACTTACAAAGGTTAAAGGTTATATGAGCTCAGTCTTAGAAATGAATTTAAGTCGATAATGGAGAAGCAAGAGAGCCAAAAAGACGAATTAGACGTAAATGAAGATTGAGAATTTACAGATTCCGGAAGTGCAAATAGATTTTCAGAATGGGATATACGAACGCATAGATAGGGCAACTTGGGAGGTAGTAATATGCAATAAATATATAGAAGGCACATGGACTGTGCTCCTGGATATCATTGTCAGGAGTGCGACTGAAGTATGTGGTACCGCGGTTGTGGGAACAATGTCTGGTGATGCTTGGTGGAATGATGAAATACGCGTAATCATTACCGAAAAGAAGCAAGCGTATCTAAGAAATTTGAACATAACAGGCCTTAGCGATGAGGAGAGAAATAGACTTGAAAAATATTATAGAGACCAAAAAGGAAAGTAAAAATACTAGTTAAAGAATTTAAGGATAAAATCAAAGCAAAAGAAGAGAAGAAAATGCAAACTGATTTTGAAGGAAGCATTAAACTGTTTCGGAAATTGACGTTGATTATTATAAAACGAAGTAGTAGTCCAGAGTTAGTCGACATGAGAAATAGTGAAGATAAAATGGTGTATGATATGAACGGGATACTAGATGCTTTGAGAGGCTCTTTTAGGGAATTGTTGAGAGATAGAACACAGTACGTTAAAAAATCCGGTTGAAAAAATCGGTGTCTCTGTGGTTTTGGATAAAATTAAGAACTTTAAAAAAGTAAGGCTACTGGTCTTTTTTTGTGTGTAACTTCCGTTAGGGTTTTCGGCATGTTATTATTGCCGAGAAATTATATTTTATTTGTAAAAACTGATTTTCTCTGTTGTTTCAATAATAAATACCGATGAAATAGCTCTTTATATAGAAATTCGGCCGTTAGGACATCTTTATGGCAACTTCACGACATCCTATGTCCATGTCGTTAAGGTGTCTTTATGATTTCTTAAAGACGTCATAAGATCTAACGATGTCTTTACGATATCGTAAAGACACCTTGACGACATGGACATAGGATGTCAAGTCAAAATATATTGCATTTTCAAAAAAATATTTGAATTTTCAACTCAAAAAGAATCATTTTCTACCTTTATCAAACAGTTGAATTTTAAGCTCAAAAAGCTGATTTTTCAAAGTAGTAGTTGAATTTTCAAAAAACGATGAAATAAGAATAAGAAAAAGAAGGAAGAGACGAAATTTTTAGAAGACAGTTGAATTTTCAACCCGTAAATTTTCTACCATAGAATATGAGTTTTTTTCAGAGGGACGAATTTGACACCCAAAAAGACGAATTTTCAACAAAATAGTTGCATTTTGAACCTAGTGGTTCAATTTCTGAACAAAAAAGAATGACCTTCAACTAAAAACTGTAGCATTCTCAGCCAAGAAATATTTTTCATTCAAGAGAGAAAAAAAATGACAATCAAATTGTTTAATTTTCAAGCCAAACAGGTGAGTTTTTTAAAAAACAATTCCATTTTCCTTGCGCATTATACATTTTTGACCAAAAAGTTAATTTTCTAACAAATAGTTGAATTATTAGTCCCAAAGAGATGAATTTTCGACCAGCTATTTTAATTTTAAAATGAAAACAATAAATTTTCAACCAAAAATGGAATAGGTTTTGATGTTCAAAAAATGTGTTTTGAATCAAAAATCTAACTTTTAACGAAATAGACCGTTTTACGGAAAATACACTTGCTTTGAAATACGATAACTCTCCCGGAAGAAAGGCAAGCCATTTTTTTAATCCAGCTAGAAAACTTATGAAATTGCACGTCAAATGGCCATTCTTAGATATATTTTTGACTATTTTATAAGGATATTATATTGTATTATCTATGACATCAAAGAAGGTTACCAACAATGGGGGGGGATTGGTGCTCTTATCGTATCAAATCTAAAGTTTTAAACAAAAATTCAAGAACTACTAAAATTTTGTATCTCGACTTTGATTCGTGTAATGACCTGGGAAATCAGAAAATTATTAGGCTTTACAGAAAATCTTGGATGTGAAAAAGATATTTTTTCCAAGGTTGAATTCAAGTTTGGATACAAACTTTTTGGACAACAATTTGGAGCATGGACGAAAGACTAGAGCCTCGAGAATCATAAATAACACAATGACTTTATTGTAATTACCAGTTACATGTAAGACTTCGATCCAAATTCAGATCATACACCATATTATTTTTTAATTTTACATTTTCTTAATTGAAATAATGATATAAAGAAATGCGGTTCATAAACGAGGGTTTACGTGCAGTATTCTATAATTCCCTATGATTGTGCGGCGGGCACCTATTATAGTATCATTGACTTCCTTGGCAGTCATTTGGGTAACCGTGCCGTTATTCAAGTTTATTTTCGCCCGTCTATAACAGTGCTTATAATATGCATAGATTCCAGCAAAAACATTATGTGTCACTAATATTGCAAAGGCATCACCATCGGATGATGAAAGTACAATTTGTTCTTGGGTTCCAATAGGCACGTGGTTATTATATCCTTTTTTTACTTTAATTCCCTTATCGGCAGGAAAAGTGTATTTTCGAAGTTCGAATGTCTGTCGTAGATCCGTAAAGGGAATGAGCCGAATAAAGTTCAGATATTCTATTCCACAACCACGTCCGTCAGGAGTAGGAAGCCTTATAGGTGGAACTATGGAGCTAGAAGAAGGCCCGGCAGGAGGAGAACTAGACCTGGCATGGAAAGGAGGCTCATCAAGAGAAGGAAGTCTTATAGGTGGAGCTGTGGACCCGAAAGTAGGATCAGGCCTGGCAGGAGGAGACCTGGACCTGACACGAAGAGGAGGCTCGGCAAAAGAAACAGACCTTTCAGGAAAATGATGTCTGTTAGAGGAAAATAAATATCTGCCACGAGGAGCAAAGGGAATAGGGTCGCCATTAGGTAGACAATCGAACTGTGAACTTAACTCTGCAACAATAAAGAGAGGATTACATTATTATTATGTTGGTATTACGTGAGCCTCTTTTGCAAATATTGTCAGGTAAAACTAATGTCATGAGGGAAGTTTGCCCGACTTACCCTGGACCCAGTTACATCGGCAAGCCTGCAGTAACCCTGCCTGGAATAAGCTAGCTTAAATGAGAGTGGCCAGATTCGCGTCGACGCAGAAGCCGCAGGGACTCCACGTATGCGACAGAGAGCCAATGCCGAAAACGCTTTCGCACCGACGCGAAATTGAGCCACTCTTGTATTTAAGCTAGCTTATTCTAAGCCGGCCTACAGTAGGCTTGCCGGTGTAACTCGGTCGCCTGAGAAGCAATATTGAGCCTATTTGTTAAAATATCGCAAACACGACTTCTCTTGGTTCCTACGAGAGACTACAGGGATAAAGGAGTTTTGCTCCCTACATTTTTTGCGGAAAAGGTATGTTTTTAACGTTTATAGAATATTTTCAGCTTTTTCCGACTAAACCTCCCAGTGGGCACCAAACTTGACGCCGTCTTCACGACAACTTTGCGACATTCTATGTACACTTTCTTTTCCACAAATAGGCTAAATCTGAAATGATGAAGATTCTCGCGTCAAAAGAATTTTTCGTGCTCTTTTCCAGTGCAATTAAGGTAACGATATTTGCGCAGGTTCCTGGTAAAAATGTTGGATTGGTTTGTAGCTTCGGCGAGAACTTTCTATCAGAAATTACTATCAAGGTTTTATTTAGAATTTTGTGTACAGAATATAATGCACTGTCACACGTAGTTAAATTTTTGGGCGAACAACTTTTGTCTTCAAATTTCTTTCTTAGCTTGTGTCATTATTCCAAAAATCTATTTTTTTTGTTTTTAATGCTGCTGTTTACGATTATAACAAAAACCACGCGCCATATTGAAAAGTGATCAATAACAAATTTGAAGTTCTTTTTGGGGTGAACATCTTTTGCCTTAAAATTTTTTTCTCGTATCTTTTGTCGTTTTTCCAAAAATCTAATTTTTTTATTTTTAATGTTATTGTTTACCGTTGGTAAAAAAATGCTGGTTGACAAATTCGATCTTTCTTTTTGTTTCCTAAAACTGTGTGCCAAATTAAAACCTTTCATTTTATATATAGATTATATTTATATATAGATTAGTCTTTTAAAAGTTATCCGGTATACAGACGACGACGACGACAGACAGATAAACACCATCGTAAAACTGGTTGTTTCTTATTCAGAGGGTCTTGAAACGTGAAGATTTTAAGAAATACGCGATAGTCCAGTTTCACATAAAACTAATACTTTCTCATTATGATAAGAATGAAAAATAAACCTTCATAATAATGTTGTCTAAAAGATAAGACTTGAGATTCATGTTTAGAAAACAGATCTGCCTACAATTTCTAATATTCTAAGAAATGTTCTCAGAAATATATGTACAATTTGAAACTACAAAGTATTGAAAAGAATTTTAAGAATGTTATTGATATTTAAATCAAAGGAATTAGGTTTATTTCTTGGTTTTATTATTAATCTATTACAATCGATAAGTTTGCTAAGTTAACTAGAAATGATAATAAAACAAGGCATTCGGAATGAGGAAGAGAGTATTAATAAAGAAATCATATTGCTTTTTCTACTCTCGGTCGATAGTGAACACTTAAAAAAATGTAAATTCGCAATTATCAGAGAGATCAATAGGGAAATTTTATGAATTATATTTTTTATAACACACAAAGTTTGGCCAGAAAAACTCAAATAGAGTTTAGAAAAAAATAGTAATAGGGATAGAAAGCCGGATACGTCGGACAAATTGTTCTTTGTGGAAAGCTCAAAAATAGTGTTCGATTTTATACTATTGAATACTATTATATTCACCAATAGAATTAAGGATGATAGCCAAGTTTGAGACCAGAGTATAAACGATCATCATTTTGTCGAAGTAGAGGAAAAACTGATTCATTTATTAATGAAGAATTTGGTTAATATTGTAACTAATGATTATTCTGGTGCTTCATTATCGATTACGCAATTTATCATCTAGTCGTTGTCACATAGATCGTAGACCTTGTCCTTCTGAGGTATTTTGATTTCAATAGTCAGTAACACGGGAAAAAGTAGTTATTAAGTTATTTCAAACTGATGTCACAATTTACACATATATATGTTATATATGTTACCAAGGTTTAATGCAAGTCTCGATCAAATTAATAGAACAATAGCGAATACGCAATATTCGAATAACTATATTTATTTAAAAAATTTTTTGACCACTTTCATTCTTGCTAAAATTGGATTCTGAAAGAATGCATTCATTGAATGCATGCAACGTAGAATTATTTCATTTACGATTACTATAATTAACAGTAAAGGGCAAGACATAATTTGAAGGTTTGAAGTCCAGGACTTATCGAACGTAATAAATCTGGAACAAATATCAATAAAAATTCTTATTATTATAAATTTAATTACTAATAATATATCATTGAAAATTTATTCCGTGGTGGCCCAGTGGGCATCAAAGGTGAGGACGTATTTACGGCATCGTAAAGACATCGAACATACATTACTGTTATCATTATAAAAATCATCATTAACGCATTTTTTAAACAAAGTATGACAGAATATTGGATATTGAATTTATTATCTGATACAGCAAAGATCCTTTCTTTAGTTACGTGCTGTTTTGAAGTGATGACGAAGTAAATTATTCTGAAATATCGTCTAAAAAGCTTTTTGGTAGAGGTTATCTAATGCATCTAAAAGTAGACAAATACCGAAAAGCCAAAAAATGTACGTCTAGCATTTTTTTAACTTCCTTGTTATACAAAATCATTGCAAATATCAGAACAATTAAAATCGAGTTTGGTTTGCAGATTTAAGACCAGAATTTCCGTTTTTATAATAATAATATCTTAATGTAGAAAATCTAATTTTTTCCACACAACATAGATTCAAATCATACTTTAAACTCCCATAGTATCTACTTAAAGTTTTTTAAATATTCTGTGATGGCAAAACAGCACTACACTTCTGTATTTCACAGATGTCACTTATTTTTACTTTTTCAAGTCTTAGATAACCTCAACCAATTAGCTTTTCGTTCATTTTCTTAGGTTTAGTTAATTTTTAAATACTTCCGAGAATAAATCCAATAACTGATATTTTTCAATACTTTATTTTGAAAATTCTTCGATAATGTGTTTTATAAGGACAGCAAGACATTTGCATGATCTAGTATTAGCGATAGCAGACGATAAGTTAATATTTTTGCAACAGGTAGTGATCGCGAAAAAATCCTAATAGAGGAATGTGGTTTACACGCGATTTACATGCTGTACTCTATAATTTCCCATGATTGGGCGGCGGACACCTATTACACTCTCATTGATTTCTTCTGGGGTCAATTGGGTGACTTCGCCGCTATTCATGTTTACTTTCGCCCGTCTATTACAGCGATTATAATATGCATATATTCCACCAAGAACATCAAAACTCTCCAATATTGCTACGGCGTTACCATCGAATGTTGATAGTACAATTTGTTCACGGGTTTGCATAGGTTCATATTTATTATATCCCTTTTTTATTTTTATTCTTTTATCGGCAGGAAAAGTGTATCTTCGAAGATCGTATGTCCGTTGCAAATTTTTTAAGGGAATCAGCCGCGTAAATTTCAGATATTCTATTCCACATTCATGTCCGTCAGGAGAAGGAAGCCTTATAGGTGAAACTATGGAGTTAGAAGAAGGCCTGGCAGGGGGAGACCTAGACCTGGCACGAAAAGGAGGAGAAGATGCAGATCTGCCACGAGGACCAAAGGAAATAATGCTGCCACTAGGCAGAGAATCAAACTGTGAACTTAACTCTGCAACAAGAAAAAGAGGATTACATTTTTACTATGTTGGTATTTCGTAAACGTTTTGCGGAAATACTGTGGAACGAGTAAGATGACATGAGGGATGTTTGCCCTGGGTAACTTCTTGAAAGTTTGAGAAGCAATAATAAGCCTATTTGTGAAAAAGATTGCAAATACTAATTTGTTTTTGGAGCCTGAAGCAAACTACAGGGTTAGAGGAGTCTGGCTTCCTACCAGGGACCCGACCGAAAGTTTCGTTCCATTTCGTTATTGATAGAAAACAATAATTTTTCATTAAAGCTTGAACTGCTATTTCTAGATGTGGACGGAATTAGATAATATCTAAAATTACATTAATGATTCAATCAAAATTATTTTGTTTAATTGTCCGTAACGAAATGGAACGAAAGTTTCGGTCGAATCCCTGCTTCCTACTTCATGCTTCATCAGAATAAATTTTGCTTTGTTTTGAAAATAAGAAATTGATTTTGCGAATGAAAACCAAGAACTGGGTAACAAATTGACAAAAAACTTCAAGACATTATATGATGAGAAAATTAACTTTGGCTTTGACAGTATGATATCTAGAAATAGTTCAAATGTTTTCTTAAAGCTGGAGACACCTACAAATTAATATAATAATTTAAAAGCTCAGGAAATTGGTGTATAAATTATGAAACAAAATTATGTGAGCGAAAAGCTCATGATATTATTATTGTACTACAATTAATAAGTTTGTTCAGTTAACTACAAAAGAATAATAATAAACAAAACTTTTGTAATAAGCGAGAGAGTATTAAGAAAGGAATCGCATTGATTTTTCTATTTCCAGTCTATGGTGAATACTTAGACAAATTGTGAAATCGCAATTAGCAGTTAGATAAGTAGGGAAACTGTTTGAATTCATTTCTTCTATATCATATAAATTCTTGATCCCCACGGAATAAACTGAGATTAAATTCGTCTCCATTTCGCAAAAATGCAAATAGAGTTTGTAACAAAATAGCAATTGGGATAGGATGCGAGATACATCGGACAATTTGCTATTTGCGGACTGCTGAAAAATATTTTTGAAGTTATATATATATATGTTGCAGGCAAAGTATATAATCCACGCATTATATATAATGCCTGACTATTTCAGGCAAGGTATGTAATCGAATGCATATCATATACATTGCTTAGGCATATAACACACACTCATATATATATAATTTCAAATTCAAGTCCTACCGACTGCGCCTTTGGTTTCGGTTTCTATTCCTTTGGAATAGAACTGAAGGGTCTATAGCAAAGCCACCGACCGCGTCCTCGGGTTGCGGATAGAGGGTCCCTGTACTATGGGTTTCTGCTGAATATGGTTACAATAATTAATAAGCAGTCGCGGACAATTGTCCAGGGATGGTCTCGAAGAAATAACCCCTAAGCGGAGGCGTAGCAACCGTGCCGAAAGCTGAATGGCACCTGGGTGAGGTGTCTTAAACGTTGGTTTTTTCTTTTTTCCATATAAAAAGTGAGGTGTTTCCACTTTTTTATAATCCAGACTGCATAATCTCCATGTTTTTCTTTTATTTGTTTGGAAAATCCTTCGTTGTCCATATTTGATGTTTAAATTTTAAGGCCAATATATAGATGAATGTATTTTGCGGTATATAATGAATAATGTTCATTAAGGCCTATTCCGCTTCTTTTGGTGTTCAAAAATTTTTTTATTAAAAATTTGATGACATGATTTTGGTTGAAAATTCAACTTTTTGGTCAAATTTAATCTACTTAGTAATAAATTCAACAAAAATGTTGAAAAGTCATATTTTTAGTTGAAAATTCAGCTGTTTTGTTCAAAATTCAACTATTTTGGTAGAAAATTTACTTCTTTGGTCGAAAATTTAACTATATTTTTGAAAATTCGTTGTTTTCTTGGTAAAAAATAATTTTTTTGTAAGGAACTGTCTACACGTACAGAAAAAATCTGGCTATTCGTATCGAAATTTCAGTATAAATAGCCCCTTTTACAGTTCTATTATTACCGGAAAAATTCAGTTATTTGTACCGAAATTTCGGTACCCTAGTGGCCACCTTTTTTCAACTGAAAATTTAACTTTTCCACTTTTAGTTTAAAATTCAACTACTTTGTTAAAAATTCCGTTTTTTGGTTAAAGATTTTTCATTTAAGTTGAAAATTGAATTATTTTCTTGAAATTTTAACTTATTGGTGAAAAACTGAAAATTCAAACATTTGGTTGAAAATTCATGTATTTTGTTAAAAAATCACATTTTTTATATAAAATTCCAAAAATGTTACTATTGCATTTTTGATTAATAAATGTATCATTTTTAGCTGAAAATTCAACTGCTTTATTGAAAATTCGCCTTTTTTGTTGAGAATTCAACTTTTTTTTTAATTTGTCTTTTTGGATTGACTTTAACAGTTTCTGATTTAAAATTAAAATCTTTTTTGGTTGAAATATCAAGTATTACATTTTTCGTTGAGAATTCATCTCTTTTGGTTAAAAATTAGTCTATTTTGTAGATAATTCAATAATTTGGTTAAAAAGTCCTTTTATGGTTGAAGATTCTTTATTTTAGTTGATAATTCATCTTTTTGGTTGAAAATTCCGTTTTCTGGTTGAAGATTTTTTATTTAAGTTCGAAATTGAACTATTTTCTTGAAATTTTACATTTTAGGTCGACAACTGAAAATTCAAACATTTGGTGGAAAATTCATGTATTTTGTTCAAAAATCGTCTTTTTTATATAAAACTTAAAAAGTGTTATTGTTCCATTTTTTATTGATAAATGTATCATATTTAGTTTGATATTCAACTGTTTTGTTGAAAATTCATCTTTTTTGTTAATAATTTGACTTTTTTTAATTTATCTTTTAGGATTGAGTTTAACAGTTTCTGATTTTAAATTAAAATCTATTTTGGTTGAAACATCAACTATTACATTTTCCGTTGAGAATTCATCTCTTTCGGTTAAAAATTCATCTATTTTGTAGAAAATTCAACAATTTGTTTAAACAGTCCTTTTATGGTTGAAGATTCTTTATTTAAGTTGAAAATTGAACTAATTTCTTGAAATTTCATCTTTTTGGTCAAAAACTGAACTATTTTGTTAAAAATTCAAATATTTGGTTGAAAATTCAGGTATTTTGTTAAAAAATCGTATTTTTTATATAAAATTTGAAAAATTGTTACTATTCCATTTTTTATTGGTAAATGTATTATTTTTAGTCGAAAATTAAACTATTTTATTGAAAATTCGTTTTTTTTGTTGAATATTGAACTGTTTTCTTAATTTGTCTTTTTGGATTGACTTTAACAGTTTCTGATTCAAAATTAAAATCTATTTTGGTTGACATTTCAACTATTATATTTTTCGTGAAGAATTCATCTCTTTTAGTTAAAAATGAATCTATTTTTTAGAAACTTCAATAATTTGGTCTTTTTGGTTGAAAATTTAACTATTTTGTTGAAAAGTTGTTGTTTTTTGGTTGAAAGTTTATTTTTTAACTGAAAATTTAACTATTACAGTTGAAGACTCATCATTTTATTTAAAAATTTATCTCTCTGAGTGAAAATTTCACTATTTTGTTGAACACTTTGTTGAAAATTGTTTCGGTCGAGTAGGGGAGTAGGGGAGGAAAAGTTTGCGATGGGGAGGTCTCAACGACTTCATTCAGTTTTTTTTTTTTAATGAAAATAATTTCAAACATTTTTTTTCAAAAAAGAATTTAAAAAACATTTCTTTCCAAACATTTTTATAACATTTTTTTTACTTAATTTTTTTTCAATAAAATTTTTTTCCAAACCTTTTTTTCAACAATTATTTTTTAATGCGAATTTTCTTTTTAACAAATTTTTTCAACAAAATTAAATAATATTTTGTTTTAAGATTCTGTTAGGACATAAATTAACGTCTCAATAGGCTACGAACCCCTTCCTTGTAGACGCTTGACGCCTACTTTGACTAATTTTTTAGTTGAAAATTCTTCTGTTTGGTTAAAAATTGATCTTTCCTAGTTGAAAATTTAACTATTTGGTCTAAATTTTATCAATTTGTTTAAAAATTTAACAATTTTGTAGTGATCAAATATAATTTTATGTAATCCAGAGTAATCCTATGCAATCCGGAGTAATCTTAGGTATTCCAGAGTAATTCTGTACATAGAGTACATAGAGTACATATATAATATTTTATTTGCTTATTCCTCAACTAGTTCCTTTAAAAAAGTAACTTAACCATCGATGGCTAGTCGTTACTACTAATTGTTTAAATAAAATGTCAATTTTTTTATTTTCTAATGACAGAGGGCGGGTATTTGGGAAGGGGAACTCATCAGAGTAATTATTCTCGAGAAGTACTTTTTCACGGTTGTTTGCTTCGACATCGACTCGAGACGATCAAGGAATTAAAATTGCTCTCTCGGCGTATCAAACGACCGTCTATGACATTCCGCGGAAAAGAAGGTCGAAGGATTCCGGGCCATGGATGACGCCGCCTTCCACTAGTCTTTCGTCGAACCTCTTCATTTCGATCTTCTTTTTTTTAATCCTCGAATGCATTCCTACTGGTACTTTTATTTTCCACTAAAAAAATCAAGAAGTACTGTTATTTTCAGTTGAAATGAAAAATGGTCATTAAAATAATGTTATTTTATTGCTATCTAGTGAAGAGATTCTTAGGTGTTGTTCAAAAAATCCTTATTACAATGAAGGTGACTTAACAATTTTTAACTTTGAAATGTAGATAAAAAAAAAATTTTGATGTCACTCAAAATAAGTCTCGAATGATTTTTATATAATAACCCCGCAAAACAACTCTTATGAAATAAAAGAAATATTTTAGGAGACCATGCACTCAAACATTCAGAACGTTATTAAATGAGTTAAAAATTATTTAGTGTTGTTTAGGACCTGAAATTTTCACGGATAGAATTAATCGGTCTAGTGTTAGTTTTTAATACAAAATATAAATTTTAAATAAATATTTATTATTTAAGTTCATTTGTTGACCGAATCCATTTTAAATTAGACACTTGAAATCGCAGAATCTTTTGGGGACGAAAAATGTTGTTCCTCAGAGGAAATAAGGGGATACGTATTTTTCCGATTTAAAAAAAAGAAATCGAAAAAGTTATCCGTATTTGAATATTGTGCATTGTTTTTCAAAAAACTCGATTTTTTTCTTTAAACCTCTATAACTTTAGAGCTAATAGAGATATTTATTATTTTCTTTTTAATTCTAATAGCATTCATCGTATTCTTTCAAAATGCGCGGTTTTTCTGAAAAAATTAAAAATCTTTTTTCTCAAAACCCCACCTTTACATGTTTCGCCAATTTTTTTTGTACTTGTACTTTGATAATGAAGATATCTTGTAAATTTGATGCTCGCTAAATAACATTTGTAGCCAGGAGAATTCTTTTTTCTTACAATCGAATCTTCTACTTTTTTTGGAAACAATGATACATACGAAAAAATGTTGAAATAAAAGTTTGCACGTCTAAAAAAGTTCTATGAAAAATGTCTCTTTTGTCATTTGCAATATTTTTAATAGTTTACGAGAAAAATTACATTTTTAGGAAAAAGAATTCTCTCGGCCTCAAAAATGGTTTAGCCCGCATGATCCTGACGAGATGCCTTTCTTCTATTAGTAGAAACTTTCCAAACATATTTGGGAGAATAAATAAGGTGGGGTTTTCCAGAAAATATATTTTTTCATGTTTTCAAAATTTCAAGAAAAAAATAAAAATGCTTTTCTTGAAAATTCCACCTTTTTTATTATTCAAAATATTCTGCGAAAGTTTCTTCTACTAATAGAAGAAACTCACCTTACCAGTATCATGCCGGCTAAACCATTTTTGAGGCCGGGAGATTTTTTTTCCTAAAAATGTAATTTTTCTCGTAAACTATGAAAGATATCGCAAAAGAACGAGCGATATTTTTCATATAACTTTTTTAGACGTTCAAACTTTTGTCTTAACATTTTTTGCATCTGTCATTGTTTCCAAGAAAAAGTAGAAAATTCGATTGTAGGAAAAAAGAATTCTTCTGGCTACAAAAATTATTTAGCAAGCATCAAACTTACAAGATATCTTCATAACAAAGCACCAGTTCAAAAAAAAATTGGCAATAAATTTGAAGTTGGGTTTAAAAAAAATTATTGTTAATTTTTTCAGAAAAATCGCCTTAGTTCCTCTAAGAAACAACATATTTCGTCCCCGAGAGATTCTGCGATTTCAAGTGTAGAACCCTGCCTGATTTGAAATTTTATTTTATTTTTTTGTTATTTTATTATATTCGAAATTTATTCTGTCTGTTTTTAAAGTTACATAAATATAATTTTTCTAATATTCTCGAGAAAATTCAAAAAGATTTTTCAAGATTTCAGATATGTCAAATTAAAATTTAAACAAAAGAGATCATTTTCAAACAAAAAAAGATGAATTCTCAACGAAAAATGTACCTGATGCATAATTGATATTCCAAACAAAAAATATTTTTATTTTAAATGAAAATAGTTGAAATCATCCATAAAAGATAAATTTTCAACAAAATATTTGAATCCTTAACCCAAAAATATTAATTTTCCAACAGTTGCATTTTTAACCAAAAAATATTAAACTTTTACGAAAAGAGACGAATTTTCTACAAAAAAATTTAATTTTTCAGCTGGAAAATCTTAATTTTCAATTAGAAAGTTAATTTTAAATCAAATAGTTGAATTTTCAACCAAATAGACGATTTTTATATTGAGGAGATTAACTTTCTATCTATTTAAACGTATTTTCAACGAAATAGTTTCATTTTCAAACAAGGAGAAGAATTTTCAACTAAAATTATGAATATTTTTAAACAAAATTTTCAACAGAATAGTTCAAATTTTAACCAAGTAGTGGATTTTTTAACAAAAAAACAATGAATTCTCAACAAAAAAATGTAATAGTTGATATTTTAATCAAAAAATATGTTGGTTTTAAATCAAAAACAGTTACATTTATGCAAAAAAGACGAATTTTCAATAAAATACAATAATTTTCAACAAAAAAAACAGTTAATTTTTTAACAAAAAAGATGAATCTTTGATTTAAAGAAAGGATTTTTAAACGACCAAATTAATTGTCAACAAAGTAGTTTAACTTTTAAGAAAGTTGTTGAATTTTCAACCAAAAAAGATGAATTGCCAACAAAAAATGTAATAGTTGATATTTCAACTAAAACAATGTTTAATTTTGAATTTCGAAGTGTTGAGTTTATTCAAAACAGATAAATTTTCAACAAAGTAGTCAAATCCAAAACTAAAATAGATTAATTATCATCTAAACAGTTGCATTTTTAAGCAAAAAAAGCTTACACTTCTACCAAAAGAGATGAATTTTCAAACATCGTTTAAACTGAATCAATTTATTCCTAAAACTTTGAATATTGTTACAAAATTGAAAAAATGGCCTCAAAATCTTCTAGATATTTTCAAAATTTTTAGACACCTTTTTAAATTGTTTAAAATCTTTTAAAAGTTTGTTTGAAAATTAATTTTTTTCAATACGAAATCCTTATGAATGTTCCCAGGAATCTTAAGAAAAGTTTTTTATTTTCTTGAAACCTTTTCTGGTTGAAGTATTAACTATTACATATTTTTTTGAGAATCTATTTTTTCATTGGTTGAAAATCAACTAAGTGACTTAAAATTTAACTACATCGTAAACAAATTTTCTTTTTTTTGTCGTAAATAATTTCTTTTTTGATCATTCATATTTTCCGGTTGATAATTCATATTTTTGGTTGACAATACAACTGTCTTGTACGAAAAATAAGCTATTTGTTTAAAAAGTGAACTATTCATTTAAAGATTTAACTATTCTGTTGGAAATTAGTTTTTTCTTGTTTAAATATTAATTTTTTTCTGCAAATTCAACTATTCCATTTTTGGTTAAAAATTTAACCTTGTAAGTTGAAAATCCAACTATTTGGTAGAAAATGCATGTATTTTGTTGAAAATTTGTCTATTTGAGCAGAAAATTAGTCTTTTTTTTAATTCATCATTTTGTTTACGGATTCTTTTTTTTAATTCGACTTCTTAGTTGAATTCAACTGTTTGAAAATTCGCTTTTTTCGTTGAAAATTAATTTTTCAAACTGAAAAATTAACGTTTCCATTTTTGGTTAAAAATGTATCTGTTTTAGTTGAAAATTTAACTCTTTCTTTGAAAATTGATATTTCTTGATTGAAAATTAACTTTCTTGTTGAAAATTCATCTGTTTCGGTTTGAAAATCAACTCTTTTAAAAAAAAAAATTAAACTGTTCAGCTTGAAATATTAACTTTTCTTTTTTTAATTTATCTACGTGTGTAGAAAATAAATGCTCTTAATTGAAAATACATCTTTCTTCTTTCGTTAAATTCAACTTGATAATTCGTTTTTTTTCTTGGAACGTAATTTTTCTAACTGAAAATTCAGTTTTTCATTTTTTGTTGGAAAGTTATCTTTTTAGACGAAAATTTATAGATTTGCTTGAAAATTCATGTATTTTGTTGAAAATTCGTCTTTTAGCAGGAAATTAATCTTCTGGGTCGAAAATTCAGCAATTTAGTAAAGAATTTAACTTTCTTGTTCAAAGTTTAATCATTTTGTTGAAGATTCATTGGTTAAATTTAAATTTAAAAAAAATTAGTTAAATTCATCTCTTTTTGTCGAAATTTGAACTCTTTTGTTAAAAAATCATTCTTTTGGATTGAAAATTTATATTTTATGGTATAAAAGTCACCTTTCTTAAAAAATGAATCTTCCTTTGCTGAAATAGAACTTTATGCTCGAAAATTCAACTGTTTTCTAAACATTAATCTTTTTGGTAAAGATCACAGATTTATATTTTATTTTTTGATCAAAGAAGTATCACGTGTTAGAAAATCATAATGAACTTGTTAGGGTAGACCCCCTTCCCCCTTCAAAGTGTCCCATAAAATTTGGACTCTCCTTAATTAATAATTAGAAAAAAGTCATTCGAATCAGTTTCCATAAAAGGAAAAGCAAACTTCAGAATTCAATAACGAAAGTTATGTTTCTCGAGTCTACTTTTTTGCCCACCTCTTTTAATAATCGGGAGGTTCGCAAAGCAACCATTTATGGCGATTCGATACTTTACACCCCGTTCTGACGACGAGGATTTCTAGGAAGAACTGTAAGTAATACAAGTGCAACGCCTCTTTTCTTACCCCAAAAAGGATCTAAGGATCTTCGCAACTTTTTCCTTTTTTCCCCCTTCTTCTCCCATTTGACGGCATATTTGGCGATAATTGCAAAATTACTTTATTATTTCGACAGGTGTCGATATAATCGTTTTGGGTACTAACTCCTAAGCTCAACGGTTTATACAAATATTTGAGCAAGTACTTTGAAATATTCCCAATGCACAATTGGACAATTGGACAATTTCAGACCGTGTCGACCAATCCCACGCAGCCATGGGAATGCGGTATGTAATCATAAAAATACTCTGCCCTTCAATTACCGCGGGTGCCAAAACTGAGGTAAAAACAATCGGGATCCTCGCCCCCAGCTATAGAAGGGATCACATTATGACTCGCGAAAATCAGCAACTGCGAATGAAATGGAGAAATTTATCGCGCGAAATCATCACTCGCACGAGTGATAATTTAACCCCATAGAGTCGATCTTCATATTTAGGATTTGGGAAGAATACCGAAAAAATTCGAAGGAATTTTGCTTCAGGATTATCAGGTATTTAATATCTTGAGGAATAAAACACAGTAAAACCCGAGGGGGAAAAAACTCCTCGCAGTGCGAACTAAAGACATGCCATAGACAATACGAAATGTTTTTTTTTTTAATTTTAATAACAATTAACTAAGTCTTGAAAAAATTTAATGGAATACTTCGAAATATTCGGGAATACTTTGGAATACTTAGAAATATGAAGAATAACAAGAATTTTAAAAACGTACCTAAAACTTATATTAAAGTATAGTTTTTAGTCAAGCTTATCATCTTAGATGTCTTTCCTTAGAAAAGGGATACCAAAACATAGCTCAACCTGTTTCAAAAAGGACTGGTGTTGATATCAGACATTTTTTAAGATCACAAATTCATCATTTTTCTATTGTCTTTTTTCAGTCGCTCAGCCTCCTCCAGGCGATCAACCTCCACCTTCAGGCGGTCAACCTCCACCTTCAGGCGGTCAATCACCACCTCCAGTCGGTATTCCAGGTATTCCTGAATTATTTCTGAGTGTGAAAAAATCTGTACAACCGGGAGAGTTCAAGAAAAGCAGCAAGAATGCTAATAAAGAACCATAATAAGCGTTTCTACATCTACCTTGATTAATACAGTCTACACGTATTAAAAAATATTAATAAGCCATTGGATGGAAACATAAATTGAAATCTGTGTTAATTATTTTATATTAGTCCTATACTGGAAATAATAGAGTTTATAGAAAATTAAAAATAGGCACTCGTTTTATATTCACCACAGGGTCAGTCACACCATCCAGGATGATCAAATCGACCCTCTAGGATGATCATTTAAAAAATATTCTTCTTAATCATTACGAATATCAACAGAACCAGATTGGAGTGAGTTGTAACTAATAAGAAGCATCAGCTTCACTCTAATTAAACTTTTTCATTCAGACAATTTGTAACTCTTTTAGTCATCTATCTAGGCATTCGTATATCTTATTTTGAAATTCTATTCGCAATTTCGGTTTTTGAAAATTCTCCACCTTGATTTGCTTCTGCTTCGTCTTTTTGATTCTGTTTCTTCTCCATCCTTGACCTAGATTCATTTTTTAAACTAAGAGGTAATCCGTTCTAAATTTAGAACCTTTCATGACGTTGACAAATATAGAAACTCTCTCGAATAAGAAACACGAACCTTTTTAATTTTTTTTGGATTATCCAGGCTAAAAAACTTGATCTGCAGTTCGGAACCTTAGAAAAGTGTGTCAAAGGCTGATTTTATTTGTCGAATCCTGCAATAGTTATGTGGCGTCTTTTCATTAACGGCTAATCGGATTTCATCATTCCACTAAGCATCACCAGTTATTCTTCCCACAACCGCAGTACCAAACACTTCAGTTGCGCTCAGAACAATGACTTCCTAGAACATTTTCCATGCGACCACCATATCTTTGTTGCGTATTAGCGTCTCCTAAATGGTCCTATCCCGTCGTTCTTTTATCTTATTCTGAAATTCTATTCGCAATTTCGGTTTCTGAAAATTCTCTATCTTAATTCGCGTCTGCTTCGTCTTTTTGGTTCTTTTTCTTCTCCATCCTTGACCTAGGATCATTTTTTAAACTAAGAGGTATCCGTTTCCACATTCAGAACCTCTCGTAACCGTGGTATCTCTTACTAGCCCTCTTAGTCTCTCATCCGCGATTTCACCAACAACTAGAGCATAGATCGCTATAATAAATAATCTTATGATTTCCACTTTCATTCTGATCCACAGACAATCTGGAAGATGCAATTTTGTACTCCTTGATATGCTGTTTTTCTCTCTCATTCATAATCAGACCGACTCCTTAGCTACCATGTGGACTAAAATGACAGCTAAAAATGGACTCGAACTATGGTCAGGAGTAGAAAGCTATCTACTCCTGACCATAGTTCGAGTCCATTCTTTAAAATCTTCATTTTGTATCATTCTTCTGTCGCTTCCCTTTTTCTTTGTTTCAGTTACATATAAAGTTAAATATAAAGTCTGAAACGTTTCCGGGGGCATGCCTTTTGTCAACTGAAATGTCAATCTAATCCGAGGCTACACTGCTGTTTGTGTTATTTATTATTTAAAGTATACGCCCAATTACCAACTTGATGCGAGACATTTATTCTGTGAGTATGAATCATGTTCAAAATAATTAGCCAATTCGTCGTAAGGTGGTAAGTCCAGTTACGATGTCAGTCCCACCGAACTTCGGGCATTCGAAAGGAAGTATGGGGACAAAACTAGAACCGAAAGAGTCATGGTTGGTTTGTGTTGCATACTGTTGTATACAAAAAACTACTCATCTTGATTTTGATGAGATGAGAGAAATAAAATTATGGAGAAAACCATATAGAATATTGTCCGAAATTTTTCAAAGTTTTAAAATATTTTTAATCTCCTCAAAAGATCTAAAATTCCTAACTATCTTTTCAACTGACTCAAATTATTCCTAAAATTGTTTATATATCACACATTTTCGGTACCGGTAACAATAAAATTACCGGTATGGATCATAAGATCTCTGGAAAAATTTAACATAATTTAGGTTTAATTTTAAATGATTCATTTCAAGCTTTCAAGATTTGAAAATATGTAAAAAAAAAACTGCAGAAGAATTTTGGACAATTTTTCACATTTTTTTCAGGATTTAAACAAATTTTAGGGAAACTTTTAATCATTTCAAAAGATATTTCAAGGTTTTGAAAATATTCAAAGATAATTTAAATTTTTAAAAGATGTAAAGAGAATTTTTAAATTTATCGAAAAAATTTTTATGATTTTTGTCACCAAATTTATTTTAAGATAATCTCCATGAAGGTTTGAAAACTATCCAAAAAATTACTAAAATTGCCAAAGTAGAATCCTTAAGATTGTAAGGCATTTTTATTTTTACAGAACTCTTGCAAAATTTGAGGACAAAATTAAATCTTTTTGAAAGACATTTAGAAGTTTTTAAAAAATTTCGAAAATAATTCAAAATTTTGGAAAGATTTCAAAAGACCTAAAACCAAATGTAGGTTTTTGAAGATTTCGAAATAAAATTTTTAAGATCTTTAAAGATTTTGAAAGGTTATTTTCCAAAATAAGAAAATATTTTAAAATATTTTAAAACGTTATGAAAGATTGCCCAAATTGTCAAAAACCAATTTCGGACAATTTTAAGACAATTTTAGGAATAACTCGAGTCAGTTTAAAGGATATTTAAGAATTTTAGAAGTCTTGAAGAGATGAAAATACTTTAAAACTTTGAAAGATTTTCGAAAATTCATAAAATCATAAATATCTTTCAAACAGGCTCAAATTTTTTCTGAAATATGGGAAAATCCTGAGAAAAAAACTGTTTAGTAATTTTCTAGCTACTTGTTCGACATATTTAAAATCTTCAAAAATCGTTTTGAATTTTCTCGAGAAATCTTGGTAAATGTCAATTCAACATTTCAACAAAAAAATTAATCTTCAACCAAATAGTTGAATTTTCAAACAACAAAAGTGAATTCTCAAGGAAAAATATAACAGTTGATATTTCAATCAAAAAATATTTTTATTTTAAATGAAAAGTAGTTGTATCCGTCCATAAAAGACAAATTTTCAACAAAAATAGCTGAATCCTTGAACAAAATAGATGAATTTTCAAACAGTTGTATTTTTGACCAAACAAGATAAAATATTTTCCAAAATAGAAAACTAGTTGAATAATTAAATTTTCAACAAAATACATGCATTTTTTACCAAGAAGATTAATTTTTTACCAAAAGAGACGGGGTTTTAACTAAAATTATGAATCATCAACCAAAAAATTGCTTTTGAAAAAAATAGTTCGAATGTTATAGTTGATATTTCAATCCAAAAATATTTTTATTTTAAAATCAACGGCAATTGAGTTCATCCTAAAAATATGAACTTTCAAATAATCGCTACATTTCTAACCAAAGAGATTTTTGACCAAAAGGAAGAATATTCAACCAAAAAAGTGAATTGTTAACAAATTTGAAGAATTTTCAAACAAAAAATATTTTTCATTAAAAAAAAATGTATAGGCTAATTATAATTTGAAGGGAGGAATAATTTTTAATGCCAACTAAAAATGTTGACTAACTATTTATTGTTTAAGTTTCTTTGTTTATTTGCTTCTAGGTTATATAAATATAATTTACCAAGATTTCTAGAGAAAATTCAAAAAGATTTTTGAAGATTTTAAATATGCCGAACAAGTACCTAGAAAATTACTAAACATTTTTTTCAGGATTTTACCAAATTTCAGGAAAAATTTGAGCCAGCTTAAAAAGATATTTGGGATTTTATGAATTTTCGGAAATCTTTCAAAGTTTTAAAATATTTTTAATCTTTCCAAGACTTCTAAAATTCTTAAGTATTCTTTAAACTGACTCGAGTTATTTCTAAGATTATCTTAAATTTTTCCGGAATAGTTTTTGACAATTTTGGAAATCTTTTGTAACGTTTTAAAATCTTTTTAAACATTCTCTTAAAATTTATTTTTCAAAATAACTTTTCAAAATCTTTAAAAACATTAAAATTTCATTTCGAAATCTTCAGAAAGCTACATTTGGTTTTAGGTTTTTTGAAATCTTTTCAAATTTTAAAGTATTTTCGAATTTGCTTACAAACTTCTAAATGTCTTCCAAAAAGATTCCATTTATTCCTCAAATTTTACAAAAGTTCTGCAAAAATAAAAAAATGCCTTAAAATCTTTAAGATTCTTTTTTGAAAATTTTAGTAAACTTTTGGATAGTTTTGAAATCTTCCCAAAGATTCTCTTGAAATAAATTTGGTGACAGGAATCATTTAAAATTTTCCCAGAAATTTTAAACTTATTTTTGTATCTTTTCAAATTTTAAATTATTTTTTATTCTTTTCAAAACTTCAAAGACTTCGAAATATGTTTTGAAATGATTCAAAGTTTCCCTAAAATGTGTTTAAGTCCTCATAAAATAAATAAAAATGGTCTTTAAATCTTTTGCAGTTTTTTTACATTCTCATCTCAATGAGAAGGTATTGGTTTTATGTGAAAAATGACTTTCGCGGTTTCAATCCAATTTTGACGTTTTGAGGTCCCCTGAGTAAAAAAAACGGATTTTAAGAAGGTGTCTGTCTGTCTGTCTGTAGTATTGTGTAGGCACGATAACTTTCGAAAGATTGATCAGATTGGATTGTGCTTTGGCACACTTTTTGAAGAACTCAAAAGAAAGAAAGAGTTTGTCAACCAGCTACTTCGGATCAAAATTCAAAAAGTGAGCACATTTTGAAAATTTTTGAGACCACTTTTTTATTAATTTGAAAATACTATGTACGTTCATCAGTAGAAATCCAAAATACAAACAATTTATTTGTATACAAATTTTTGATCAAATGAAAATTATCAGAGTTATAGCATTATCAAAATCCCAAAAAACAAACGAAAATTAATATTTCAAGCCGAACAATTCACGATAAGAAAAAAAGTCAAGACAAGCAAAATGTTCCTTTTCGCACGCCCTACAAGAATATCATTACGACTTTTTGAATTTTCTTGAAAAATAGAAAATTCAAATTTCGATCGCACAAAAAATAATGAAAAATTCCATTATGCAGTCAAACTATGTAAGATACAAAAAAATATGTTGACACAAAAATCATGCACCCAAAAAAAGATCTACATATTTGTAATTAATCACTTTTTGATAGGAATCGTAGTTTTTGTTTTATTCGTGAAAAACAACATTGAAAATAACAAAAAAATAATGTTTTGGAAGACGACACAAGGAAAGAAAAAATAATAATTATAGGCAAACTTGTTCACACAAAGAGGATATACAAATTCTTTATTTATAATTTTTAGAAAGGGCGAGTATATTTTGCAATCGTAAAAAAAAGCATAAAAAAAAATTTAATTTTTAAAAAATGACACAAAAGACGAAAAAAAATTAAAGAACAAAAGTTATTCAACCAAAAAAGATCTATAAATACATAAAAAATTACAAAAATCATCTTTTTGGGAAAACGACACAAGCTGCAATAACTTTTTATTTACCAAAATTTTTCGCCTAAATTATATCCACAAATTTGCTTAGAAATTTTTTAGACTAGTATGCGTATTTTCAATTTGAATCATGACAAAAATAACGTTGAAAATAAAGCAATTAAATTTATGGAGAAACGACACAAGTCGCAACAAAATGTATAATAACAACATTTTTTGTATAGAATGCACACTTTTTTATAATATTATAAGAAAAAGACAGTGAAAATACGTATGTTTCAATACCAATGCATATCATGAATGTTGATAATATAATATTATTTAAATGATAGATTTTTCAGGGTAGCTGAGAATAAAAATTAGTGCAAAATAAGGAGCAATTATTGAAGTAATCATGAAAAATAACATTTGTACATTATTTTGCAAAATCTGAATAATTAGTACCAGCTTGAGATACAGAAATTAATATGATATACATTTGATATAATAGTTTTGAACATAATGTAGAAAAGTTCAGATTTTTGACAAAATCGAGTGTGAAGCACAAGATACGTGATGAGAATTTGTTCGTTAAAGCCAAAGGAACTTTAACAAAAGAGAAGTGCGCGATGAAGATGTGCCCGCACAGCGGGCACATTTTTTACATATTTTAAAATCTTCAAAGCTTAATATAAATCATTTAAAAGTTTTATTTAACCATTATTTTTTTGGATTGTTTTTATTAAGCAATTCAGAAAAAAATGTGTGCAAGTTGCAGTCGGAAGAAGTAGGCCTCGGCTTTTGGTCCCGACTTTAGTTAGTGCTAAAATTAAACTAATTAGTAAAAATAAATAATGAAATTTGAATAATCAGATAATATATCGATAGTTTATCAATTTTACAAGATTTTAATCGCAATGATTCTGTTGAGGATGAAATAATGACGAGGCAGCTTTCGATTAATGCTCAACATATTTTACGTGGATGCACGTCCTACCTCAAGGTCGCCATGTAGAGTTAAAGGGAAGCCGACGATTGCGGCGAGTGACTAAAATGCAATTACCAGCAATTAAGAGGGTCTTTAGTCGATGGGTTATATAGTTATATAGTCGAGATAGTGTTATGGTGTTTGTGAGGTTGAGAGGTGGAAACCAAGGTGCTTGATTTCTTCCCTTTTTATTTTTACTGTTCTTTTTACCGTGTCCACCGAGGCGCTGACAACCCGAAAACAAGAACCAGCTGCTTTTTTACTATAATAAAACGTCCTCTCGATTCGCGAATCTGTTCCGAATTACCCTCTCAATCTGTTTTTTTATTCTCACTTTTCTTCCGTTTTTTACATTTTTCTGGTCTCAGACTGAAACAGAATTTCTTCTATGGATGAATGCATTTCTTTTTCTTCATACTTCATTTTTTGGCTGGAAATTTTTTTTGTTTTTGTTTTTACTTTAATAAAACGTCCTCTCGATTCGCGGATCTGTTCCGAATTACCCTTTATGTCTCTTTTATTATCGTCACTTTTGTTCCGTTTTTCACATCTGGCTATAGTCTCACACTGAAAAAGAATGTATTCTATGAAAGGATGCATTTCTTTTTATTCATTCCTCATTTTTTAGCTGGAACATTTATTTGTTTTTACTTTAATAAAACGTCCTCTCGATTCAGGGACGTGTTCCGAATTACCCTTTCATTCTGTTTTACCATCGTCACTTTTCTTCCTTTCACAGAAAAAAAATGGCAGTAAGAAATGTTGCAGGTAATGTGCGAAGTGGGGTAACCGCCAGCAGGGTAACTGCATCTGGGGTAAACTAACCGTGGCGACTCAAAGATTTTTTCAACCGAAAAAGGGGTTTGCTCTTGCAAAAGGGGTAAAGGTAGTGTCAGCATGTATCTCATCCCCACTCACCCAGTGCCCCCCCCCCCCTTCGCTACAAATAAATGATTGGAAAGTGATCAAGCGTATGTTGTCCACACCCCCTCCCCAAATTAAATAATTTCAAATTTCAAATTAATAATAATGAAGAATTTTTAATTGGAAATCCTTGAAATTGAACTATTTAGAAAAACGTTCAAAGTGCATACCTTAAAAATATCAGTCTTGAAACTTGAATAACAACATAGTAACTACATAAATTTGAATTGTAATTCTTTAAAATTAAAGTATTAAAATTTGAAAATGTACAATTAAACATTAAGCAAGTTTTCAAATTTTACAATGAAGAAAGTCTGTAATTTTAATGATTTACATTTTAAATTCCTTCAATTTTAAAGACTTATAATCGAAAAGTCTTCACTTTCCAACTTTTAAATGATCCACGTTTAAGTATTTTTATTCATGAATCTTTAAAAATTGAAGAACCTTTGATTGAAAATCTTACAAATCGAAGCATTGTCCATTGTAATTCGTTCAAATTGAACTACATATTCTAAAAATATTTCGAATTTGCATACCTTTTAATTATAAATATTAAAAATTGAATAACTCTAAATTAAATATTTCAAACTTCAAGCATTTTCAATTGTATTTCTTCAAAATTGTGTAATTTTCAATTGTGAATATCTAAAATTAATGACTTTTAAATGTTGAAAATTTACAATTGAAAATTCTCTAATTTCGCTGATTATCATTTAAAATCTCTTCAATTCAGAAGAATTGGAATTGAAAACTTGACTTTTTCAACTTCAAAATCAACCAAATTTAAATATTTTGAATTA
Organism: Andricus grossulariae; assembly: GCA_011634705.1. Lineage (NCBI taxonomy): Eukaryota > Metazoa > Arthropoda > Insecta > Hymenoptera > Cynipidae > Andricus > Andricus grossulariae. The sequence goes on from JAABKJ010007545.1 coordinate 11,778,326, forward strand.
TGCATCCAAAAAATTAAAGACTTTCCCATTGTAAATCTAATAAATTCAACTACATATTCCAAAAAACATTCAAAATTACATAACTTTAAACTATAAATATTGAAAATTGAATAACTTGCAAATAAAATTTTCAAAATTCAAGAAATTTTAATTTTAACTCTTCGAAATTGTAGAACTTTGAATTGTAAACATTTGAAATTAACCTGACTTTTGATCTTGAAAATCATCAAAATTTGAGAATTTTTGTTTATGCATCTTTAAAATTGAAGAGTTTTTAATTGTAATTCTTTAATATTGAACTCAGAAAAATATTTTTTTTCATTAGAGAAACAATTTTTTTTTAATAAACATTTTCATTTGACCAAAAATAACTTCAAAATGATGAAAATAATTTTAAATTGAAGACAATTTTTTATTCGGACAAAAAAACATTTTTTTTTAATCAAGAGTAATTTCTTTGAAACAAAGAAAATTTCCTGTAATTTTTATTCTCTTAAAGAAAAAACAATTTGTTTTCAAATGTGCTCTCTGCTGAACAAAAAAAAGACTGGCTTACAATTTTTTTTTTATTTGAAAGTTTACCTAGTTGGTTGAAAATGTATCTTTTTTATTTAAAAATTCAAATGTTTCGTTGAAAATTCGTCTTTTTTGGTAGAATTATTTACTTTGGTTGACCTTGTTATTTTTTTTTTATTTGATTTATTTAAACCTTGTTCATTTTAGACTTTGGTAGAAAATTCAATTACTTCATTGAAAATTAAACTCCTTTATTAAAAATTCATTTTTTCAAGATTCGTCATTTTACCTGAAAAGCAATTTCTTCGATTGTAAATTTACTTGTTTTGTTGAAAATATGATTTTTTTCAATAATTTTTTTTCAACTAAAAATGTATGTACTTTGTTGAAAATTCGTTTTTTTTTTTAATCACAAATTGATTTTTTTAACTGATAATTTAAGCAAACCAGTTGAATGTTCCACAATTTTAGTTAAAAATTTATTCATCTCTTCCGCGGTTGAAAATTCAACTACTTTGATAGAAATTCGTTTTTTTGTTGTAAAATAAATTTTTCAACTGGAGATTTAACTATTCCATTTTTGGTTAAAAAATTTTCTTTATTTAAAAGTATACCTATTTGGTTAAAAATGTATCTTTTTTATTTAAAAATTCAAATATTTCATTGAAAACGTATTTTTTGGTAGAAAATTAATGATTTTGGTTGAAAATTCATTTCTTTTATTTCTTTCTGCATTTTCTTACTCAGTCACTTTCAACCAATTCTAATAAAAAAAGTTCATTATACGCGGAATTGAACTCACGTTGATTATATCAACAGAATAAAATTATTGGATTGAAATGTTTGGGATATTTGGATTTTTTACAATAAAATCAGAATTTGCGGCTGTAAAACAAGTTTTGCATATGAAACTTTTTTTAGTTCTACTAGACCTACAAATTCTACTATATATCGTGAAAAGTATTTTTTCACTTAAAAAAGGTACCTGGAAAAATTGACTTTTTTGTCCTGGAAAACCTGGAAAAGTCCTTGAATTTTTTAAAAAGAAACCCTAGACACCCTGGTTTCAAGATATTATCAGTGATCTTTTGAAAATAAATTAAATTTGAAGTAATTCCTAGCGATTTGAAAGATTTCAAGGGATTTTAAGGTATTTCAGGGAATTTCATAAGATTAAAGAATTTCAAAGATTTATAGATTTAAACGTTTTTTTTAGAGAACTGTAATGAATAAGTTTAACTTCATTTAAATTACAAAGAATTTTTGTTGGTTTTAAGCGATTTCGACAAATTTAATAAAAATTTCACGAAATTTGAAAGATTTCCGGACATACCAGGAAGTTTTAATGGATATTAAGGCTTTTAAAACGATTTTATAAAATTTATAAATGTTTCAACTAATTTAAAAACATTTTACCGGCTTTCAAGAGATTATAAATATTTTTACGGCTTTGAAGGAATTTCTAAACATTTCAAACGATTTAGAGGATTTTTACGTTTTTCAATGATCTCAAGGGATTTCAAAAAATGTTGTAGGGCTTTCAAATATTTCAAGGGATTTCAAGGAATTTTACAAGATCCTAAGATTTTATTAGTTCTCCGAGGATTTCCGGGAATTTGAAAGATTTCTAGGGATTCAAACAGTTTTTTGAAATACCACTTTAATGAATAAGTTTAATTTATATATTATATTCAAGCGGTTTCAAATGATTTGTACTTTTTTCAATGGATTTTTTGGTTTTCGAAGGACTTCAAGGGATTCCAAGGGATTGTAAATGATATCAAGAGATATAAACAATTTCGAGGTATTTCAAAGAATTTTGTAGGATTTCAAAATATTTGAAGGGATTTTTAGAGAACTTTGGCAAATAAATGAAATTTTATTGAACTTCACGGGATTCTTAGTGATTTCACAGATTTCAAGGGATTTTAAGGTATTTCAAGGAATTTCAAAATATTTCAAGGATTTTATTAAAGATTCAAGGATTTTAAGGTATGTCAAAGATTTCTAGAAATTTAGACGGTTTTTTAAAGAGAATTTTAATAAATAAGTTTAATTTAAATGATATCCAAGGGCTTACAAATGATTTATACTTTTTAAAACAGGTTTTCACGTTTTCAAATGATTTTAAGGGATTTTTAGAGAACTTTGGAAAACAAATGAAATGTTACTGAATTTCACGGGATTCTTAGCTATTTCACATATTTCAAGGAATTTAAGGTATTTCAAGGAATTTCAAAAGATTTCAAGGATTTTATTAAAGCTTCAAGGATTTCAAGGGATTTTAAAGATTTATAGAAATTTTAGCGGTTTTTGGAAAATAACTTTAAAGAATAAGTTTAAATTAAATGATATTCAAGGGCTTTCAAATGATTTATACTTTTTTAAACAGGGTCTCACGTTTTCAAAAGATTTCAAGGATCTTCAAGGATTTCAAGGGATTTCAAAGATTTCTAGAAATTTTAGCGGTTTTTTAAAAGAGAACTTCAATAAATAAGTTCAACTTAAATGATATTCAAGGGCTTTCAAATGATTTATACTTTTTTAAACAGGATTTCAAGGGATTTCGAAGAATGTTGTTGGATTAAAAAATATAACAAGGGATTTCTAGTAAAATTTCTGCTAATTCGGATTTAGACCCGTGGAGAAATTGCCCAATTTGATCCCGATTCCTGACGTGGCCCCGATCGGTTTAGCCCAATGTGGCCTCGATCATGGCTCCTGCTGCGGTCCTGATCGAGGCCACATCGGGATACCCTCTGTAAACCATAGTTGTGTTAAAAATTTGAAATAACTAAATTTAAAATTATTCCCAGTCTTAATTAGCGAATATTCAACTAATTTTTAGTTCAGTGACTGACCTAAACTTTAATTAGTTAAATCTAACTTCTCGTATCATTTCTCGACGTGGTATTTGTGCTACATTGACCAGCGATCAAGGTACAAACTTCGTTGGAGCAGACGTCAAACTTGGAGCGATGTTTTCAACAGCTTCAAAGTTGTCAATCCTTTGAGCTTCATGTCTCGCTTCGTATGGCACAGAGTGGCGATTTAATCCACCAGGTGCGCCGCATTTTGGGAGAATTTGGGAAGCGGCAGTGGAGTCAGCGAAGCACCACCTTGGGCAAGTCATCGCAGATACTACCCTTACATTCGATGAAATGAGCACATTTCTGGTTCAAGGAGAGGCCTGTTAAATTCAAGATCACTTCAATCCATGTCCAATGATACTGATGATCTTACGGCTCTAACTCCAGGTCATTTTCTGATTGGAGAATATCTCAACAGTATCCCTGGGCCAAGTTACATTGACATTGCCTCAAATCGCTTATCTCGATGGTGATTGTTACAACAAATGCGTCAGCATTTCTGGAAACGTTGGTCCTTGGATTACCTGAAAGAGCTTCAACCTCGTTCGGCGTGGAGGACTTCTTATCCATCACTTGAAGTTGGTGACCTCTCTTTTATCCCTGATAAAAATTCACCACCCACAAAGTGGCCTTTAGGTCGTGTCGTTGAGCTTCATCCCGAATCTGATGGTCAGTTGCGTGTTATGTCTCTCCGCTCTGCGAGTGGTTTGTTTAAACGCCCTATAGTAAAATTGTATCTTCTACCAAGAGCGAAGAAAAATCTTTAGATCTCCTCTTAAAGTGCCGTGTACTTTATTTTCGGTTGTGTTAGTTGAATGTTTCAAATTATTTATTTCTGTCTTGTTCAGTTAATGACAGTTTTAACCACTCATTTATCAGATCGTCGTTAGAAATTTGTGATCAGTTTTCTTCCTAAAGTTCCTAATTTTTTGTTACTGTCATCAATTTATTATTTTTTGAATGAACCGTGTGAGTATTTTTTAATTTTGTACCAACAAAGCGGGCGGAATGTTCTGAATTGACTGATAATATTTATTAATTACATTGTTTTATTTTTATTCACTTATTTAGAATCGACTTTTCATTTTAGACTTTAATTTCATATGTTTAAATTTTAATGGAATTATAATTTTAAAGTGTGATCGATTTCTTCTTCTATCCTTATTCTCCTATTACTGAGTCATATTCCTTTAATGAGTGAGAGCTTTTTGTACCTTTTGGAAGCAAATTTAGTCGTCGTCTGAACGTTAAATTGAGAACTTGTCTCTTCGTTTCGGTAGACAAGTACACATTAAATCGTATATCAATTTTAGAAATGATTTAAATATAGACAAGTTCGATTTTTTTGAGCAATTTTGTTAACATTAAAATATACTTATACTTCTCTCGATCGCGAACATTCAAAGTTTCACTATTTTGTCAAAAATTGGTCTTTTCTGGTAGTAAACTAATCTTTTAGTATGAGCTTTTGTATTTTTTGGTTAAAAATTAAATTTCTTTGTCAAAAATTTATATTTTCTAGTTGAAAATGAAACTATTTTGCAGAAAATTCGTCTTTTGGCTTGAAGGTTCAACAATTTTGGTGAACTTTTTTTTTTTGTTCACTCGAAAATCTTTATTGCAAATTCGTCTTTTTTTTAATTCGTTAATTCAGTTGGAAATTCATCTCTTTTTTCAAAAGTTTGACTATTTTCTGAA